>SJYW01007393.1:967778-1042253 GCA_006410735.1 Raphicerus campestris
TATTTTGTGGCCCTGATATACATGTTCCTCGGGGTGTCCATCATTGCTGATCGCTTCATGGCATCTATTGAAGTCATCACTTCTCAAGAGAGAGAGGTGACTATCAAAAAGCCCAATGGAGAGACCAGCACAACCACCATTAGGGTCTGGAATGAAACTGTCTCCAACCTGACCCTTATGGCCCTGGGTTCCTCTGCTCCTGAGATCCTCCTGTCTTTAATTGAGGTGTGTGGTCATGGGTTCATTGCTGGTGATCTGGGACCTTCTACCATTGTCGGCAGCGCAGCCTTCAATATGTTCATTATTATTGGTATCTGCGTCTATGTGATCCCTGATGGAGAGACTCGCAAGATCAAGCACCTACGAGTCTTCTTTGTCACTGCTGCTTGGAGCATCTTTGCCTACATCTGGCTCTATATGATCCTGGCTGTCTTCTCTCCTGGTGTGGTCCAGGTTTGGGAAGGCCTTCTCACTCTCTTCTTCTTTCCAGTGTGTGTCCTTCTGGCCTGGGTGGCAGATAAGCGACTGCTCTTCTACAAATACATGCACAAAAAGTACCGCACAGATAAACACCGAGGAATCATCATAGAGACCGAGGGTGACCACCCCAAGGGCATTGAGATGGATGGGAAAATGATGAATTCCCACTTCCTTGATGGGCACCTTGTGCCCCTGGAAGGGAAGGAAGTGGATGAGTCCCGCAGGGAGATGATACGGATTCTCAAGGATCTGAAGCAAAAACACCCAGAGAAGGACTTAGATCAGCTGGTCGAGATGGCCAACTACTATGCTCTCTCCCATCAGCAGAAGAGCCGCGCCTTCTACCGGATCCAGGCCACCCGTATGATGACTGGCGCCGGCAATATCCTGAAGAAGCATGCAGCAGAACAAGCCAAAAAGACCTCCAGCATGAGCGAGGTGCATGCCGACGAGCCGGAGGACTTTGTCTCCAAAGTCTTCTTTGACCCGTGCTCTTACCAGTGCCTGGAGAACTGTGGGGCTGTGCTCCTGACAGTGGTGAGGAAAGGTGGGGACACGTCCAAGACCCTGTATGTGGACTACAAAACAGAGGATGGTTCTGCCAATGCAGGGGCTGACTATGAGTTCACAGAGGGCACTGTGGTTCTAAAGCCCGGAGAGACCCAGAAGGAGTTCTCTGTGGGCATCATCGATGATGACATTTTTGAGGAGGATGAACACTTCTTTGTGAGGCTGAGCAACGTTCGCATGGAGGAGGAGCAGCCCGAGGAGGGGATGTCTCCCAGAGTACGCAATAGTCTTCCTTTGCCTCGGGCTGTCCTGGTGTCCCCTTGTGTGGCCACAGTCACCATCTTGGATGACGACCATGCAGGCATCTTCACTTTTGAATGTGACACTATTCATGTCAGTGAAAGCATTGGCGTCATGGAGGTCAAGGTTCTGCGGACATCAGGTGCCCGGGGCACAGTCATCGTCCCCTTTAGGACAGTAGAAGGGACCGCCAAGGGTGGTGGTGAGGATTTTGAAGACATATATGGGGAGTTGGAGTTCAAGAATGATGAAACCGTGTAAGTAACCCTTCCATAGTCCATCTGCCTCCATCTCTTGTCACCCCCTTCTCTCTTGCCCCTTGCTTTAAAACTTTTCCTTGTACTCATTGTTAATGTCAAACTTTGGTTCCATCACAGGTATGCAAGATCAGCAGACACTCCTGCCAGGTTCTGCTTCCAAAATCTCCGTCAGTTTTCTCTCTTTAAATTGTTTTCGGGCAAGGAATGCCGTGGCAGGATCTAAGCACACAGGACCTAAGAACATTTTGTCCACTGAAACTCAAAATGATAGCTGGTGGGGGTGTGGGATGATGGAAGTTCTGCTATCAGATTTGGGGAGAGTCCTGTGATGAAGCAAGATCTAGGAGACTGCTTGGGTCTCTCCTTCCTTCTCTTCTCAGGCCAAGGGCTTACATGAGCTTTGAAGGCAGTCCTTTCCATTCTGAATCAGTGATAGTCCAAGCTGGACATCCTCAAGAACGTGAGTGGCATTGGCTTATGTTTTTCCAGTACCATAATGCAGTTGTATTATATAAGCAGATTTCAGGCACCTCTGCTTCATTTGGAAATTGCACAATTGATTGAAACTTGGCAGTCTCTTTAAGCATCAGTAGGCTTATTTTATGGTGTGAGGCTTGCCCAGTCTAGGTGAAATGAATCAATATGGCTTGAGTCCTGGAGGTATCTTAGAGAAGCAGAGCTCCCAGGGCAGCGGCCACTAGTCTTTAGTCACAGGTTTAAGCTCTAGAATCTGGCTAAGCAGTGGAGGATAAGCCTCTTAGGAATTGTGGGAAAAAAGACATCTTCTATGTGGTCATCTCTTTTCACAGTCCAGAGTTCTCCTAAAACGCTGCTCAGGTCACTGGCCCATTTAGCCCTGCAGACACTGTGGGTCTTATGTTTCTATTGCCTCTGTCGCTCTGAGGCCTCTCTGCATTGAAACATCTTGTACTGGGTGTTCTATCCTATTCTCGGATGGATATCTCTAAAGAATAAAGCAGACTGACTCTGCCCAGGAGACCAGACTTTCCAGGGTTGCCAAGAAGGAAGGAGATGAGAAAGGGAAACCTTGTCTCAGAATTGCTGCTCACATCCACAAGCAATAAGCACTAGCAGGGGAAGATCGGAGGAACCAAAGGGACACATATAGGAAGTGGGAGATGTCAAACTGCTCCAAGAACCTGCTCAAAACACTTTCAGTGGGAAATGAAAGCTCTTGTCTGTAAAGTGGGAATAGCAATACTTGCCTTGCCTCGAGTTGGGCTCTTTTTTGCAGTTCCTCCCAGCTCTAGGATCTTCTGAACTATAGACATAGGCGCTCAGTGTAGGTCATAACCTGCACCAGCCAGATGGAACAGGGGGATACTGTCCCCTGAAAGGAAATAGCCATTGACAGATTGATTTATTAGAGCCCTGTTTAGTCATTTTGCGGGAAAGGATAATCTCTTGTTAGCATTAATAAAAACCTGTGCCTTTCTAGAGAATACTCTGCCTTTTGGTGTGCTCTGGGGAGGATGCTTATATGTACAAATGAAGGCCCTCACGGCGAGGAAAACCCTCATGAAATTTCATGCTTATTAATGGCAATGTCAGTAGATAAATTACTGTCAGGCATTAAATGACATAAGCATTGGCCATAACTGGAGAGCCCTGTGGTTCCTCTCATTCAGTACCAATCTGCTGAGGGCACCGAAGAGTAGTGTTTTGAGAGATCAGAAGTTGGGATCCCAATTTCTTCACCTCATTAGTAATCAGCTGTGCACCTGGGATCTCCAAATATGACTAAACCTTCCTCAAACCTATGTATGTTTTCAGCTTGATTACTGTCTTGGTGTAAATGAGCCTCATAAATGATCACTTCTGGGTAATATTGGTTATAAATATGTATGAACTTCTACACGTTTGAGATGCTGGCCCAAGTGTTCTAAGGTTTCCCATCTTTTCCTTTGCATTATTTTTTTAGACATCAGTAGAATTTAGACTACCCTCTTGGCCTTTTTCACTGCAGAAGAATGAGTCCAAAACTTGCTAATCTGTTCTCACAAAAGGAGGCCTACTTTTGATACTTGTAATTGTAATTGTACAGCTAGAGACAGTATGATACAGCAAGAAACCATGCGCTCGAAGTGTAGCACTCTGTGGATTAGGATTCTGGCTCTAGTACTGATTTAACCACATTGGGGAAATTTTATTAATTTATGAGATTTTTTTCCCCATTGATAAAAAGGAGATCATAATGTCACTCTAGCAGATCTATTGTAATGATTCATGATATTGTATCCCTGTACATGTTATATACATGTTATGTACATGCAATGTCCCCTGTACATGATATGTACTTGGTAAACAAGCTCATTAATAGTAATATTGATGAATTAACACTATTATTCAGAAGGCACCACTGAGGTAATCAGGTTACTTGATTTTCTGTGTCACCCTAATTAATAAGCATGCTAGCTTTTTGGTTACCATGAAGGTTACTAAACTCATAAAATGTTGGAGCGAGAAAGGACCTTAGAATATCATCTAGATATTCTAGAGTAGTGTTTCTCAAATTTAAATGTGCTTGTGAACCAGCCAGGCATCTTGCTAAAATGCAGATTATGACTTCCAATGTCTAAAGTAGGGCTTGAGATTCTTCATTTCTAACAAGCTCCAGATGCTTCTGGTTCCCAGAAGCAGAGCTGAAAGGCTCTAAAGCTCTTGACCAAACCGTGAAGCCTAGGAAGGAAAGTGGCTCTTCAGATGAGTTGCATGACTGGATCGTGAATGCTTGCTTTCCAGTCCCAGTGTTCAGCTCCATCTTGGCTCGAGTCTAGCTCTTACCCTGAGACCCTGCTAACTGCGGGAACAGTCTGAGCCCTGAGATTGGAACCTTTGGGGGACTCGGACAGAGCTGTGTGATGCCTGGAACAATTTCACTTTCTATTTCCCCACCAAGCCCAGTGGCACAGTTGCTTTTGCCCTCACCATAATGCTCTGAATCTGCAGAACAAAGCCAGGCCTATGCTCCACCAACAATATGAGGTCCGTGAATTCATGCATTTGGCTTTATGCTTTACTTCTTCAAATGTGTCCTAGGATGGAAAAACAAACTCTGATGTCTGACAAACAGGTGTGAATCCATCGTGCATCAGCTGTGTAACTTTAACAAGTCATTTCAGCTTCAGAGTCCCAGCGATTTTGTTGCAACGATAGGAACAATAATACCTATCCTTCGAGATTATGATTAGTACTATATACAAATGGTAAGAAAATGCACCTTAGTGCAGTGCCTAAGTGCATCAAAAATGCTCAGTCACTCANATTTTCTGTGTCACCCTAATTAATAAGCATGCTAGCTTTTTGGTTACCATGAAGGTTACTAAACTCATAAAATGTTGGAGCGAGAAAGGACCTTAGAATATCATCTAGATATTCTAGAGTAGTGTTTCTCAAATTTAAATGTGCTTGTGAACCAGCCAGGCATCTTGCTAAAATGCAGATTATGACTTCCAATGTCTAAAGTAGGGCTTGAGATTCTTCATTTCTAACAAGCTCCAGATGCTTCTGGTTCCCAGAAGCAGAGCTGAAAGGCTCTAAAGCTCTTGACCAAACCGTGAAGCCTAGGAAGGAAAGTGGCTCTTCAGATGAGTTGCATGACTGGATCGTGAATGCTTGCTTTCCAGTCCCAGTGTTCAGCTCCATCTTGGCTCGAGTCTAGCTCTTACCCTGAGACCCTGCTAACTGCGGGAACAGTCTGAGCCCTGAGATTGGAACCTTTGGGGGACTCGGACAGAGCTGTGTGATGCCTGGAACAATTTCACTTTCTATTTCCCCACCAAGCCCAGTGGCACAGTTGCTTTTGCCCTCACCATAATGCTCTGAATCTGCAGAACAAAGCCAGGCCTATGCTCCACCAACAATATGAGGTCCGTGAATTCATGCATTTGGCTTTATGCTTTACTTCTTCAAATGTGTCCTAGGATGGAAAAACAAACTCTGATGTCTGACAAACAGGTGTGAATCCATCGTGCATCAGCTGTGTAACTTTAACAAGTCATTTCAGCTTCAGAGTCCCAGCGATTTTGTTGCAACGATAGGAACAATAATACCTATCCTTCGAGATTATGATTAGTACTATATACAAATGGTAAGAAAATGCACCTTAGTGCAGTGCCTAAGTGCATCAAAAATGCTCAGTCACTCAACAGACATTTATTAAATATCTGCTACATCCTAGGTACATTACTAGTACTGGAGAGAAATAAGTGACTAAGAGGAGATGGCATTTTAATTCCCAAGGATCTTATTCTCCAGCGGAGAGGATACAAGGTATACAGACAAATCAGAACAGATGGGAGAAGTATAGTTTGAGATTAGCTCAGTAAAGGAGGAATGAAAGCTTCTCCATCTATGCGTGACACCACTAAAGTTTTAAAGTCACCTTCATCAAAGATGTAGTAGTGAAGTAGGTGAAGTGTGGGTTGGGTACATGATTACTTTAAACCCATGTTACAATAAACTTGTGATATTTGAGAAGGATCTACTGACATCTTTGTGGTCTGGAAGAATCCTGGTAGTTTGTGACTACCGCTGTAGCACATCCTAGGGATTATGGCCTCCGAGCCTCCTGCATGTTAATCTCACTCACTGAACACGTGACTCACTCCTGTATACCAGGCTCACAGAGCGCCTCTGCAAAAATAAGATTATTACAGCTCATTGACCTTTGGGGTCTCTGGGAATAGCCAAAGCCTCAGATGTCAAATATGCAAATAGCAAGATCTACTATAATTAAATAGCATGGGCCTCCTTCAAAGAATGGAGTGTAAGCTGTACCACACATTTCCCAAGCAAATATAGAATGTTGAAACTGGAAGGTATCTGTCCTCCCAGTTTTACAAATTATGAAATGTGAGAATCTGAGATGCAAAGCGACTTGTCCAAGATCGCACAGCTAGATATGATAGAAAGTTAGACTTTAGAAAGGACCTTTTTGGATGCTACTGATTTAATGTCTCCCCCNCCTCTCTTTGGGACACAAGGGAATGATTAGAGGCTATGTGGACTCTTCAGCAGAAGCTTTGGATGTTGCACCCAGAAAGGCCCCAGGTTTTGGTAAATTTTTTTTTCTTAATTACTAAAATTGCCCAAGAATATGTCAAAGAGTTACATATTCCAACTTCAGGATCCATAAAGCATGCCAAATATACTTAAACCTTATATGTCCATAAAGATCGCCAGCAAGTCCAAAGCTTTCCTGGTTTATTTGTTTTAGGGTCTGAGGGTGCAACATCCTTGGCAATACTGGATCAGGCAGCACTCTCTCTGCTGGACTTGGTCAGGGACCATAGCCAACAGAGCATTCAGTGTGTCTGTCCTGGGTCTTCTCACTTTGGTCTGCCCTCTGGTATGAGAAAATTCAAGGAGAATGTCAGGTTGGGTTTGAGGAAAAAGGCACACTGTGGTTGGAGATGGTCACATGACCAGCCAATCAGAAAATGAAGCAGTCTCAGCCTCAAAGCAGGCTCCCCTGAGCATTGCTTGCAATGATGCTAGTTGGGGCTTTAGACAATTATAAAGGAATGACAATAAAGATCCTGCCATGGGCCTTGCTTCATTTGTCTCAACTCTTCTGGCTCTTCAGGTCAAAGTTTTCTCATTCACTCACAAGCATGATAGAAAGGGATACTTGGGCAAAGTGAGATGGGTGAGTGGGGAGGACTCTTCCTTGTCATCCAACTTTCATCAGCTTTCCGGGTATGTTTGGGTCATACATGAGCACTTATTCCTTCCCCATCCTTGGGCTATGCCCCCATCAGCTCCACTAGGAATGGAGTAGAATCCAGTGCTACAGTCTTCAGTTTATTCAAGGTGTTATTTTCTTGTTGTCCTTTTAAAAGAGAAACTAACCTGTGCTTCCAGAACCAATCAGAAGTCCTAGTGTAGAGCAGTGTGTGACTAATAGTTGGAGAGAGAGAACTCCTTGACCCACAAACAGAGCAAAATCCCTGTATTTAAATTCTGCACCATCCAGAAGCATCTTGTAGGAATCAAGTGCTTTGAGGATTTTGTTAAAAGACCATGAAGGAAAGCACTAGGTAAACATTTTTAGCTGATGTGATAGTTATCATTCATACGAATTATAGTCCCACCCTACCATCTGCCACATACACAAATAGGAAGTTATCTGGCTAAGTAGAGAAGAAGATAAAGTTGAAGTAAAATTTGTTCGTTATGGAAAAATTTGTTTTCCTAAAATTGAGTCATCACTTGGTGAGCGTATATATTTGAGTTCAGTTTTCAGTGTGGCAGCATCCTGACCCTTTCTAGTGAAGGGTCGGCATGGTATGGACACAGGCTGGTTAACCTGCTCTTGCCTGAGCCCAGTTCACGTACCACTTGGTGACAAGGATTCATGAAAAACCAGTTAGTTATAATGCAGACAGTTCTTTAACATGGATACTTTAGTTGGTACTTTCAAAATGAGTGACATCTTGATAGTAGCTTCCTATTCAGAATATGGCTGCGGAGCAAGCTGTGGATTAAAGATGATGAATTCTGCCATTTCTTTGTAGTAGTCTATCTTTTTCCAGAGCCCTTGGTCTTGATTGGTCTCCCTTTTGGTTTCCTCCTTGTGTCTCCTGTGTGATTTCTCCTTGGGACCCTCCTGAGCCCCTGACCCTCTCTTTCTGAGCTGCAGTCATGGAAGGTGTACATACCACCATCCCTAGGGCTACCCCTGGACCTGACTGCAGATACTCTCTGTGTTCACTCCGTTTCCCTGTGTGCGCCTCCCTTTTTGCTTGGCTGCTTTCTCTTGCACGGGCTCTCTCTTTGGGACATCCTCGGCTGCACCCTTCTTTCTTTACTGTCTGTGCTCCAGGAGCCGCTGACGCTCAGGCCACGTTTGCTGCTCTTGCTTGAGCTCGGTGACTTCCTCCTCACGCCCTTTAGTCCCGTCTCCCGTCTTACTCTTATTCTATTCCCTACATCTGCCTCCTTCACGCTGTTGGCTTCTGTGTTTGGACCACTTTTTGTCTACTGTCTAATCTGTGATTTCTTTGAGTGACCAAGAGTGTGCTGTGGGTATCCCTCAAGAAAGCCTGGCATTTGGATAGAAAGAACTAGCCTCATGATAATACCAAGAAGACTGATATTTCCCAGGAAACAGGCCACTCACTCTGGTGCTCTTTTTTTTTTTTTCCCTTCAACACATAGTATTTGACTTTTAAGACTAGACGGTTGAATTGGAAGAATCCAGCATAGGCTGGAACTGGTATCAGAAAGGCATCAGAGCCTTAGGGACCACCTTCTTTGTCTAACACACTCCCTGTCAGCCACATGGTCTCTGTTTCCTGACATCTCTGCCCTCTCTGTGGTCTTCTCCCTTATCGCTTCAATGAAACCTCACAGCCCAACAGCCCTATTTTCTACCTGAAAAGATCTTTCTATTCTTCTACCTCAGATTCTCAAGGGAGGGACTCTGCTGTTTCCCTCCCCCACCTCCACCTTTCCCTACCCCTTAACTTAACTCTGTCAAAGGCCTCTGGCCAGATAGATATCGGTTACTCTGGGTTAAGTCATGTTTCCATCCATCCCCGACTTGATGCTTAATCTGCCATAGTTGGGTGGTGGGGTGGGAAAATGAAGTTGCCCAGGGGTCTCGATGGTGAGCTAACTAAGCAATTGTGTCTCTAAGTGGTGGACAGTGTCACTTAGAAGGAAGTCCTAGGCAAAACAGTCTTCTGTCACCTCAAAACTGACAGAGTATGTAAGGCTTGCCGTACCCCTGCTGCTGCTGCTAAGTCACTTCAGTCGTGTCCAACTCTGTGCCACCCAGANAAGGAAGTCCTAGGCAAAACAGTCTTCTGTCACCTCAAAACTGACAGAGTATGTAAGGCTTGCCGTACCCCTGCTGCTGCTGCTAAGTCACTTCAGTCGTGTCCGACTCTGTGCGACCCAGAGATGGCAGCCCACCAGGCTCTCCCGTCCCTGGGATTCTCCAGGCAAGAACACTGGAGTGGGTTGCTATTTCCTTCTCCAATGCTTGAAAGTAAAAGTGAAGTTGCTCAGTCATGTCCGACTCTTAGCAACCCCATGGACTGCAGCCCACCAGGCTCCTCCGTCCATGGGATTTTCCAGGCAAGAGTACTGGAGTGGGGTGCCATTGCCTGCTCCAGCCGTACCCCTGAGAGAGTGCTGATTTTACAGTGATCAGCGCTGGCGCGGTAGGCTGGAGAACAGGAGAAACAGCCGCCTCTGGAGCGCTCAGCACTACTACAGCCATCCAGCCGACCACAGACTCTGCAGCCGAAATTAAACTGGCTTCTGCCGAGATCAACAGAAAGCGTTCCTAGCAGGTGATGCTCAGTGGTGCAAGGCTCCAGGCCACCAGGGTTGTTCCTCCCCCTTTGCCCTTTTCTGGTCCGGCGTCTCCAGGAGACGTGAAGACACCCTGCCGTCATTTTCAGGTGCCCTCAGTTTGGGTCCTGAGTCACTGTCCCGTCCCAGCCTCTTCCTGGGTTTGGGTTTCCGGAGCAGCCTGTATTCCCTACCGGGACAGAAAGCATCCCCGCCACGGGTACAATGACAGCCTCTCCCTTCTCACCCTCCCGGGCTAGACAGCGGCCCTGCTGGACTTGGCACAAGCCAGCTGCACCCCCACCCCCTTACCTTTGCAGCTGTAACTTGATGCCTCTCCAGGAACTCCCCAGAAGCCACTGCATTCTCATCTTCAGGTGGCACAGAGCGCAGCTCTGTCAGGGCCCCGTGCCCCAGGGCACAGGGCTGGGCATAACACAGGACTCTTTCCTGGGTCAGCTCTGGTCAGTCCGTCGTGGCTGTCCAGGGAGCCATCTTGGAAAGGATTTTTGAGGCTGTCTCTGGACTCAGCTGTGGATGTGAGAAGAAAAGCCAAATATCTGCCAACTCTAGTCCTGGGATGAAAGATGGGAAGAGCTTCATGGGATAAAGTAGGAGTCTCCATTTCACTGAGGTGCATTAGCATGAAGTTGTCACCGTCTCTCCAATACTAGGCCAGTCCTAGGGGAAAACCTCCATGAATCACTCTCTCTTCTTCCTCCTGAATCCACAGGGACTTAAATCCCCACTGGACCCATGATGCAGGTAACCTTATCAGACCAGAATTTTCCAGAGTCCTTGCTAACATAGTGGGCTTTNTAGGCAAAACAGTCTTCTGTCACCTCAAAACTGACAGAGTATGTAAGGCTTGCCGTACCCCTGCTGCTGCTGCTAAGTCACTTCAGTCGTGTCCGACTCTGTGCGACCCAGAGATGGCAGCCCACCAGGCTCTCCCGTCCCTGGGATTCTCCAGGCAAGAACACTGGAGTGGGTTGCTATTTCCTTCTCCAATGCTTGAAAGTAAAAGTGAAGTTGCTCAGTCATGTCCGACTCTTAGCAACCCCATGGACTGCAGCCCACCAGGCTCCTCCGTCCATGGGATTTTCCAGGCAAGAGTACTGGAGTGGGGTGCCATTGCCTGCTCCAGCCGTACCCCTGAGAGAGTGCTGATTTTACAGTGATCAGCGCTGGCGCGGTAGGCTGGAGAACAGGAGAAACAGCCGCCTCTGGAGCGCTCAGCACTACTACAGCCATCCAGCCGACCACAGACTCTGCAGCCGAAATTAAACTGGCTTCTGCCGAGATCAACAGAAAGCGTTCCTAGCAGGTGATGCTCAGTGGTGCAAGGCTCCAGGCCACCAGGGTTGTTCCTCCCCCTTTGCCCTTTTCTGGTCCGGCGTCTCCAGGAGACGTGAAGACACCCTGCCGTCATTTTCAGGTGCCCTCAGTTTGGGTCCTGAGTCACTGTCCCGTCCCAGCCTCTTCCTGGGTTTGGGTTTCCGGAGCAGCCTGTATTCCCTACCGGGACAGAAAGCATCCCCGCCACGGGTACAATGACAGCCTCTCCCTTCTCACCCTCCCGGGCTAGACAGCGGCCCTGCTGGACTTGGCACAAGCCAGCTGCACCCCCACCCCCTTACCTTTGCAGCTGTAACTTGATGCCTCTCCAGGAACTCCCCAGAAGCCACTGCATTCTCATCTTCAGGTGGCACAGAGCGCAGCTCTGTCAGGGCCCCGTGCCCCAGGGCACAGGGCTGGGCATAACACAGGACTCTTTCCTGGGTCAGCTCTGGTCAGTCCGTCGTGGCTGTCCAGGGAGCCATCTTGGAAAGGATTTTTGAGGCTGTCTCTGGACTCAGCTGTGGATGTGAGAAGAAAAGCCAAATATCTGCCAACTCTAGTCCTGGGATGAAAGATGGGAAGAGCTTCATGGGATAAAGTAGGAGTCTCCATTTCACTGAGGTGCATTAGCATGAAGTTGTCACCGTCTCTCCAATACTAGGCCAGTCCTAGGGGAAAACCTCCATGAATCACTCTCTCTTCTTCCTCCTGAATCCACAGGGACTTAAATCCCCACTGGACCCATGATGCAGGTAACCTTATCAGACCAGAATTTTCCAGAGTCCTTGCTAACATAGTGGGCTTTGTAAACCAGACCATGGGTTCCCAGCCAGCTTCCCATAACAGGCCATTTTAATTATCTACCCCTCTTGGTGGGACCCCAAGTTTTAGAAGATTCTTAGCTGAAAATTAATTAGATTTCCTTTTTTTTTCATAAACTACAGCAAAAGTTAACTAGTGTCACAACAATGAGTTAATACCGTTCTAGCAAAAGTAGAAATGGTATTTTAGTGAACTCGTGGACTGTTGGAAGAATATATACTTTCTATTTTGAGGACTGGGGAGAGAGTAGAATGAACACAGCCACAAAATCACTTTCAAAGGAACAAATCGATATAAAATACTTTGAAAATATTAGGCACTAATTGTTTAAAGTTGTTTGGAAGAGGATGACCCCCTGGGGAGACTGGAATATGCTGGAGAATATATCAGAATATAGGACACAGTGTTGATTTTCTAGGCTTCTGCATTGTTTAGACCTTTGGGAAAGATTACTGTTGTGGCTATTATGTTTTTACATAATAAGACATCTAATATTTATATAGAAATAAAAATTGCACTTTTAATATTATCAGTTTTTTCGGATGAGTTAACTGAATTTAAGAAATGGTAATTTACCTTAGGACACAAAGCGTTTAAGGGTCAGTGTCCAAACCTAGATCTTCTGCTTATAAATCACATATTCTTTCAACTATGTTACATATTTTAGCATCAGAATAAGGTCAGGAAGTTGAAGCAGCAGACTTTATTCTTATATAGAAAGAGTTAAGAGGACATCTCTTCCTTAACAGCAAGAGTTGGCTGTCCTTTAATTCAGGGACAACTGGGCCCAGGGAATTTGGCAAGGGCCAAATAGACTCCTTAATGCCCAGCTCAGAAATCTGGACTCATTGCTCTTGGCTGTTGTCTCAGACCCACCCTTGCCCGGGCGGGTACACAGGGGATCCTTGTCTGGCCACTTCACCATCAGGATTATATGCAGCTGACGCTTTGGCTTGCTGCAGGCAAGGCTGACTCAGGAACATGTGTTCAGATTGAGGGGGCCTCCTTTGAGGTTGTGACCCTGGTGTCTGGGTCTGGGTCACAAAGACGAGAATTAGAAGAGGAGGATAGTCAGAGAGCCCACAGCCCTCAGACAATCTACGAGAGCTCTCCCTCCAGAGAGGAGGTGGGGAGGGGGAGCCAGTCTCTCAGGGTACATTCAGCAGACTTACATGGAGCTCATACAGTGAGAAGAGGCACCACCCCTGTCTTCAGGGAGTCCCCAGGCGGGGGAAGGAAGTGCATGTGAGCATTGCTGTGAAAGAGGGGCCCCTGAGCCTCAGCCACACAGGGACTCCTCTTGCCTTTTGTCACAATTTATCATTATTATTACTTATTTAGCAATGTCGGGCCTTAGTGGCAGCACACGGGATCTCTCACTGTCACGCGGGGACGCTCTAAACGTGGCGCTCTGGCTCAGCAGTTGTGGCGTGTGGGCTTGGTAGTTGCGGCCTGCAGACTCCCGAGCACGTGGGGTTCAGCAGTTGCAGCTCGCAAGCTTTCTAGTTGTGGGACGTGGGCTCAGTTGTTCTGAATTATGTGGGATCTTAGTTCCCCGAACAGGAATTGAACCCATGTCCACTGCCTTGCAAGGTGGATTCTTAACCACTCGACCACCAGGGAAGTCTCCTTTTGTCGTGATTCAGCTTGGAGTCAGTAAAGGTGACTTGCACACCTCCTCCTCTAGTCCACTTAGAAGAACTTGTTAGGAAGAAGGGCTGGTTGGCTGCGGCTTGTGGGGCATGCGTAGATGAAAGTAGAAGTTGACTTCAGGAGTGAATGGTCCCACAGCAGGCTGCGTCCTCAGATCAGAGCAGCACTTGGTTCTCTTTCATCACACAAAAGATGCTTGTTAAATGAATGAATGAATGAACAGAGGCCTGGTCCTCTGGCTCTCTACTACCTCCTGGTTGCAACAAGCTGGGGAGATACGGGATTTGAACACACTTCTCAGGTATGAGCTCCAGGGATGCCCACCATCCCTACTCTCTGTGCCTTCTTCCTCTTCTCTCCCAGGGTCTGCAAGACCACCGGGATTCCCCAGAGCCCTCTCTACTTCAGGCATCCCAGCTCCTCCCAAGCCCCACCCCTCCCAGCACCAGCTCCACAGAAGGTCTGCTCCTGGACTGTTCGGCTTCCTCTGAGCACAGGCTGCCTTTGATGCTCAGGAGACACCCTGTAATTCAATTAGGAGCTCCCTCTAGGGAGCATGTCATTATGTCCTGTCTGGGCCTTGTAATGACAGCCCCCCACCACTGCCCAGGGAGCTGCCCTGCTCAGCTGTCCAGAAACCTTTCCCTGGGAGGGAACTAATCTGCTTAGCCCAGATTGGATGCAGTTCCGCCCAGCACCTCCCTGAAGGCCTCAGAAATCAGTCCCTACTAGCAGAAAGGACTGGCTTAGGGGAGCCTGAGGGTTAGCTCTGCTCTGCTCTTTGCTGTGAGCTCCCGACCCCCACCCCTGGGATTGTTCTTGGCTGAATGGAGGCTGAGAGGGCTTCACCTCAGCCAGAGGCCCTGGGTGACCCCCAGCCCTCATGGGGCTTAGAAAGGAGATGAAAGGGGACTGAAGGAATTTGCCTCTTTTCCATGTGAGTTTGGGGAAAGAGGGTGCAGGGTGAATTGAATCGCTTGGCGTGGTACCTGGATAGTGTTGCACTTTGAAGGGGAAGGGGCCTGGCCTGTTTTGTCTATGGGGGAAATTGCCTTCTTCTCTGCATGACTTACTTTTGTCTGTTGGACTTGATTTCTATGATATGTTTTAGTTGCGAGGGTGCAGCCTCAGTCAGGCATGGACGCTGCTCCGGATGGTCTGTCTCCTCCATCTCCCCACCCATATCGAAGTTTACCTGAGGCTTTCCCTTGAGGAACCCAAATCCTCTCCTTGCTGTTATGTGGGATCAGCCAAAAATGCTACTGGCAGGCTATGCGGAGTTAAAGAGAGTCCCCATTCCCTGCTCCCAAATCCATGTCCACGCATAACCTCCGAACGTGACAGTGAGGTTATGCTCAGTTAGGGTGGGTCTTAGAGCCTATGACCAGCATCAACATAAGGAGGCCATGTGACAACGGAGATAAAAGTTGCCTAGTGAGGCCAGCTGCAGACCCAGGGATGCCAAGGACACTAATACCCAAGCCTTGCATAATGCTTGCTCTGGACTTCAGTGAGTCAGCGAGGGGTGTCACACGGATGGTCAAAGGGCTGCTGGTGAGAAGAGCATTGCCTGTGGGGTTAATCACCCTCAGGACACTGACCCACAGCTTCTGAGGGGGACGGAGACCAGAGCTCATTTAGCAACTTTGTTATGTATGGATTGCAATTGTAAGCCTTTCCATTCCTGCTTGCAAGTTAGATGAGAGTTCAAAAAAATAATCTGGCCCTTTTCTCTAAGCCACATTCCCCCCAATCAGTTTAGTTACTTTATGANTTACTGTTGTGGCTATTATGTTTTTACATAATAAGACATCTAATATTTATATAGAAATAAAAATTGCACTTTTAATATTATCAGTTTTTTCGGATGAGTTAACTGAATTTAAGAAATGGTAATTTACCTTAGGACACAAAGCGTTTAAGGGTCAGTGTCCAAACCTAGATCTTCTGCTTATAAATCACATATTCTTTCAACTATGTTACATATTTTAGCATCAGAATAAGGTCAGGAAGTTGAAGCAGCAGACTTTATTCTTATATAGAAAGAGTTAAGAGGACATCTCTTCCTTAACAGCAAGAGTTGGCTGTCCTTTAATTCAGGGACAACTGGGCCCAGGGAATTTGGCAAGGGCCAAATAGACTCCTTAATGCCCAGCTCAGAAATCTGGACTCATTGCTCTTGGCTGTTGTCTCAGACCCACCCTTGCCCGGGCGGGTACACAGGGGATCCTTGTCTGGCCACTTCACCATCAGGATTATATGCAGCTGACGCTTTGGCTTGCTGCAGGCAAGGCTGACTCAGGAACATGTGTTCAGATTGAGGGGGCCTCCTTTGAGGTTGTGACCCTAGTGTCTGGGTCTGGGTCACAAAGACGAGAATTAGAAGAGGAGGATAGTCAGAGAGCCCACAGCCCTCAGACAATCTACGAGAGCTCTCCCTCCAGAGAGGAGGTGGGGAGGGGGAGCCAGTCTCTCAGGGTACATTCAGCAGACGTTCATGGAGCTCATACAGTGAGAAGAGGCACCACCCCTGTCTTCAGGGAGTCCCCAGGCGGGGGAAGGAAGTGCATGTGAGCATTGCTGTGAAAGAGGGGCCCCTGAGCCTCAGCCACACAGGGACTCCTCTTGCCTTTTGTCACAATTTATCATTATTATTACTTATTTAGCAATGTCGGGCCTTAGTGGCAGCACACGGGATCTCTCACTGTCACGCGGGGACGCTCTAAACGTGGCGCTCTGGCTCAGCAGTTGTGGCGTGTGGGCTTGGTAGTTGCGGCCTGCAGACTCCCGAGCACGTGGGGTTCAGCAGTTGCAGCTCGCAAGCTTTCTAGTTGTGGGACGTGGGCTCAGTTGTTCTGAATTATGTGGGATCTTAGTTCCCCGAACAGGAATTGAACCCATGTCCACTGCCTTGCAAGGTGGATTCTTAACCACTCGACCACCAGGGAAGTCTCCTTTTGTCGTGATTCAGCTTGGAGTCAGTAAAGGTGACTTGCACACCTCCTCCTCTAGTCCACTTAGAAGAACTTGTTAGGAAGAAGGGCTGGTTGGCTGCGGCTTGTGGGGCATGCGTAGATGAAAGTAGAAGTTGACTTCAGGAGTGAATGGTCCCACAGCAGGCTGCGTCCTCAGATCAGAGCAGCACTTGGTTCTCTTTCATCACACAAAAGATGCTTGTTAAATGAATGAATGAATGAACAGAGGCCTGGTCCTCTGGCTCTCTACTACCTCCTGGTTGCAACAAGCTGGGGAGATACGGGATTTGAACACACTTCTCAGGTATGAGCTCCAGGGATGCCCACCATCCCTACTCTCTGTGCCTTCTTCCTCTTCTCTCCCAGGGTCTGCAAGACCACCGGGATTCCCCAGAGCCCTCTCTACTTCAGGCATCCCAGCTCCTCCCAAGCCCCACCCCTCCCAGCACCAGCTCCACAGAAGGTCTGCTCCTGGACTGTTCGGCTTCCTCTGAGCACAGGCTGCCTTTGATGCTCAGGAGACACCCTGTAATTCAATTAGGAGCTCCCTCTAGGGAGCATGTCATTATGTCCTGTCTGGGCCTTGTAATGACAGCCCCCCACCACTGCCCAGGGAGCTGCCCTGCTCAGCTGTCCAGAAACCTTTCCCTGGGAGGGAACTAATCTGCTTAGCCCAGATTGGATGCAGTTCCGCCCAGCACCTCCCTGAAGGCCTCAGAAATCAGTCCCTACTAGCAGAAAGGACTGGCTTAGGGGAGCCTGAGGGTTAGCTCTGCTCTGCTCTTTGCTGTGAGCTCCCGACCCCCACCCCTGGGATTGTTCTTGGCTGAATGGAGGCTGAGAGGGCTTCACCTCAGCCAGAGGCCCTGGGTGACCCCCAGCCCTCATGGGGCTTAGAAAGGAGATGAAAGGGGACTGAAGGAATTTGCCTCTTTTCCATGTGAGTTTGGGGAAAGAGGGTGCAGGGTGAATTGAATCGCTTGGCGTGGTACCTGGATAGTGTTGCACTTTGAAGGGGAAGGGGCCTGGCCTGTTTTGTCTATGGGGGAAATTGCCTTCTTCTCTGCATGACTTACTTTTGTCTGTTGGACTTGATTTCTATGATATGTTTTAGTTGCGAGGGTGCAGCCTCAGTCAGGCATGGACGCTGCTCCGGATGGTCTGTCTCCTCCATCTCCCCACCCATATCGAAGTTTACCTGAGGCTTTCCCTTGAGGAACCCAAATCCTCTCCTTGCTGTTATGTGGGATCAGCCAAAAATGCTACTGGCAGGCTATGCGGAGTTAAAGAGAGTCCCCATTCCCTGCTCCCAAATCCATGTCCACGCATAACCTCCGAACGTGACAGTGAGGTTATGCTCAGTTAGGGTGGGTCTTAGAGCCTATGACCAGCATCAACATAAGGAGGCCATGTGACAACGGAGATAAAAGTTGCCTAGTGAGGCCAGCTGCAGACCCAGGGATGCCAAGGACACTAATACCCAAGCCTTGCATAATGCTTGCTCTGGACTTCAGTGAGTCAGCGAGGGGTGTCACACGGATGGTCAAAGGGCTGCTGGTGAGAAGAGCATTGCCTGTGGGGTTAATCACCCTCAGGACACTGACCCACAGCTTCTGAGGGGGACGGAGACCAGAGCTCATTTAGCAACTTTGTTATGTATGGATTGCAATTGTAAGCCTTTCCATTCCTGCTTGCAAGTTAGATGAGAGTTCAAAAAAATAATCTGGCCCTTTTCTCTAAGCCACATTCCCCCCAATCAGTTTAGTTACTTTATGACAGATATTTTAATGGCCTTCCCTTTTATCTGCCAATGTTCTTAGTCCTGATCCATTGATAATTATATATATATATATACACACAAACATATTCACTTTGTCAATATTTCTATTGAAGTATACTTGATTTGGGCTTCCCAGTGGACTTCCAGATTTGGGCTCAGTGGTCAAGAATCCACCTGCCAATGCAGGAGATGTAGGAGATGCAGGTTCAACCTCTGGCTCAGGAAGACCCCCTGAAGGAGGAAATGGCAACCACTCCAGTATTCCTGCCTGGAGAATCCCGTGAACAGAGGAGCCTGGCAGGCAACAGTCCATAGTGTCGCAAAGAGTCTGACACTTCTGAGCGACTGAGCATGCATGCATACTAATTTACAGTGTGTGTTAATTTTTGCTATACAGCTAAGTGATTCAGTTATACATATATACACATTAAAAAATATATTCGTTTCCATTACGGTTTGTCATAGGATATTAAATACAGTTCTCTGTGCTATACAGTAGGACCTTGCTGTTTATCCAGTCTATATTATAAAAGCTTACATGTGCTAACAACCACCTACTCTATCCCTTTCTCAACCCCCCAGCCTTGGCAGCCACCAGCCTTTTCTCCATGTCCATGATTCTATTTCTGTTTCATAGACAGGTTCATTTGTGCCATATTTTAGATTCCACATGTAAGTGGGGTATCATGCAATCTTTGTCTTTGTCTGACTCCTTCACCTAGTAGGATAATCTCTAGTCCATCCGTGTTGGTACAGTGGCATACTTCATTCTTTGTTTGGCTGAGTAATATTCCATTGCGCCACGTCTTCTCCCTCCATTCATCTGAATGGTGAACACTCAGGTTGTTTCCATGTCTTGGCTATTGTGAACAGTGCTGCTGTGAACATTGGAACTGTTTGAATTGTGGTTTTATTTGGATAGATGCCCAGGAGTGGAACTGCTGGATCATACAGCAGTTCTGTTTTTCGTTTTCTCCTGAACCTCCACTGATGGCTCTTAACTGCACAGAGGCTCCAGCTACTGCTCCATGAACCTCCTTCCCACTTCTCCTTTTCTACCCTTGTGACCAGGGAGGCACAAGAAGGGCCCATTCTCCAGGCACTCTTTTCCACTGGTGTTCTCTGCTGCTTTGCAACCAGTCCTGAGAGCCAGGTGTGTTATCTGCTTGTCCTAAAACGCAGATGTTACCTGCCTCACTCTGCAAAGCAAGGTGGGCCTTAGCTAGGGAACATATGGAAATGCACAGACAGCCTGAGAGCAAGTGAGCCATGGCTGTCTGTGACGAAAGGAAGGTGTCCCTGATACATGAGAAGGGGGCATTGAATGAGTGTTGGGAGCTGGAAGACAGAATTCGGGTTTATCATTTGTACCATGAATCACCAATGACAGAAGTGGGAGAGCAGCGATGTGGGTAAAGCCCATACAGTGGAGGGTAACAGAGCAGAGGCTTCTCTCATAGCTCAGTTGGTAAAGAATCTGCCTGCGATGCAGGCGGCCCTAGGTAGGGAAGATCTCCTGGAGAAGGAATAGGGTACCAACTCCAGCATTCTTGGGCTTCCCTTGTGGCTCAGCTGGTAAAGAATCCACCTGCAATGAGGGAGACCTCGGTTTGATCCCTGGATTGGGAAGAGCCCCTGGAGAAGGGAAAGGCTACCCACTCCAGTATTCTGGCCTGGAGAATTCCATGGATTGTACAGTCCATGGGATTGCAAAGAGTTGGACACAACTGAGCAACTTTCATTTTCAGCAGAGCAGGGTGATGGAATACACGGAGAGGGTGTCACCTGGACCAAATTGGAATCCCAGCTCAGCTACTTATTGGTGAAGGGATCTAGGGATAGTTAACTGGCCTTTCACTTACTCATCTATATATATGGATAACAATAGTGCCTACCTCCTAGGGTTGTTGTGAGGATTGAATACAACTATAAAGCATTTAACATAGTGCCAACTCTCAATTACTCATCAGATGCATTATGTGCCAGTTTGTCATTAAGGAGTTAAAGAATCTCTGCCATGACCTGTGGGCCAATCGTCTTCTCAGGCAGTTTCCCCATCAGTAATTATACGCCCCACCTGAGTCTAAGGGGAGTTTGAGGGAAGAGACCATTGATCTAAAGATAGAAAGTCAAGGAGTCTTGTCTGGAGGAAGGCAGAGGAAAGTTTCGTTATCCAGGCTTTCTTTGATGACATCAGGGAGCACGTCAGTGTTCTCTCCAAGGAGAGAGCAGCCCCAGGCCCAGGTACAAGGTGACCTTGGAGTGGATTCTTCTGCCTCCTGATGTGGGCCTTATTGAATTTGTTTGGGAGATGAAGGGAAAGAAGGAAGATGGAGAGAGAAGGGAAATAAAAGGAGAGGAAGAAAGGCTGGGAGGAGGATGCATGTTCTTATCTGGAGGATAATTACATAGGAAATTATTATACTTGCTGGCGGGGCTCTGGGGTGGGCACGACTACAGTAATTACGGTGCAGGCTCCCGGGGGCTCTTGGGCAGCAGGTAGGCAGTGCTGCGATCTCTCTCCTTCAACCTGCTTCCCAGGCTCCACAGATCAGGAAGCTTAAACAGAGCAATTACCAGTTTCAGAACAGAGGCAACTACTACTTATGTTTTGTCTCTCTTATTGTAACTGGACCACTGTATCCTAAATATGAGTCCTACTGACCAAACGCGTATTTATAACCCTCCTGCTAAAATGGTAGACACCATGTTCTGAGCTGGAACCAAACTCAGGACTGAGCCAAGGACAGAGCCCCTGCCTTGAGGGCAAGGCAGATGACTTCTCCCACTTCTGTTCACTATATGCCTTGCACATAGTGGGTGATTTAAAAAAAAAAAGTGTCTTTTGAATGGGTTAGCAAATGAATCCGTGTCACATTTTTATGCTTATGCAATCAGTGTGATTATCTATGGGCTCATGTGATGAAAACCATAAAGTTGTCCATCCTGGCCTCCTTCAGGTGGAGAGCCCTGCTCTTAATGGCCAAGTGTCTGGAGCAAGATGAGTAACTCTGCTGAAGTGCCGGCCAAGGTGCTGTCCCTTCTCCCACGCTGCCCCACGAGAGGAAGTTCAGTGACTGAAGAATTAAATATTTTCCAGCCTGATTCTGGTGTTCCCAGTCACGGCCTTCTGCCTTTCTTTTTGTCTTTGTATTTAAAGATGCCTCGTCCTTACATGAGCAAGGCAGTTTTCTGTTGTCTAGTAAACAGCCAAATAATGATGTTGCCACTTTTTTGGTACTTGTTGCTGTTCAGTCACTAAGTTCTGTCCAACTCTTTGTGACCCCATGAACTGCAACAAGCTAGGCTTCCCTGTCCTTCACTATCTCTCCGAGTTTGCTCAGACTCATGTCCGTGATGTCAATAATGCCATCCAACCATCTCATCCTCTGTTGACCCCTTCTACTCTTGTCCTCCATCTTTCCCAGCATCAGGGTCTTTTCCAGTGAGTCAGCTCTTCGCATCAGATGGCCAAAGTACTGGAGCTTCAGCTTCAGCATCAGTCCCTCCAGTGAGTATTCAGGGTTCATTTCCCTTCGGATTGACTGGTTTGATCTCCTTCTGTCTGAGGTTCCAGGTCCCGTGTCAGGTGTGTGACATGTGTTATTTATGACCCTTACACTAATCCTGCAGTGGTGCGTAACCCCATCCATGCCCGGGCCACTCTGCCCTGTGCTTCCCCTTTTGTACCATAGCATATCACTAGATCAGAGTCAGAGATCTGCAGATTAAGCTTGGGTTTTGTAGGTGTTCATCCTTCCCACAGCTGCACAAAGCCCTTAGCTGAAACCTCCTATAGTTGAGGCATGAGCATGCTCACTGACATCGTCCCTCCTGGCTCTGAACACCAAGTTGTTCTGTTCTTGCCTTGACAACGTCCATGTTCGTGTCTCTTCCCACTCAAGAAGTCCTCCCCGACAGTATTCCTGGCTTCTTTCCTGCTTCCGGTCTCTGACCTGACATTTTCTAACTACTGGTTGAATCATATGTAGTTGCTATTCGTGAATATCATAAACAATCATATCAGCTATTTCATGTGGTTCATCTAACATTGTGAACTCAGAGTTCTCTGCTTGCCCTATGTGCACACTGTTACCCCCTAATTCCCTTTACATATTTCCTGAGAAAGAGGAGGTGAAATGCTTACCCACCCCCACTCCTCATCTCCCAACACTAAGAGGCTCCTCACTTTTTTACCAGTCACAGTAGCTGCCACCACCCAAGGCTGAAGAGACCCGCTTTGTATTAAGACTTGTATTAAGGCTTCTATCTTAGCCATTTTATCTGAATGTCTTTCACATTTCCTTCTACCACTGTCTTCTCCCCATGGCAACCAAACAAACAAGCAAAATCCAAAGCATGGTATTACATCGTATAAAGGACAAGAACATCAGCTCTAGGAGGCAGGGACCCTGCGTTTCAACCCTGACCCTGCNTGAATGGTGAACACTCAGGTTGTTTCCATGTCTTGGCTATTGTGAACAGTGCTGCTGTGAACATTGGAACTGTTTGAATTGTGGTTTTATTTGGATAGATGCCCAGGAGTGGAACTGCTGGATCATACAGCAGTTCTGTTTTTCGTTTTCTCCTGAACCTCCACTGATGGCTCTTAACTGCACAGAGGCTCCAGCTACTGCTCCATGAACCTCCTTCCCACTTCTCCTTTTCTACCCTTGTGACCAGGGAGGCACAAGAAGGGCCCATTCTCCAGGCACTCTTTTCCACTGGTGTTCCCTGCTGCTTTGCAACCAGTCCTGAGAGCCAGGTGTGTTATCTGCTTGTCCTAAAACGCAGATGTTACCTGCCTCACTCTGCAAAGCAAGGTGGGCCTTAGCTAGGGAACATATGGAAATGCACAGACAGCCTGAGAGCAAGTGAGCCATGGCTGTCTGTGACGAAAGGAAGGTGTCCCTGATACATGAGAAGGGGGCATTGAATGAGTGTTGGGAGCTGGAAGACAGAATTCGGGTTTATCATTTGTACCATGAATCACCAATGACAGAAGTGGGAGAGCAGCGATGTGGGTAAAGCCCATACAGTGGAGGGTAACAGAGCAGAGGCTTCTCTCATAGCTCAGTTGGTAAAGAATCTGCCTGCGATGCAGGCGGCCCTAGGTAGGGAAGATCTCCTGGAGAAGGAATAGGGTACCAACTCCAGCATTCTTGGGCTTCCCTTGTGGCTCAGCTGGTAAAGAATCCACCTGCAATGAGGGAGACCTCGGTTTGATCCCTGGATTGGGAAGAGCCCCTGGAGAAGGGAAAGGCTACCCACTCCAGTATTCTGGCCTGGAGAATTCCATGGATTGTACAGTCCATGGGATTGCAAAGAGTTGGACACAACTGAGCAACTTTCATTTTCAGCAGAGCAGGGTGATGGAATACACGGAGAGGGTGTCACCTGGACCAAATTGGAATCCCAGCTCAGCTACTTATTGGTGAAGGGATCTAGGGATAGTTAACTGGCCTTTCACTTACTCATCTATATATATGGATAACAATAGTGCCTACCTCCTAGGGTTGTTGTGAGGATTGAATACAACTATAAAGCATTTAACATAGTGCCGACTCTCAATTACTCATCAGATGCATTATGTGCCAGTTTGTCATTAAGGAGTTAAAGAATCTCTGCCATGACCTGTGGGCCAATCGTCTTCTCAGGCAGTTTCCCCATCAGTAATTATACGCCCCACCTGAGTCTAAGGGGAGTTTGAGGGAAGAGACCATTGATCTAAAGATAGAAAGTCAAGGAGTCTTGTCTGGAGGAAGGCAGAGGAAAGTTTCGTTATCCAGGCTTTCTTTGATGACATCAGGGAGCACGTCAGTGTTCTCTCCAAGGAGAGAGCAGCCCCAGGCCCAGGTACAAGGTGACCTTGGAGTGGATTCTTCTGCCTCCTGATGTGGGCCTTATTGAATTTGTTTGGGAGATGAAGGGAAAGAAGGAAGATGGAGAGAGAAGGGAAATAAAAGGAGAGGAAGAAGGGCTGGGAGGAGGATGCATGTTCTTATCTGGAGGATAATTACGTAGGAAATTATTATACTTGCTGGCGGGGCTCTGGGGTGGGCACGACTACAGTAATTACGATGCAGGCTCCCGGGGGCTCTTGGGTACGTCTCTGAGNTGGGCCTTATTGAATTTGTTTGGGAGATGAAGGGAAAGAAGGAAGATGGAGAGAGAAGGGAAATAAAAGGAGAGGAAGAAAGGCTGGGAGGAGGATGCATGTTCTTATCTGGAGGATAATTACATAGGAAATTATTATACTTGCTGGCGGGGCTCTGGGGTGGGCACGACTACAGTAATTACGGTGCAGGCTCCCGGGGGCTCTTGGGCAGCAGGTAGGCAGTGCTGCGATCTCTCTCCTTCAACCTGCTTCCCAGGCTCCACAGATCAGGAAGCTTAAACAGAGCAATTACCAGTTTCAGAACAGAGGCAACTACTACTTATGTTTTGTCTCTCTTATTGTAACTGGACCACTGTATCCTAAATATGAGTCCTACTGACCAAATGCGTATTTATAACCCTCCTGCTAAAATGGTAGACACCATGTTCTGAGCTGGAACCTAACTCAGGACTGAGCCAAGGACAGAGCCCCTGCCTTAAGGGCAAGGCAGATGACTTCTCCCTATANAGAGGCAACTACTACTTATGTTTTGTCTCTCTTATTGTAACTGGACCACTGTATCCTAAATATGAGTCCTACTGACCAAACGCGTATTTATAACCCTCCTGCTAAAATGGTAGACACCATGTTCTGAGCTGGAACCAAACTCAGGACTGAGCCAAGGACAGAGCCCCTGCCTTGAGGGCAAGGCAGATGACTTCTCCCACTTCTGTTCACTATATGCCTTGCACATAGTGGGTGATTTAAAAAAAAAAAGTGTCTTTTGAATGGGTTAGCAAATGAATCCGTGTCACATTTTTATGCTTATGCAATCAGTGTGATTATCTATGGGCTCATGTGATGAAAACCATAAAGTTGTCCATCCTGGCCTCCTTCAGGTGGAGAGCCCTGCTCTTAATGGCCAAGTGTCTGGAGCAAGATGAGTAACTCTGCCGAAGTGCCGGCCAAGGTGCTGTCCCTTCTCCCACACTGCCCCACGAGAGGAAGTTCAGTGACTGAAGAATTAAATATTTTCCAGCCTGATTCTGGTGTTCCCAGTCACGGCCTTCTGCCTTTCTTTTTGTCTTTGTATTTAAAGATGCCTCGTCCTTACATGAGCAAGGCAGTTTTCTGTTGTCTAGTAAACAGCCAAATAATGATGTTGCCACTTTTTTGGTACTTGTTGCTGTTCAGTCACTAAGTTCTGTCCAACTCTTTGTGACCCCATGAACTGCAACAAGCTAGGCTTCCCTGTCCTTCACTATCTCTCCGAGTTTGCTCAGACTCATGTCCGTGATGTCAATAATGCCATCCAACCATCTCATCCTCTGTTGACCCCTTCTACTCTTGTCCTCCATCTTTCCCAGCATCAGGGTCTTTTCCAGTGAGTCAGCTCTTCGCATCAGATGGCCAAAGTACTGGAGCTTCAGCTTCAGCATCAGTCCCTCCAGTGAGTATTCAGGGTTCATTTCCCTTCGGACTGACTGGTTTGATCTCCTTCTGTCTGAGGTTCCAGGTCCCGTGTCAGGTGTGTGACATGTGTTATTTACGACCCTTACACTAATCCTGCAGTGGTGCGTAACCCCATCCCTTCCCGGGCCACTCTGCCCTGTGCTTCCCCTTTTGTACCATAGCATATCACTAGATCAGAGTCAGAGATCTGCAGATTAAGCTTGGGTTTAGTAGGTGTTCATCCTTCCCACAGCTGCACAAAGCCCTTAGCTGAAACCTCCCATAGTTGAGGCATGAGCATGCTCACTGACATCGTCCCTCCTAGCTCTGAACACCAAGTTGTTCTATTCTTGCCTTGACAACGTCCATGTTCGTGTCTTCCCACTCAAGAAGTCCTCCCCGACAGTATTCCTGGGTTCTTTCCTGCTTCCGGTCTCTGACCCGACATTTTCTAACTACTGGTTGAATCATATGTAGTTGCTATTCGTGAATATCATAAACAATCATATCAGCTATTTCATGTGGTTCATCTAACATTGTGAACTCAGAGTTCTCTGCTTGCCCTATGTGCACACTGTTACCCCCTAATTCCCTTTACATATTTCCTGAGAAAGAGGAGGTGAAATGCTTACCCACCCCCACTCCTCATCTCCCAACACTAAGAGGCTCCTCACTTTTTTACCAGTCACAGTAACTGCCACCACCCAAGGCTGAAGAGACCCGCTTTGTATTAAGACTTGTATTAAGGCTTCTATCTTAGCCATTTTATCTGAATGTCTTTCACATTTCCTTCTACCACTGTCTTCTCCCCATGGCAACCAAACAAACAAGCAAAATCCAAAGCATGGTATTACATCGTATAAAGGACAAGAACATCAGCTCTAGGAGGCAGGGACCCTGCGTTTCAACCCTGACTCTGCCGCTCCTTAGCTGTGTATGTTAGTTTTCTTTTGCTGTGTAACTAACAACCAAAGACAATACTGATGTGCTGCTGTTCCGTTTCCCTGAATTGAGAGTCTGGGCACAGGTTAGCTGTAGTCAAGGTTAGGGTTAGGTCAGCTGGGGCTGCTGTCTTATCTGAGGCTTAGGGTTCTTTTCCAAGTTCAGAGGGTTGTTAGCAGAATTAATTTCCTTTTAGCTATAGAACTTGTGGCTTTCTTCTTCAAGGCCAGCAGAAAGAGAGATTCACCTTTTAAAGGACTCATCTGTCTAGGAGAGACACACCCAGAGTAATTTCCTTTAAAATCAAGGCTTAAGAGTCAATTGATTATATCTGCAAAATTCTTTCACTTCTGCATTGCAGTGTAATCATGGCATATGACCATTGCCGTGTTTAGGGGTCCCCACTCACACTTTAGGGATGGTATCGTGGAGGGCATGTATGGTGCAGAGGGGAAGGAATCTTAGGGCCATTTTAGAATTCTGCCTACCATGCTGCATGACCTCAGGTAAATTGCCTACTCTCTTTAAGATTCAGTTTTCATATCTAGAAAAGAAAAGAGCAATAAAAGCAGCCATATAGAGTCATTATAAAGACTAACGAGGCATAATACTTTGAAGGGAGTGGCAGATAGTAGACACAAGTGCATAATTTCCCACTTACCCTTCCTTTTGTTGTTCATATATCCTGCAGTCTCTGTGATTAGAAATACCATGGAAAACCATTCCAAGAAGTCAACATTGTGTCAAAAAGCATAGTTTACTCTCATTATTTGCAGTGGTTATGTTCTATAAGGTGGCTGCAAACACTGAATTAGTGAATTCAAGGTGAGGGAATACAGAATTAGGTTCCTGTGAGTCCCCGATCACGGGCTTTTCACCAACTGACCAATGCACTATCTTGTTTTAAGTGTTTCTGTATGCTTATGCAATATATGCTGATGCTTCATTAACATTAAACTCATGGGCAACAGCACCATAACTCATGCCTTATCAAAGCCTATCCAATACAAGTATTTTCTCCATAATGTGTAACATGGCCTTCCTGCACCTAGAAATCCTGGACAGCACTTCAGCACTATGCTGGGGGGCCATTTAAAACACAAAATCACCAATAAAATCCCACAAAATCACCAATAAAATCCCACAAAAATGTGAAAGACGGTGGCGCCAAACAGACTGCCAGAAGGCCACTTGTTAATGGCATGAGATGAAACAAGGCAGAGTGTCACCTTTTGGGACCTCACCTGGAAACATGAAGTCAGGTGACTCAACTGTTATATAACATTTTATATATTTTATATAAATATTAAATAAAATGTTATATATTTTATATAAATATTAAATAAAATATTTATATATTTAAAGTAGACAGGTTATTTTTTAAACTTTTATTAAAGTATAGTTGACTTACAGTGTTGTGTTAATTTCTGCCATACATCAAAGTAATTCACTTATATATATTCTTTTTCATATTTTTTCCCATTATGGTTTCTCACAGGGTATGGAATCCAGTTCTCTGTGCTATACAGTAGGACCTCATTGTTTATCTATTCTACATATAAATAATAATTTGGATCTGTTAATCCCAAACTTCCAATCCTTCCCTCCCCCAGCCCTCTTCCTCTTGTCAGTCACAAGTCTGTTCTATCTGTGAGTCTGTTTTTGTTTCATNTGTTCACTATATGCCTTGCACATAGTGGGTGATTTAAAAAAAAAAAGTGTCTTTTGAATGGGTTAGCAAATGAATCCGTGTCACATTTTTATGCTTATGCAATCAGTGTGATTATCTATGGGCTCATGTGATGAAAACCATAAAGTTGTCCATCCTGGCCTCCTTCAGGTGGAGAGCCCTGCTCTTAATGGCCAAGTGTCTGGAGCAAGATGAGTAACTCTGCTGAAGTGCCGGCCAAGGTGCTGTCCCTTCTCCCACGCTGCCCCACGAGAGGAAGTTCAGTGACTGAAGAATTAAATATTTTCCAGCCTGATTCTGGTGTTCCCAGTCACGGCCTTCTGCCTTTCTTTTTGTCTTTGTATTTAAAGATGCCTCGTCCTTACATGAGCAAGGCAGTTTTCTGTTGTCTAGTAAACAGCCAAATAATGATGTTGCCACTTTTTTGGTACTTGTTGCTGTTCAGTCACTAAGTTCTGTCCAACTCTTTGTGACCCCATGAACTGCAACAAGCTAGGCTTCCCTGTCCTTCACTATCTCTCCGAGTTTGCTCAGACTCATGTCCGTGATGTCAATAATGCCATCCAACCATCTCATCCTCTGTTGACCCCTTCTACTCTTGTCCTCCATCTTTCCCAGCATCAGGGTCTTTTCCAGTGAGTCAGCTCTTCGCATCAGATGGCCAAAGTACTGGAGCTTCAGCTTCAGCATCAGTCCCTCCAGTGAGTATTCAGGGTTCATTTCCCTTCGGATTGACTGGTTTGATCTCCTTCTGTCTGAGGTTCCAGGTCCCGTGTCAGGTGTGTGACATGTGTTATTTATGACCCTTACACTAATCCTGCAGTGGTGCGTAACCCCATCCATGCCCGGGCCACTCTGCCCTGTGCTTCCCCTTTTGTACCATAGCATATCACTAGATCAGAGTCAGAGATCTGCAGATTAAGCTTGGGTTTTGTAGGTGTTCATCCTTCCCACAGCTGCACAAAGCCCTTAGCTGAAACCTCCTATAGTTGAGGCATGAGCATGCTCACTGACATCGTCCCTCCTGGCTCTGAACACCAAGTTGTTCTGTTCTTGCCTTGACAACGTCCATGTTCGTGTCTCTTCCCACTCAAGAAGTCCTCCCCGACAGTATTCCTGGCTTCTTTCCTGCTTCCGGTCTCTGACCTGACATTTTCTAACTACTGGTTGAATCATATGTAGTTGCTATTCGTGAATATCATAAACAATCATATCAGCTATTTCATGTGGTTCATCTAACATTGTGAACTCAGAGTTCTCTGCTTGCCCTATGTGCACACTGTTACCCACCAATTCCCTTTACATATTTCCTGAGAAAGAGGAGGTGAAATGCTTACCCACCCCCACTCCTCATCTCCCAACACTAAGAGGCTCCTCACTTTTTTACCAGTCACAGTAGCTGCCACCACCCAAGGCTGAAGAGACCCGCTTTGTATTAAGACTTGTATTAAGGCTTCTATCTTAGCCATTTTATCTGAATGTCTTTCACATTTCCTTCTACCACTGTCTTCTCCCCATGGCAACCAAACAAACAAGCAAAATCCAAAGCATGGTATTACATCGTATAAAGGACAAGAACATCAGCTCTAGGAGGCAGGGACCCTGCGTTTCAACCCTGACCCTGCCGCTCCTTAGCTGTGTATGTTAGTTTTCTTTGGCTGTGTAACTAACAACCAAAGACAATACTGATGTACTGCTGTTCCGTTTCCCTGAACTGAGAGTCTGGGCACAGGTTAGCTGTAGTCAAGGTTAGGGTTAGGTCAGCTGGGGCTGCTGTCTTATCTGAGGCTTAGGGTTCTTTTCCAAGTTCAGAGGGTTGTTAGCAGAATTAATTTCCTTTTAGCTATAGAACTTGTGGCTTTCTTCTTCAAGGCCAGCAGAAAGAGAGATTCACCTTTTAAAGGACTCATCTGTCTAGGAGAGACACACCCAGAGTAATTTCCTTTAAAATCAAGGCTTAAGAGTCAATTGATTATATCTGCAAAATTCTTTCACTTCTGCATTGCAGTGTAATCATGGCATATGACCATTGCCGTGTTTAGGGGTCCCCACTCACACTTTAGGGATGGTATCGTGGAGGGCATGTATGGTGCAGAGGGGAAGGAATCTTAGGGCCATTTTAGAATTCTGCCTACCATGCTGCATGACCTCAGGTAAATTGCCTACTCTCTTTAAGATTCAGTTTTCATATCTAGAAAAGAAAAGAGCAATAAAAGCAGCCATATAGAGTCATTATAAAGACTAACGAGGCATAATACTTTGAAGGGAGTGGCAGATAGTAGACACAAGTGCATAATTTCCCACTTACCCTTCCTTTTGTTGTTCATATATCCTGCAGTCTCTGTGATTAGAAATGCCATGGAAAACCATTCCAAGAAGTCAACATTGTGTCAAAAAGCATAGTTTACTCTCATTATTTGCAGTGGTTATGTTCTATAAGGTGGCTGCAAACACTGAATTAGTGAATTCAAGGTGAGGGAATACAGAATTAGGTTCCTGTGAGTCCCCGATCACGGGCTTTTCACCAACTGACCAATGCACTATCTTGTTTTAAGTGTTTCTGTATGCTTATGCAATATATGCTGATGCTTCATTAACATTAAACTCATGGGCAACAGCACCATAACTCATGCCTTATCAAAGCCTATCCAATATAAGTATTTTCTCCATAATGTGTAACATGGCCTTCCTGCACCTAGAAATCCTGGACAGCACTTCAGCACTATGCTGGGGGGCCATTTAAAACACAAAATCACCAATAAAATCCCACAAAATCACCAATAAAATCCCACAAAAATGTGAAAGACGGTGGCGCCAAACAGACTGCCAGAAGGCCACTTGTTAATGGCATGAGATGAAACAAGGCAGAGTGTCACCTTTTGGGACCTCACCTGGAAACATGAAGTCAGGTGACTCAACTGTTATATAACATTTTATATATTTTATNATTCCTCACGCTGGCTCCCGGCAGTCAGCCATTCTGACTTTCTCAAGGTAACTAGCTCCTTTTCTGGACTCTGCAAGAATGGCATACAGCATCTCCTAAAGCAAGCCCAAGGCTGAGAGATTAGAAGCCTGTCTGCTCATGGGAGTGTGAATCAGTTGAAGTATCACTCTGTGCATCAGATTTGCTTTGAATCAGCCCAACCCTGGGGACTGGCACTTCTGATTTTTCACTCCTGGCTCATGAGGGACTGCACTGACCAGCTATGCTGGGCTGGACTCTGGAACTGGGTTCTGTGGCAGGACTCCTGTCATTGTTGAGAGGGAGGCTATTGGGATGGATCTCCATACTGTAGGCAAAGCAGCTAAGTGGGCACCCTTTCAGAACAAAGAATGGACTACGAGGTGAAAGAAGTCACACTGTGAGGTAAGCCAGGGAGTAAGAGCTGATCTGAGAAAGGTACCAAGGTCTTGTGGGTATAAGAAGAAGATTTTCAGAGGCAGGTCTCTACAAGGTAGTATCTTTGAAACTATAGCATCTAACTTCTGGTGGTGTACATTAATTGATTTATGACCAATTGAAATTGTAGAGGCTTCCTCTTGTCTCCTTCCAAGTCTCACTTTTCTTTCTGCTAAGTCAGAGGAGCATTTGTTCTGTTAACAAGTGCACGTGGTTAGAAGAGGAAGTCATGAACTCTTGTGCTATGGAGATGGTCCACGTGGGTGCATGCCCTGTTGTTTCAGTCGTGTCTGATTCTTTGCAAATTTATGGACTCTCCCCACCAGGTTCCTCTGTCCGTAGGATTCTCCAGGCAAGAATACTAGAGCAGGTTGCTATTTCCTTCTCCAGGGAATCTTCCTGACTCAGGGACTGAATCCACTTCTCCTGCATTGGTAGGTGGATTCTTTACTGCTGAGCCATCAGGGAAACACCTTATTACCTACATACACTTTCACAAGTCACTTCTCCTATTAGCNATGGGTGCATGCCCTGTTGTTTCAGTCGTGTCTGATTCTTTGCAACTTTATGGACTGTCCCCACCAGGTTCCTCTGTCCGTAGGATTCTCCAGGCAAGAATACTAGAGCAGGTCGCTATTTCCTTCTCCAGGGAATCTTCCTGACTCAGGGATTGAATCCACTTCTCCTGCATTGGTAGGTGGATTCTTTACTGCTGAGCCATCAGGAAAACACCTTATTACCTACATACACTTTCAGAAGTCACTTCTCCTGTTAGCGCTACAGCCCAGGGGTTAAGACTGTGCTTTGGAGACACATTTATTTCAAAGACTTGAATATTATCTTAATAAATCTTTTATTGTCTAGCCATGTGACCTTGAGCAATCTATGTCTATGCCTCTCTTTTTCTACCTATAAAATGGGCATACTATTATCTATCGTACAGCTTTGCAGTAAGGTCTAAGTGGTATGATACATTTTGCACAGTGTCAGTGCATATAGTAAGCTCTTGATAAGTGTTAGCTAAAGCCAACCAACTAACCCACCAATAAATAAAACCTTTTAGTCAGTGTTGATGGAAGGAGACCATGAGAGAGATTCAAAGCACTCTCTTACCATACCTGACACAGGGCCAGTGCTCAATAACTTAGTTGTTATTATTATATTTTCATCATCATCTTCTTTCTCTTCTGTAGACCTCAGGTTTTCCAAGCTCTCTCATAGAGTAATAGTTTAGCAGCAGCATGGATTTAACTGAGCTCCTAATGTGTGTATGGCTAGATGCCCTAGAGAAGAGGTGTAGACACAAAAGTATGAAAAGGAGAAGAGTGTGCCTTAAACTAGGCTTTCAGGAAAAGGGCTGAAAACAATGTTCATAGCAGCATTATATACAATTGCCAAGATGTGGTAGCAACCCAAGTGTTCATCGGCAGATAAGTGGATAAAAAATGTATACATGCATATATACACAATGGAATATTACTAGCCTTTGCCATTTGCAGCAACACGGATGGACTTGGAGGGCATTATGCCAGGTGAAATAAAGTCATGCAGAGAAAGACAAGCGCTGTATTGATATCATTTATAAGAGAAATCTAAAAAATATAATAACTAGTGAATATAGCAAGAAAGAAGCAGACTCAGGTATAGAGAAGAAACAAGTGGTTACCAGTAGGGGTGAGGGGAATATACGGGTAGAATGGTCAAGAGGTACCAACCATTAGGTATAAAATAAGCTATAAGGATATATTGTAAAACACAGGGAATATAACTGATATTTTATAATAACTCTAAATGGAGTATATCCTTTAAAAATTGTGAATCACTATATTTTACACCTGCAACTTATATAACATTGTACACAACTATACTTCAACTTAAAAAAAGAGCTGAAGGAATTAGTAGTTAATGTATATCTGTACTATCTGCCAGGCCCTAGGTAAACGTGTCCTGTTCAAATCCTCATAGCATCTTGATGGTAGGTGCTACACCCATTTTATAGAAGACGAAAGTAAAGTTCAGATTCAGTAAGTCATTTCCCCAGAATGCCAAGGTGTGAGGTGCCAGTGCCATGACACAAATCCACTGGGATTTTGCCCCTAATCCATGTTCTAGATTCTCCAAGGCTTTTGGAGACAGTGACTAGCGGGGAATAAAGCTGTCCCAGGTTATATGTTCTGAGTTCAGAGATGATTATATGATCGATCATACCTTATACAGCTACTATATGTATGCAGTGGTATCATGTATGTGTAACTAGTTTATTAGACAATCTGAACTCAGAACGTATAACCTGGGACAGTTATTTGCTGGCTATTTGCGGGACAAATAGTGAAAGTCGCTCAGTCGTGTCCGACTCTTTGTAACCCCATGGACTATACAGTCCATGGAATTCTCCAGGCTAGAATACTGGAGTGAATAGCCTTTTCCTTCTCCAGGGGATCTTCCCAACCCAGGGATTGAACCCAGTTCTCCCAAAAGGAGAAGGAGGAGCCAAAAAATCTCCCCAATAGCCAGCAATTCAAGCAGCCCCTCCTGTTCTCCTTCTCTGTTTCACAGGCTGGGAAGGGGGTTGCTGGAGTGACCACGGACGGGATGACAAGGGGAACAGGACCAGTTTGGCGGCCTTTTGCAGTGTCCCAAGGGGACTGGCTGCTGTCTTTAAGGCTGGGGAGACTTAAGGCCTCTTTGCCTCAACTCTACATTCCAACTGCCAGGGTCAGGACAGCAGGAAGAGTTGAGTTCGACATCCTGTTAAATATTTGAGGCATAGCAGCATGGTGCCTGGCACCAGGCAGGTGCTTCCTAAGCAGGAGCCAGCAGAAGACCTACTGTACCCTTTTTCTCTTTGCTTAACCTCTGAGGTAGCTAGGCCCATTTGCTTGTCCACACGCAGCCAGATAAACAGAGCACTGAGACTATGGTGCTCATTGCCCTGTGTCCTCATCCCACCTGGAGTCTGGAACACACTCATTCCACAATGTTAGTTGGAGCCTTCTCTATGCAGAGCACTGTGCCAGGCCGGGGAGACCAGCTTTTCTGAACTCGGAATTGAGGCTAGTTGGCAAGTTGGGTAACTTCAGGCATGGGGTGCAAGGGGAGAAGTGGGAGTTGTAAAAGCAGAGCTCCGAGTCCCCTGCCCCCCGGGAGCTTACAGTCGGTGCAGGGACGGGAGAGGTCTGAAAAAGTGAGAGTCACTCAGTTGTGTCCAACTCTTTGCGACCCCATGTCTATACAGTCTATGGAATCCTCCAGGCCAGAATACTGGAGTGGGTAGCCTTTCCCTTCTCCAGGGAATCTTCCCAACCAAAGGATCAAACCCAGATCTCTCACTTTGCAGACAGATTCTTTACCAGCTGAGCCACAAGGGAAGCCTGGGAAAAGTCTGAACCAGGATTCAATCCGCTGGATCTAGATGGGTGATACAGTGGGCAACGCTGTAAGCTCAAAACAGGAGGAAACCACTGGTTCAAAGAAGCATCTGTCACATTTCAGCTGCTTTATATGGCTGATGGGAAGCTTTCATCCATTCATTCATCTTTTCTTTTCCTTCAGTCAACAAAGATGTCTGAGTCCCTTCTGTATGCCAGACATTAGCCCAGGTACTGAAGATGCAGTGATGAATAAAACAGGTGAGACCCCTGCCCCGTGGAGCTTACAGTGTAGCAATGAGAGTGTCTTTCTCAGCAGCCTCTCCCTTTGTTAAGAAACCGCGGCCTGTGCCCCTGCAGTCCTGAGGCTGATTGCTCCACAGAGTCACACAGGCCCTCAGGAAGCTCCGCCAGCCATCCGTCCCCTCGAGGGCAGGGGCCGCAGCTGCTGGCAGCGTGATCAGTGCCACCCCGTACCCGGCTGCTTCCCTTCTCCTGAAGGCAAGACCATGGGGAACATGTCGTTATTTCTCCTTCCCGAAGAGCGCCAGCAAAGGTGTACAAGGGAATTGAGGGGCATGATGGATCAAGGCCCTGTGGAGGTGAATCACTACCCAGCATGGAAAGCGAGGAGACGTGCTCAGAGGACAGACTGTGCCAAGTCTGCCATGCTTCTCCCCCACGGAGGTGAAGTAAAGATCTTATTTTCCCCAGGGAGTCAAATTAACAAGGTGCTGGGAGTTTTCCAAATCCAAAAAAAATAAAAAAGTCACTACTGGCTCTCAAATCAGATAGACTGGTGGGTGGTTTTGTCGACTAGCTCATTGTACTTGGCATCCGATGCTAAAATGAGGGTGAAGGCAAGGAGTTTGTATTGAAAATGCATCCACCTCTGAGCAGGGGTACGAATCAGCATTATTGTGTTTTCAGAGGCAGGAATCACGGCGTTCCCTGATACCGACTACCTCAGTGACCACAAAGCTGAGTTTTCACAAATTATGAGGTAGGAAATTGTCGGTCATTATACAGATTGATTTACCTTGGGATTCCTTCTAGGTGGCCAGTTCCCTCAGCACTTTAAAATATGACTTAATTTATAAAAATTTGATATATAAACAGATTTCTTTGTATTCTCAGCATGAGCTGGTAGAGAAAGCTTGTGTTATAATTCTTAGAGGCCTGGTTTTCCATTTTATTTCTGACTCCAGAAAAAGCATGCTATTACCTCCATTGATCAGCCCTTTCTTGCTTCATTGTGGGTGTTCCTTCCTTCGATAGAGGCATAACAGGATAAGCACTAAATGTAGCATTCATTCATTTATTCATTCATAAAATTCACTGAGTGTCTTACATGTGCTGAGCACTGTGAAAAATGCCAAGGATATATTAGCGAGCAAACTTTTAAGACAGTGAGCTTGGCTTAGAGGAGTAGCCCATCAATGGTCCATATCTGCATGCAGCTTATAGCCCAGTGGCAGAAGAAAGTACATAAACAGCTAGAAAAATTAAACGAGTTTAGGTTGAGATAGGTGCTGTGAAGGAAAGAAGCAGGCTGCTTCAGACCCACATAGATAGGATGGTTTGGGAAAGTCCCTCTGAAGTGCGACATCCAAAGCAAAACCAGAAAAGATAAGGAGATGCCAATTACATGAAAGCCTAGAGGAACAATGTTCTATGGAAAAGGACTAGTCCATGCAAAGGCCTTAAAGGCAAGGCGGGCTTATAGTGTTCTAGAATATGTATTCTAGATGTGAAGAAAAAGCCTTACTGGAATAAGGGTGAGATGGTGTAAAAGGAATTTGATGAATAGGCAGAAACCTCATCATACAGGTTCTTAGAAGCTATGTGTATTAGCATCTTGGGGTTGCTGGAACAAAATACCAAAAACCACATGGATTCAAGGAGCAAAAATTTATTGTCTCAGTTGTGGAGGCTAGCAATCTGAAATTTAAAGTGTCAGTAGCGCCAGGATCCCACTGCAGGGGAATCCGCCTTTGCCTCTTTCTAGCTTCTGATGGGTTGCTGGCCGTCTTGGGCATGCCTTGACTTGCAGCTGTGGCATTCCAACCCCTCTCCATAAGCAGGCGGTGTTCTCCCTGTGTGTCTGTGTCTTCACTATCTTCTTAGGACACTAGTCATACTGGATTGGGGGCCCATCCGACTCCTCTGTGACCTCAGCTTTACCTAACTAATTACATCTGTAGCAACTCTATTTCCAAATAAGGTCACAGACAGTGCTACTAAGGGGTTATGACTCTAATGTATAAATTTTAACTCATTACTTTTCACGCACTTTTTCAACTCATTACCTCATGGTAAGGAGTTTGAATTTAATTCAAGTCCAGAGTGGTCTTAAGCAAATGGATGGCATGCTATGTTCTAAAGGCTGCTGTGTAAGGATGGACCAGTGGTAGTTGTGGAAGGGTGATGAGGATAGAGGTTGATGACCAGGAATTCACTTGTAAAGGGCTAGTCCAGGTCAGAGGTGATGATGGGATGGACTAAGATGCTTTTGGAAGTTGGAGAAGTGAGTGGAGTTTAAATGTCAAAGAACAAGTTGAACGAGATGTGTATGGATTGGGTATGGGGTGAAGGAAAGGAAGGACTTGGGGATGGTATCCAGTGTTTTACTATAATTGTGAGAGGATGGTGGTACCGTTTATCATTGTTCCCTTTACAGACTTGGAGAGGATCAGATCTGGGGTTGGAAGTGGTTTGGGTCAGGGTCAAGGAATGGTAAAAATGCAGGAGATGAAAATTAGAAAGCTCTTCTAATCCCTGCCATCTTGCTTTTGTCTGAAACACTATAAAAAATCATTCTTTTTTTTTTTTTTGAAAGCTCTGTCCCCTGTTAAAGTGAAAACATTGCTGGGGAGGAAACATAGCCAGTCAGAGCACTTTTCCCCAAAGCAGTTGTTTTTTGGGAGATCAGACGGAGCAGCAGACAAGACACCAGAAGAGAATGTCAGGAAAGAAAGAGCAATGCCGCTCCGAGGCAGAGGGCCTGGAGTCACAATTTTTCCTTAGACTGGCTGTAGGTGTGTACTTAATTAAATTCCATTGCAGTGCTGGAGCGGGACCCAAGAGCAAATAGCCAGAAGTGCCGGCAAATTGGGATTAGGATATAACAAGTTCCTCCCATAGAGACCAGCTGGAAGAAAGTGAGATAGAGGGGAATTTTGGAGGTGGGTTGGGACATGCAGTGTTTAAAGCACATAAAGCAGAAACAGGGCTTGGAGTGAAAGCTAAAGCTAGCTTTTAAAAGAGAACTGTTTCCTGAGCGCGACTCACCATCACCATGGCTTTCTCTTGACTCAGTCTTATTTTTATCCATTATTAGAAAGTAGCTCAGCATATCAGTTTTTTCTAAACTTGTTTATTTTTAATTGAAGGAAAATTGCTTCATAGTATTTTATTGGCCTCTACCATACCTCAGCATCTGTCAGCCATAGGTATACCTGGGTCCCCTCCCTCCTTAATCTCCCTCCCACCCTTCCTCACTCCTCTAGGCTGTTACAGAGCCCTAGTTTGAATTCCCAGATTCAGTCATTTTCAATACCCCATCTTCATCTGCATTCCCAGCAATAGCTCTTCCAATCCCCAGAATTTTGCTTCTACCAGAGCTGGGTTTTCATCACAGCATCCCCTAGAGCTTGTAGCTCCATTACCCCTTTTTGCTTGAATTCTCATCACATCACCAGAATGTGGGCATTTGGAATGATCACCATGGAGAGGGGCATCCTGGCTTTGGTACTTGGCACAGTGTAACCTCATTGGTCCCCACCACTTGTGTGCCGCCGCCTTGTCCTGAGTTCTTGCCACTGTGCGTGGATTTCACAGAAGACATGCTCACTCTCCAGCCTCAGTGCACCTTGCTCTGAAGAGAATGTTAACACTCAAGAGAATATGAGGACAGTGGCCCATGCTGGAAGGGGTCCCTGGCCCTCTTATATCTTTTTCCAGGTGACAGTGAAGGGAGAGGTGGCTGCAGACCTCCTATCTTTGCACAGACCACCTCCTAGCTTGGCATCAGGACCACCTGTCCAGCCTGTTGAGCAAAGGTTATTCTGCTTGAGCTGAGAGCACAAGAGAGTTTAAGCATCACTTTCATCCTGTTGTTTCTTTTCTCTTCCTTCAAGGCCTTGCTTTTTGGCTTAAACAAATGGCAAAGGCCACTCGGAGGCAGGTACCAGATCAACTTTGCCTTGGTTTTATTGCCATGCAAGTGGGGCAGGAGGCTCCTCTTTGTAAAACTTCAGAAGACATCTGTTTGGTTTGGAAGATGGGAGGTGGGAGCCGCAGCTGGAGGAAGAAAAGATTTTTTTGCTCATGTTTTCTCAGCATTTATTGAGTGTCAAACCTGGCAGTAAATGAGACTCAGAAGATAGCAGTCAGTGATAAGCAGAGAGGGTGTTGCCAGAGGAAGGCAACAGACAAAAGTGAATTGTTGGCTGGCCCCACAAAAGGTATTAGAAGCTCTCATGCTGCCGTGTGGCGAATCCCCAGATGCCCCAGGACGGGACTATGGTTCCCTGAGCTTCCGCCACCACTGTCTCATCCCACCTCCCCTGGGAATGACTGACAAGCAACACTCATTTGCTTACCGAGGCCAGGTATTCAGCAGCAAAGCCAAGAGCTGAATTTGTCTGGTCAGTCTAGATGCTCCTCTCTTTACACCGCATTGCCAGAATCACCGCCTCCAAAGGCTGTCCTGAGATGAAACTGGAGGATGAGACAAAAGGCCTTCTGTTTCATCCACTGTTGCCTCCTGAGCTACTTACAGCAGCAAGTCAAAGCCACTAGCACTCCGCTTGCCTGCCTCCACCGCACACAGACAGGGGCGCCCCTGTGGCTGGAAGTCTGAACGTCTCGATTCTAGTCTCAGCTCAGCCTCAGATTCCTTGTGCTTGGCAAGCTGATTTCTTCATCTGGAAAATGAGTTGGCTCTTCCATAACTTTAAAAAAAAAAACTATACTAGAATTTTCACTAATAAATTGAAATAGTTTATAAAGCAAGGGGCCAAACCCCTAAATATAACAGTGAAGTCTGCAGCATTTCCTGAATTTGCTGCTTTCTCTGCNAAAAGCCTTACTGGAATAAGGGTGAGATGGTGTAAAAGGAATTTGATGAATAGGCAGAAACCTCATCATACAGGTTCTTAGAAGCTATGTGTATTAGCATCTTGGGGTTGCTGGAACAAAATACCAAAAACCACATGGATTCAAGGAGCAAAAATTTATTGTCTCAGTTGTGGAGGCTAGCAATCTGAAATTTAAAGTGTCAGTAGCGCCAGGATCCCACTGCAGGGGAATCCGCCTTTGCCTCTTTCTAGCTTCTGATGGGTTGCTGGCCGTCTTGGGCATGCCTTGACTTGCAGCTGTGGCATTCCAACCCCTCTCCATAAGCAGGCGGTGTTCTCCCTGTGTGTCTGTGTCTTCACTATCTTCTTAGGACACTAGTCATACTGGATTGGGGGCCCATCCGACTCCTCTGTGACCTCAGCTTTACCTAACTAATTACATCTGTAGCAACTCTATTTCCAAATAAGGTCACAGACAGTGCTACTAAGGGGTTATGACTCTAATGTATAAATTTTAACTCATTACTTTTCACGCACTTTTTCAACTCATTACCTCATGGTAAGGAGTTTGAATTTAATTCAAGTCCAGAGTGGTCTTAAGCAAATGGATGGCATGCTATGTTCTAAAGGCTGCTGTGTAAGGATGGACCAGTGGTAGTTGTGGAAGGGTGATGAGGATAGAGGTTGATGACCAGGAATTCACTTGTAAAGGGCTAGTCCAGGTCAGAGGTGATGATGGGATGGACTAAGATGCTTTTGGAAGTTGGAGAAGTGAGTGGAGTTTAAATGTCAAAGAACAAGTTGAACGAGATGTGTATGGATTGGGTATGGGGTGAAGGAAAGGAAGGACTTGGGGATGGTATCCAGTGTTTTACTATAATTGTGAGAGGATGGTGGTACCGTTTATCATTGTTCCCTTTACAGACTTGGAGAGGATCAGATCTGGGGTTGGAAGTGGTTTGGGTCAGGGTCAAGGAATGGTAAAAATGCAGGAGATGAAAATTAGAAAGCTCTTCTAATCCCTGCCATCTTGCTTTTGTCTGAAACACTATAAAAAATCATTCTTTTTTTTTTTTTTGAAAGCTCTGTCCCCTGTTAAAGTGAAAACATTGCTGGGGAGGAAACATAGCCAGTCAGAGCACTTTTCCCCAAAGCAGTTGTTTTTTGGGAGATCAGACGGAGCAGCAGACAAGACACCAGAAGAGAATGTCAGGAAAGAAAGAGCAATGCCGCTCCGAGGCAGAGGGCCTGGAGTCACAGTTTTTCCTTAGACTGGCTGTAGGTGTGTACTTAATTAAATTCCATTGCAGTGCTGGAGCGGGACCCAAGAGCAAATAGCCAGAAGTGCCGGCAAATTGGGATTAGGATATAACAAGTTCCTCCCATAGAGACCAGCTGGAAGAAAGTGAGATAGAGGGGAATTTTGGAGGTGGGTTGGGACATGCAGTGTTTAAAGCACATAAAGCAGAAACAGGGCTTGGAGTGAAAGCTAAAGCTAGGCTTTTAAAAGAGAACTGTTTCCTGAGCTCGACTCACCATCACCGTGGCTTTCTCTTGACTCAGTCTTCTTTTTATCCATTATTAGAAAGTAGCTCAGCATATCAGTTTTTTCTAAACTTGTTTATTTTTAATTGAAGGAAAATTGCTTCATAGTATTTTATTGGCCTCTACCATACCTCAGCATCTGTCAGCCATAGGTATACCTGGGTCCCCTCCCTCCTTAATCTCCCTCCCACCCTTCCTCACTCCTCTAGGCTGTTACAGAGCCCTAGTTTGAATTCCCAGATTCAGTCATTTTCAATACCCCATCTTCATCTGCACTCCCAGCAATAGCTCTTCCAATCCCCAGAATTTTGCTTCTACCAGAGCTGGGTTTTCATCACAGCATCCCCTAGAGCTTGTAGCTCCATTACCCCTTTTTGCTTGAATTCTCATCACATCACCAGAATGTGGGCATTTGGAATGATCACCATGGAGAGGGGCATCCTGGCTTTGGTACTTGGCACAGTGTAACCTCATTGGTCCCCACCACTTGTGTGCCGCCGCCTTGTCCTGAGTTCTTGCCACTGTGCGTGGATTTCACAGAAGACATGCTCACTCTCCAGCCTCAGTGCACCTTGCTCTGAAGAGAATGTTAACACTCAAGAGAATATGAGGACAGTGGCCCATGCTGGAAGGGGTCCCTGGCCCTCTTATATCTTTTTCCAGGTGACAGTGAAGGGAGAGGTGGCTGCAGACCTCCTATCTTTGCACAGACCACCTCCTAGCTTGGCATCAGGACCACTTGTCCAGCCTGTTGAGCAAAGGTTATTCTGCTTGAGCTGAGAGCACAAGAGAGTTTAAGCATCACTTTCATCCTGTTGTTTCTTTTCTCTTCCTTCAAGGCCTTGCTTTTTGGCTTAAACAAATGGCAAAGGCCACTCGGTGGCAGGTACCAGATCAACTTTGCCTTGGTTTTATTGCCATGCAAGTGGGGTAGGAGGCTCCTCTTTGTAAAACTTCAGAAGACATCTGTTTGGTTTGGAAGATGGGAGGTGGGAGCCGCAGCTGGAGGAAGAAAAGATTTTTTTGCTCATGTTTTCTCAGCATTTATTGAGTGTCAAACCTGGCAGTAAATGAGACTCAGAAGATAGCAGTCAGTGATAAGCAGAGAGGCCAAGGGTGTTGCCAGAGGAAGGCAACAGACAAAAGTGAATTGTTGGCTGGCCCCACAAAAGGTATTAGAAGCTCTCATGCTACCGTGTGGCGAATCCCCAGATGCCCCGGGACAGGACTATGGTTCCCTGAGCTCCCGCCACCACTGTCTCATCCCACCTCCCCTGGGAATGACTGACAAGCAACACTCATTTGCTTACCGAGGCCAGGTATTCAGCAGCAAAGCCAAGAGCTGAATTTGTCTGGTCAGTCTAGATGCTCCTCTCTTTACACCGCATTGCCAGAATCACCGCCTCCAAAGGCTGTCCTGAGATGAAACTGGAGGATGAGACAAAAGGCCTTCTGTTTCATCCACTGTTGCCTCCTGAGCTACTTACAGCAGCAAGTCAAAGCCACTAGCACTCCGCTTGCCTGCCTCCACCGCACACAGACAGGGGCGCCCCTGTGGCTGGAAGTCTGAACGTCTCGATTCTAGTCTCAGCTCAGCCTCAGATTCCTTGTGCTTGGCAAGCTGATTTCTTCATCTGGAAAATGAGTTGGCTCTTCCATAACTTTAAAAAAAAAAACTACACTAGAATTTTCACTAATAAATTGAAATAGTTTATAAAGCAAGGGGCCAAACCCCTAAATATAACAGTGAAGTCTGCAGCATTTCCTGAATTTGCTGCTTTCTCTGCTGGAGGATTTTCTAGCTTGGTTTCCTCTTTCCCATTCCAGTCTAACAAGAAGTGATCACCAAAAGAAGGCAAGCTGAGTCTTTCATTTTATTTCCTTTCAAGCAAACAGATACCATGGAAAGAGCCAGGGGATCCAGGTTCTAGCCCTGCTCTGCCATTAACTATATGCGAGCCTTGTCTGAACCAGCTGTTCTGACTCCAGCTTCTCCTTTGCCTGATGACCAGGCCATCTGGGTGATTGCTAATCACTGTTTCCCCTACCAGGATGAGAATTTGCTCTCATCCTGAGAAACTTTTCCCTGAGGCCTCCTATTCCTTCTCCTGTTTGAAGACAGCCTGTTTTTCATTTTGTAAATTGGTTCCTTTGGATCATTTCCTGATTCCACATATAAGCGATATCATCTGATATTTGTTTTTCTCCGTCTGATTTATTTCACTTAGTATGAAAATCTCCAAGTCTATCCACGTTGTCACAGATGGCACCATTTCATTCTTTTTAAGGCAAAGTAATATTCCACTGTATTTATGTACCACATTCAGTGGGGATGGGTAGCGAGGGATAGACTGGGAGTCTGGGATTGACATGTATGCATGTCATGTTGTATTTAAGATGGATAACCAACAAGGACTTTCTGTATAGCACAGGGAATACTGTTCAATATTCTGTAATAACATGTATATGAATAATTGAATCACTTTGCTGTGAGCCTGAAACTAGCACAACATTGTTAATCAACTATGCTCTGATATAAAATGAAGAATTTTAAAAAGGCAGCTGCACCCTCTTCTTCCTGCTCTGTGACCTTGCTTTCTCTGCCACCCATCTATTCCTTCCCTTACTCTCTCCCTTACCACTTAGTGTTTATCACTTCTGAACTCACTATGATCTTTGCTTCGACTGTTCCTGAATTTCAACGTGTTTTCACTCAAACATAGGGACTTCCTAAACAATCACAGACTCTGTCACATTCAGTAACTGACACATTTCCCAGCAACAAGTGTAATGATCTCAGAAACCCACAGTTTCACCCAATTTCAGCAAGAAAATTCAGCAGCCCTTGAATTACACTGTTTGCCATTAAGAGGGCCAATGTCTGAGTTTGCCTGTCTTTCCCTATCACTTATATTCTACCTGTATTTAAAAAACCTCTCCTGTGGTTGAGCTCCAGCCCCACTGATTGAATAAGGTGGTTACCTGGGGCAGATGGACCAACCCAAGGTACCCTGCAGGTAGACTGCAGCCTGAATCCCTATGCCCCTATGAACCCTGTGGTCTGGCTTTTATTATGTTCCCCTTACTGATGAAGAAACAGCCTTGTTGGATCTACTCCAGGCCACACAGTTGTATGGAAGCTGAGTGTTCCACTAAGCCCCGGTGGACCCAGAAGCATCGCAGAAGCTCCACCCCCTCCCGCATCATTTCAGCTCCACTCCCACCTTCAGCTCCCATCCAGCCTTCTCAGACATCCCCCGTCTCTGCTCCGCTGCCACCTCCTGCCACCCTCGGCTCCCTGCAGTCTGACTTCTCTGAGATTGTCAAGGCTGCTCTCCTCTGTTCGACAGCGCTGATCACTGGCCTTCCGGAAGTTTCTCACTTGTGTGCACTCCTGGACCGAGCAACTTCCTGGCTCTTCTCTTCCTGTCTCTGTTTTGTTCACTGGTAGCTTTTTCTCCATCATGCATCAAAATTGATGTTCCTCGGGGTCTCACCTTGCCTCCTTTCTGTACAGTCTCCATGATCCATGTCATCCATCCAGGCTTTGCCCACAACCTCTGTACTGACACGATCTGACTCTCCAGCTCTGGCCATATGTTCCGTTGCTGTGAAGCATCTCTTCTGAGGGTCTCACAGACATTTCTCACAGCTACAATCTCCGTGGGACTGTCTCTTCCTCAGCCGGTAGCATCATCCTTCACCTCATCCCTGGAGCTGGAGTAACCTGGGATTCTTGAAGGCCACCTTTGCTTTGCTCTGCNATCACTTATATTCTACCTGTATTTAAAAAACCTCTCCTGTGGTTGAGCTCCAGCCCCACTGATTGAATAAGGTGGTTACCTGGGGCAGATGGACCAACCCAAGGTACCCTGCAGGTAGACTGCAGCCTGAATCCCTATGCCCCTATGAACCCTGTGGTCTGGCTTTTATTATGTTCCCCTTACTGATGAAGAAACAGCCTTGTTGGATCTACTCCAGGCCACACAGTTGTATGGAAGCTGAGTGTTCCACTAAGCCCCGGTGGACCCAGAAGCATCGCAGAAGCTCCACCCCCTCCCGCATCATTTCAGCTCCACTCCCACCTTCAGCTCCCATCCAGCCTTCTCAGACATCCCCCGTCTCTGCTCCGCTGCCACCTCCTGCCACCCTCGGCTCCCTGCAGTCTGACTTCTCTGAGATCGTCAAGGCTGCTCTCCTCTGTTCGACAGCGCTGATCACTGGCCTTCCGGAAGTTTCTCACTTGTGTGCACTCCTGGACAGAGCAACTTCCTGGCTCTTCTCTTCCTGTCTCTGTTTTGTTCACTGGTAGCTTTTTCTCCATCATGCATCAAAATTGATGTTCCTCGGGGTCTCACCTTGCCTCCTTTCTGTACAGTCTCCATGATCCATGTCATCCATCCAGGCTTTGCCCACAACCTCTGTACTGACACGATCTGACTCTCCAGCTCTGGCCATATGTTCCGTTGCTGTGAAGCATCTCTTCTGAGGGTCTCACAGACATTTCTCACAGCTACAATCTCCGTGGGAGTGTCTCTTCCTCAGCCGGTAGCATCATCCTTCACCTCATCCCTGGAGCTGGAGTAACCTGGGATTCTTGAAGGCCACCTTTGCTTTGCTCTGCATCCAATTAAACATCACGTCCTTCTTCCTAACAACTTTTTCTCACAGACATCTCAGGATAGACTCCGCCTCCTTTGCATTCACCTATCATTACCTCTATATCAAGCCTTCATCATCACCATCTTTTTATACTGCAGTAGCATAAATGGCCTTTGTGTCTTTTTGCCTTGAATGCCCTCATCCCATTTCTTGCCCATAAACTCCTATAAAACTCAGCTGGAAGTTACCTCTTCTGGAAAGTCTTCACACACACACACATACACACACCTACACACTCTACAGGGCCCCGGCTCCCTTGGGTGACCTTTCTTGAATACCAAACCCTAAACTACTGTGTACAAACCTTCATCTCCCACTCACACTGCTTCAGAGCTATCTGTTCGTGTGTTTGTCATTTCTGTCAGAATGTGAGGACCATTACTCCTACATCTGCGGTTCCCGATCTGATGCCTGGAACCCAGCAGGCACTAAACACATGTTTCAGAGGATAAATGAGCAGGTACACCAAGCGAAGAGCAAATCTTTAGTTTAGATATCTGGACATAGTGTTTTTTTTCCCTCTCTTTTGCTAATATTTAGTCTTTTATTATAATTAACCAAAGCACTTGACTGGACCATGCAATCTAGAGATGAAGAGTGCTTTAAAACACATTCGGGCAGGGGAAAATATGCCACTTGATTTCTGGTCTATGTGAGTAACTGTCTGGATTTTAGGTTTTCTCCAATTCGTGGATAAAGAGATGAGACCTCCTCCTTCCCCCCCAGGACACAACTTTTTCAAAGTGAGATTAGCCAATGGGCAGAGAATAATAATGACAGGAAATAACCTTCATATGTAGTGGTTATATGTGCCAGGCACTGTTCCAAGCATGTTGTATAGTTAATATCATTTGTTTAATCCCCACAACATTGAGATGAGTGAGGTACCTTTACTGTCCCATTTTGCAGATGAGGAAACTGAGGTACAGAGTGATATTACATGGCTTCCCAAGGGAACATAAACTGTAAGTAGCACACATAGATATTCACATGTTTAAGTAGCATTAAGTGCTGATGAGACCAATTTTGCAGACTGCGTTCTCATGGGCCAATTAGTCTCATTCATAACCACATTGCATCTTGAGAGGGAAGAAAGGGAAAGAGAAGGTTAGAATTGCTATTTGGGTGCACCTATTAGGTGTTGAGAATAGCATTAAGGGTTTTACAAAGATCGTCTGATTTGTCTCTGACCAGATAGATGCTCCTATTTTTCAGATGGAGAAACTGAGACTCAGAAAGGCTAAGCAGCTTCTGAAACTGCCTAGTAAGTGGCAGAGCCGACCTGGAATGCAGGCCTGTCTGATTGACAGTGCTCCATGGTCAGCCTTCAAGGCAGACAGGGTCAATGCATGGGAGCAGAAACGTGATTGCTACCCAGTACCAGAAAATACAAGTATGAGATGTTAGTTTTGTTGGTCAGGATAGGCTTGAGTGTCCTGCAGTAACAAAGAATCCCTGAAATCTCAGTAGCTTCATATAATAGTTTTAGTTCTTATTCACTAGAATACAGAGCTAAATGTACGACCCACTGCCTTCCTTCATCTCGTGGCTACTCCACCAGGAATGGACAGCCTCCGAGATCACCATGGAGGGGTAGAGAGAGAGAAAGAGAGAGAGGGAGGCACACAGACTCTCAACTGCCTTGACTTTGAGTTGACACATTTCACTTTCAACTACAGCCCTTTGGCCGAAACTGGTCACATGACCCCATCCAACGGCAAGGGAGGCTGGGGAATTTAGCGGAGGGCATGGAGATGAGTGAGCACCAGCCTGCCCATGCTTCTGTGGCCTCTACCTCTTATCCTCAAAGGCTGTTAAGGATGTGGAAGATGTGAGCCTGGAGGTCGTNTATTTCTCTCATTTCTGGAGGCTGGAAAGACCAAGATCAAAATGCTAACTGATGTAGTATTGGGAGAGGGTCTATTTCTCAAGTTGTAGACACTACCTTATCGTTATACCCTCACTTGGCAGAGAGAGAAAGCCCTAGTGTTTTCTCCTTTTCTTTTTTCTTTATCGGAATATAATTGCCTTACAATGTTGTGTGAGTTTTTGTTGTACAATGAAGTGAATCAGCTGTATGTATACAAACATCCCCTCCTTGACCTCCCTTCCACCTCCATCCCACCCATCTAGGTCACCACAGGGCACCAAGCTGGGCTCCCTGTGTTATACAGCAAGTTCCCACTAGCTGCCTGTTTTCCACATGATAGTATATATATTTCAGTCCTAATCTCCCAATTTGTCCCACCTCCCCACCCCATCTCCACAGGTCTGTTCTCTCCATCTGTGTCTCTGTCCTTATGAGGGCACCAATCTCCTCATGGGGGCTCCACCCTCATCACCTTATATAAACCCAATTACCAACCTCTCACTTCCTAATACCATCTCGTTTGGAGTTAGGGCTTCAACATATGAATTTTGAGAAGGAACATAATGCATTCCATTACAATAGGATCCCTATAGTTGCTTGACTATAGCAAGGCCTTACCTAAGCTTTCCTAATTGCCTATGGAAACATGAGGGCTCACAGTGTCCTTATAGGGGAAAGCATGTCAAATTAGTCTCCTTTCTCTGATAAAAAATTAATATACTGAGAAGGAATGCTTTTCCACCCAAAGCTTCAGAGTAATTTAGGGATATCCTTGGAAATAGGATCTTTTATCCAGTGCTCTTTTCACTGGAATGTGGAGGGGGACACATTGGGAGATTAGGATCGACATATATACACTATCATGTGGAGAACAGATAGCTAGTGGGAACATGCTGTGTATAACATAGGGAGCTCAGCTTGGTGCTCTGTGATGACTAATGTTGTCACTAGAATGAGGGGAAAACACTGCTTCTGTACCCAAAATGCTGATTTCCTGAAATTAAGGGATGTCACCTGGACACAAATCATTCCCAACAACAACAGAAAAATACTTGCACTTAAATACAATTGTGAAGCTGTAGGACTTTAAGGAGCAGGGTCGCATAGGATCCTTGCATTGACATGTTCTTGAAGTGCTCAGATGGATGAATTATTCAGCGTGACTTCTTATTAGAGACTTCTTATGACAGTAAAGTTCCAAACTCATTCCAGGTCCAAATATTTAAGGAAAAGNGGAGCAGGGTCGCATAGGATCCTTGCATTGACATGTTCTTGAAGTGCTCAGATGGATGAATTATTCAGCGTGACTTCTTATTAGAGACTTCTTATGACAGTAAAGTTCCAAACTCATTCCAGGTCCAAATATTTAAGGAAAAGACAATCTTTGAATGGCTGTGCAGAGCAAAGCTATATCTCACTGTGTTCAGAGGCGACCAATCTTGCATTTGTGGGGGGGGTGTGTATACACCTCCATGTGTCCTTTCTACCTCGATCTTCCTGATGCTCCCACCCACAGCATCCTAAGCATCTTGAGATTCCTAAACTTGGAGGTAGGAGAAGCTTCAAAGGCCTCTTACAATTTCTTCTGAAAGCTCTTTTGTGACATGTTGGACAGTTCATTAAGGAATGAAGAGATGACCAAACAGGGTTTATATATCTATATGGGGATGTATGTGTACAGGAGCATAGGAGTCCCTTCTTAGGACTGAATTTTGCCTCTAGGAGAAGGATGATCCCTCAGGAAACCAAGGAGGAGAAATAAAGAGTTGAGCCTAGAAATTATTGGTGGTCAGAGCTGAGACCAAGTTCTAGGCAGAGTAGATTCTAGTGTAGCTTCAGCAGACCCTAGAGTTTTTTTGGGTAGCTTCTGCTAGACTGTTTCCTGTCCATATTTGTTCTAGAATGAGAAAAGAATGTGAGAAGTCAGAGTGTGAGTGGAAAGGGAGTAGGGTGCATGAAGCATTTGGAATCTGCCTGTTGTAGCCTGGCCTCGAGAGCATCAGGCAGCTTGCTTGGGAATGACTAATGCCAGTGTCTTCCCATGGCTCCTGGATCTTAAAGGGATTCAGACACTTTGTTGGCTTGGAAAAGTGTCTCTCTAATACCTTGTTTTAAAATATACCCAAGATTTATTTTAATCAGGTGTGGTAAGACACACAGATGTGGAAATGACTTTATGGAGGAATAAGTTTTTATACTAACAGATCTGCAGAGACAGGAGGCCTGGCATATCATGCAGGGCTACGTGGAGAAGCACCAGGATTTGTTGCCAGAGGAAAATGTGGGCAAGAGTGTTCATTTATTGTGGTTCCTGTAGGAAATAATTGGCAAAGCAGAGTAAGCATGCTTAGAATTAGCTAGCGTGAATATTTTTGGTGGACTCTAAAGTATAGGGTTCTCAGGTGGCTCAGTGGTACAGAATCTACCTGCCAAAGCAGGAGACGCCAGAGACATGGGTTCAACCCCTGGGTCAGGAAGATCCCCTGGAGAAGGAAATGGCAACCCATGCCAGTATTCTTGCCTGGAAAGTCCCATGGACAGCAGAGCCTGGTGGGCTGCAGTCTATGGTGGTCACAAAGAGCCAGACACAATTTAGTGACTGCCCAGGCATGCACACCAGGTATAGGGACTATCTCTAGCAGTCTGGCATCTAGTCTTGGGGTGCTTACAGCAAGTGGAAAGTGACCCAGAGTGTAAGACCCCGATAATGGAGGTGGTTGAAGGAATGGGCTTTGGGTTGATTGTCTTGTATATGAAAGGCTCACTTGCTGATGAGTCCTCTACTATTTCTAGAAATTGACTAGCCCAAGGAGGGGGCAGGATCAGCAAAGCCCCAGAGATTGAAGAATCAGGAAATAAAGAAAACTTTTTAAAAAATGATCAATGCATATCTATAGGAGGCCTAGTCTTTGTGTAAAGAACAACCTAAGCATTGGAGTGACAGGTTGGTTTCCCCAGAAGTCAGACTCTGAGATGGAGACCTGCCTGTGGGAAGTTGAATGTGGGCAGCTCTAAGGTGTGTACCTGTGGAGGAAGTGAAAGGAGCGTTACTGGGCAGAGGATAAACTGAGCTGTGAGGCTAGTTACACAAAGACCTTGGGGTCTTGGTCCATGTGGAACTCTGGAGCGCAGAGGGCACTACAGAGATATCCTGAATTGGGGCAAGGGGTCAGACAGTCACTGGGTACAGGCTCCCCATCCTGCCCTCAGAGGGATGTGGTCTTAAACGAATCAGCTCTCCGTACACAGGGTACTCTAGTGGGGACTTAGCCACCAACACCCCCAGCAGCTAGAGGAAGAACGCTTCTGTCCTTAAGGGGAATCTGGGTGGCACACCTGAGCATCCATTAGACCTAGGATGAGAATCCATCTCAAAAACAGGCCAGGGGCTGCTGGCAGGAATCCCCTGGAAAACAGAGGTCACTGTTTTATTTAAAATTAATTTTTTATTTTTGGCCACACCTCCACACCATGCGGGGGACCTTAGTTCCCTGACCAGGGGTTGAACCTGCACCCCCTATGTTGAAAGGTGGTGTCTTAACACTAGACAGCCAGAGAAGTCCCTCCTTATATTTCATTTTAAATCAAGCTATGTATCTGAAACTATGTGGTGAGACAACTCAATTTGCTGCTAAGGATAAGTCACCAAACTAAACTGGCTTATTCATGTTGAAGAAGATGAGAATCATCCTCAGATTTTGTGGGCAATCCTCCTCAGATGAAGTTTATCTATTCATATGCTTGTGGTATGGTGGTGCCATTGCTAAAAAATCCCATGAGAATCTGCCCCTGCTGCTAAGTTGCTTCAGTCGTGTCCAACTCTGTGCGACCCCATAGATGGCAGCCCACCAGGCTCCCCCGTCCTTGGGATTCTCCAGGCAAGAACACTGGAGTGGGTTGCCATTTCCTTCTCCAATGCATAAAAGTGAAAAGTGAAAGTGAAGTCACTCAGTCATGTCTGACTCTTAGCGACCCCATGGACTGCAGCCTACCAGGCTCCTCTGTTCCTGGGATTTTCCAGGTGAGAGTACTGCAGTAAGTTGCCATTGCCTTCTCTGAAGGAGAATCCAACCCAAGGCATTTCCTTCCTCATGGATTGGCTTTTAAAGATGGAAGTTTACCTGGTGCCCCTCTAGATCTCACATGGAAGTGGCAGCTTTTTCTCTGAAATGGGAAGGAACCACCCCTGCCAGTAAGCATGACTCAAGTGTCCCTTTTGTGAGAGGAAGACTTAGCGGAAATTATTTATTTTGAGAGCCACAGATTAAGACACATCATGGCTTTCTTTTACCTTCCAGGCTCTTTTGACCACCAACTTACCAGTGCACCTGAGAATTTAGGATGAAGCAGGTGCTGTGACTGTCTACCTTAAAGTCTTGGCGCTCTCAGGCAGCACAGCTCCATCGTAGTGTTTTGCTTGGTATGATAATACATTCCGTTGTGTGCTTATATAATTGCAGAGTCAATGGTGATCTCCAGGACAGTTTCAAGTCAAAGCTATTTTTAATGAAATTGCCAAAGGATGGTAGGGTTGGGGGCAGGGAGAGAAGAGATGTTTATAGAATGGTTTTCTAAGCCAATACCTCTCCCCAAATTTTAGCCTTTGCATTTCTGAACGTGAATTTTCGGGGCAAAAGGGGATTGAGGCATGCAGATTAAATCATAGCAGATGTATTTGGGGGTGGGATTCCCTTTTCTGCACCTACGGTTTTCTTTTGAATGCTGTTGCATGTAGTGAAAAGATGACTGTGATGAGACTCGAGACCTGAGTCCATCTCCAGCTCAGTTAAAAGCCCTTAATGTGCCCTTGAGCTGGTTACTATCAGTTACTTCATCTGCAAAATGAGAAGGCTGAACTGAAATGATTCTCACAGCCCTTCCAACTCTAAAATCCTGGATGATCCGCAGACGTCAACAGCGCTAAAGCCCCAGAGCTGTGAGATGTCACATGATCCGTGAGGGGTTAGGTTCTTCCTGCTTACATTTTTTCCTCCAACCATGACTTCTCACTTACCTTTGTTGATACAACCTTGCCTGTCCTAAGCATTCAGGGATCCGGGGCTTTATTTTATAAGCTTTCTTCAGAAGAAGGTAAAAGGCTTCTCTGAGTTCTGAACACCATCTAATAAGAGCATAATTTAAGTTATTCCAGTGTTAGGAGTTCATAAAGCTTAGTATCAAATCTTCAGAGAAGAAATTTCCACCAACACCTAGCAATTTCAGGAAAAGAAAAAAAAAAGCTTCCTCTGCCACAGTCAGGGTTGTGTGTGTGTGTGTGTGTGTGTGTGTGTGTGTGTATGTGTTACTCAGTCGTGTCTGACTCTTTGCGATCCCATGGACGGTAGCTCGCCAGTCTTCTCTGTCCACGGAATTTTCCAGGCAAGCATATTGGAGGGGTTGCCATTCCCTTCTCAAGAGGATCTTCCCAACCCAGGGATTCAATCCAAGTCTCCTGCATTGCAGGTAGATTCTTTGCCATCTGAGCACCAGGGAAGCCCTAGTCAGGTTAGGCTGTTGAATTCTGATTTTGACCTTGAACCTGCTATATCTGAACAAGGTAGACAAATGACCTAATGGAATGCTTTAGCTTTGCTTTAGCACAGGAGTGGATTTCTGAACTAATTGTAAGCAATCCTGGCTCTTTCTGTGCATGTTGATTTAGCTGTGGTTATAGTGCTAACAATTTTGTAATTCATCTCATTTTTAATCTCCCTTTCCCTTTAGCAGGATCATTTTCTCTGTCTTAAGGGATTAACACTGAGGTAAGAATGGCTAAATAACTGCCCTTTCTGGAATACAAATGACTTTATAAATAAAGGAATGTAAAATAGGAGGAGTTCTTAGTGCTACTGCAGTCAGTAAATGCAGTGCTGTAGGCCTTTGCCAGACCAAGCATGGCGTTCAAAGCTCAATTCTCGCAGTCTCTTTCAAGACCATGCCATGCTTGAGTCTCCACTGGGCACAGAGACCACAGTGCTTGACTGTTCCCCAAAATTTCATGTCTGTTTGTCAACAAAAACTTATTTAGAAATAGGGTCTTTACTAATGTAATAAGATGAGATCGTACTGGAGTGGGGTAGGCATACCTCATAAATCCAATATGAGGGGTATCCCTAATAGAAGAGAAGAAGAGAGCCAGATAAACAAGCAGTTTATGTGATGGATGAGCCTGCAGTTGAAGATCAAAGACTGCTGGCAACCCCCAGAAACTGGGAAGGGTCAAGGAAGTGTCCTTCCCTACAGCCATCAGAGGCAGGAGCATCAGAAAGAACATGGCCCTGCCAGTGCCTTTATTTCAAACTTGTAGCCTCTAGAATTGTGGGGTGGTACATTTCTGTTGCTTCAAGCCACCTGTGTGGTACTTTATTAATACAATCAGGCTGGAGAGGCATCTGGGAGCCACAGGAGAACAAATTGTAAGAGCCAGAAACCCCCAGCCTTGACTTGTGCACTGCCTGTTGCCTTCATTTCTGCTTTCAGGCTAAGAGATGGCAGGAAGTTGTGAAACCCACTGATAGTTTCCATGCGGATTCTGCTCCCTAGTCCTGTCCAGACCACCACGGATCTGTAGCCAGCCTTTCATTCCTTTCTTGTTGGCTGCCTGTCCCATTCCCTCAATGACCAGTCTGAACCATTCTCATCTTTCCCAGTCTCCAAACTCACCCACCTGCTTCACCCTCAATGGATGATTTACTCTGAAACCATGATGAAAACACTCTTTAATTCTTGCCTCACCTTAGAACTCTTTCAGCATCCTATATCTGAGGGAAGATGTGCACCTCTTGCTTGCCAAGGAGACTATCTTCTTTCTCTTCTCTTTTTTTTTAGTTATCAGACATATTAGCACATTTTATTTGTTCATCTATTTTATTTGTAAACACAATGAACACTCTAAATTTACTTAGACTGATTACTTAATGTGTTGAATCATCAGTTCAGTTCAGTTTAGTTGCTCAGTCGTGTCTGACTCTTTGCGAACTCATGGACTGTAGCACGCCAAGCATCCCTGTCCATTACCAACTCCTGGAGTTTACTCAAACTTATATCCATCGAGTCGGCGATGCCATCCAACCATCTCATCCTCTGTCATCCCCTTCTCCTCCTGCCTTCAATCTTTCCCAGCATCAGGGTCTTTTCCAATGAGTCAGTTCTTTGTATCGGGGGGCCAAAATATTGAAGTTTCAGCTTCAGCATCAATTCTTTCAATGAATATTCAGGACTGATTTCCTTTAGGATTGACTGGTTGAATCTCCTTGCAATCCAAGGGATTCTCAAGAGTCTTCTCCAACAATACAGTTTAAAAGCATCAATTCTTTAGCACTCAGCTTTCTCTACAGTCCAAGTCTCACATCCATACATGACTATTGGAAAAACCATAGCTTTGACTAGCTTTTAAACCTTTGACATAGCTTTTAAACCTTTGACATAGCTTTTAAACCTTTGTTGGCAAAGTAATGTCTCTGCTTTTTAATATGCTGTTTAGGTTGGTCTTGACTTTTCTTCCAAGGAGTAAGCGTCTTTAATTTCATGGCTGCAATCACCATCTTCAGTAATTTTGAAGCACAAGAAAATAAAGTCTGTCACTGTTTCCATTGTTTCCCCATCTATTTGCCATGAAGTGNACTAGATGGACCTTTGTTGGCAAAGTAATGTCTCTGCTTTTTAATGTGCTGTCTAGGTTGGTCATAGCATTTCTTCCAAAGAACAAGTGTCTTTTAATTTCATGACTGCAGTCACCATCTGCAGTGATTTTGGAGCCCAAGAAAATACAATCAGTCACTGTTTCCACTGTTTCCCCATCTATTTGCCATGAAGCGATGGGACCAGATGCCTTGATCTTCATTTTATGAATGTTGAGTTTTAAGCCAACTTTTTCACTCTCCTCTTTTGCNGGCTTCCCTGTCCATCACCAGCTCCTGGAGCTTGCTCAAACTCATGTCCATTGAGTCTGTGATGCCATCCAACCATCTCATCCTCTGTCATCCCCTTCTCCTCTGCCGTCAATCTTTTCTAGCATCAGGGTCTTTTCCAATGAGTCAGTTCTTCACATCAGGTGGCCAAAGTATTGGAGTTTCAGCTTCAGCATCAGTCCCTCCAATGAATATTAAGGGATGATTTCCTTTAGGACTGACTGATTGGATCTCCTTGTAGTCCAAGGGATTCTCAAGAGTCTTCTCCAACACCACAGTTCAAAAGCATCAATTCTTCTGCACTCAGGTTTCTTTATAGTCCAAGTCTCACATCCATACATGACTACTGGAAAAACCATAGCTTTGACTAGATGGACCTTTGTTGGCAAAGTAATGTCTCTGCTTTTTAATGTGCTGTCTAGGTTGGTCATAGCATTTCTTCCAAAGAACAAGTGTCTTTTAATTTCATGACTGCAGTCACCATCTGCAGTGATTTTGGAGCCCAAGAAAATACAATCAGTCACTGTTTCCACTGTTTCCCCATCTATTTGCCATGAAGCGATGGGACCAGATGCCTTGATCTTCATTTTATGAATGTTGAGTTTTAAGCCAACTTTTTCACTCTCCTCTTTTGCTTTCATCAGGAGGCTTTTTAGTTCCTCTTCACTTTCTGCCATAAGGGTGGTGTCATCTGCATATCTGAGGTTATTGATATTTCTCCCAGCAATCTTGATTCCAGCTTGTGCTTCCTCCAGCCCAGCATTTCTCATGATGTACTCTGCATATAAGTCAAATAAGCAGGGTGACGATACATAGCCTTGACGTACTCCTTTACTGATTTAGAACCAGTCTGTTTTTCCATGTCCAGTTCTAACTGTTGCTTCTTGCCCTGTATACAGATTTCTTAGGAGGCAGATCAGGTGGTCTGGTATTCCCATTTCTTTCAGAATTTTCCACAGTTTTCTGTGATCCACACAGTCAAAGGCTTTGGCATAGTCAAAAGCAGAAAAATATGTTTTTCTGGAACTCCTGAATTACTACCTAATATATAACTATTTAGGGGCTCTTCTTTATATTTCCCTTGTCTCCTGTCATGTTTTTCCTATTAGGATTATTGCTCCTATGACCATCTCTTTCATTCTATGTTGTAAATCACTTATGATAGCAAATAGTAGTAAGAGTGGTTTACTTTTGTATTACATGGTTTGCAAAATGCTGCTTTCAAATTAAGCAAATCCTCAAACTATTCATCTGTTAAGAATGATTACCCCCATTGTAGCATACATGTTTGTTACTTGAGCTAAATTTCCTTGTTATAGTTGGAACAGGTCCTCATCCATAGGATGAATGCAGTGTTTGTGGATTGTCATGACAGCTTGAAAATCTAGTACTTGAAAATCTGGCCATGGAAGGGCACGAGATTACTGAGAGTATGTGTCCTCATATTGTAAAGTTAAAACCTGTCAGTGCACTTTAGAGTAAGGGCATCATGCTTGATGTAAAAACAGCTTTATAGCACTTGGAGCAGCCTAACACTGAAACCATCACAAGATGTAGTGCGCTGCATTACAGAGGCCATTTCTGCAGAAGGAGGGAAGATGGCCAGGCAGGAGAGATGCTCTGCTTCTTTATTTAAAAATTTAAAACATTGAAGTATTGTTGATTTGCATTGCTCTGTTAGTTTCTACTGTACAGCAAAGTGATTCAGTTACATGTATATGTATACATATACATATGTATACACTTATATAATATACTTATTTATACACACACACACACACACACATATATATACTTTTAGATGCTTTTTCAGTTTCCCTTCCATTATAGTTTATTGCAAGATATTAATATAGTTCCCTGTGCTGTATATATACACATATATACACTTTCTATATACATACTTTTATATAGTTTTTCAGTTTGTCTCCTAGTATAGTGTATTACAAGATTCTGAATGTAGTTTCCTGTGCTCTACAGTAGAACCTTGTTGTTTATTTATTTTGTAGATAGGAGTTGGAATCTGCTCATCTCAAACTCCTAGTTTATCCCTCCCCCGCCTCCTTTCCCTTTTGGTAATCATGAGTTTGTTTTCTGTGTGAGTCTGTGAGTCTCTTTCTGTTTGGTAAATAAGTTCACTTGTATCATGTTTTAGATCCCACAAATTATAGGATAGATTATTTATTTATTCCTTTATTTAAAAAATATTTATTAGGAATCATTCATGTGCCAATAGCCGTGCTTGGTGATGAGAGTGTTCAGTTCAGTCGCTCATTCACGTCCAACTCTTTGCGACCCCATGAACCGCAGCACGCCAGGCCTCCCTGTCCATCACCTACTTCTGGAGTCCACCCAAACCCATGTCCATTGAGTTGGTGATGCCATCCAACCACCTCATCCTCTGTTGTCCCCTTCTCCTCTGGCCCTCAATCTTTCCCAGCATTAGGGTCTTTTCAAATGAGTCAGCTCTTCGCATCAGGTGGCCAAAGTATTGGAGTTTCAGCTTCAACATCAGTCCTTCCAATGAACACCCAGGACTGATCTCCTTTAGGATGGACTGGTTGGATCTCCTGTAGTCCAAGGGACTCTCAAGAGTCTTTTCCAACACCACAGTTCAAAAGCATCAATTCTTTGGTGCTCAGCTTTCTTTGCAGTCCAACTCTCACATCCATACATAACCACTGGAAAAACCATAGCCTTGACTAGATGGACCTTTGTTGGCAAAGTAATCTCTCTGCTTTTGAATATGCTGTCTAGGTTGGTCATAACTTTCCTTCCAAGGAACAAGCGTCTTTTAATTTCATGGCTGCAGTCACCATCTGCAGTGATTTTGGAGCCCAGAAAAATAAAGTCAGCCACTATTTCCACTGTTTCCCCATCTATTTGCCATGAAGTGATGAGAGTGTGGTAGTAATTAAAAACAAACCCTTTTCCCTTGTGAAATTATCAGCCCACTGGGAAAGACTGGTTTAAGTAATAAGTAATTACAATTTGTGAGAGTGTTATAAAGAAAATTAAAAGGTGCTAAGATGAAAATAATGGATACACTTTATTTTGAGAAAATCCCTTGAAAGCATCATTTAAGATGTAGAAGTTAAACTGGCACATATTGAGGGAAAAGCAATCCAGGCTTAGGAAGCATCAAACGCAAAGGCCCTGAAGTGGGGAAGAGCCTGGAGGAGAAATGCAAGTCAGGGCTGGCCAGTATGGCAGGACTACGGTTACAGTACGTAGCTAGACAGCCCCCTCCCCGCCAATTCCCCAGGCCATAGTAAGGAAGTAGTTTAGATTTTCTTCTCAATACACTAGGAAACTGATAGTTTTGCATTCTAAAACTATCTAAGAATGGCAGCTTCTTCAATAAACTCTCATATACCCAGACTCCAACACCATGAGTGGCAGCTGTTCTAATTCAGGGTGGATCCTCCTGCCACACAGCGTGTGGACAGGACTGATTCACCAAGGGGACATTCTTCTCTGGGAGGAATTTAGCGATCTGCCTAGGGGAATACCTGAGTCTCAGAGAAGACAAGGCAGCAAGGGAAGACAACTTGCTAGGACAGAGATTTGTAAGGATGAGAAGAGAAAAGGAGGTGCTGAGCCCTTTTCCGTAATCCATAGCCTTCAGTTGGACACACAGAGAAGCCTGTCTTCACTGATTTCATTCCATGGCTGGAGAGAACTTGGAAGAGACGCTCAGTAATAACACAGGCTACTCTTCCAGTTCCTCAATGAATTTTTGGAGCTTCTATTATGTCCCAGGCTCTACCAGCTACTGGGGATATGACAATGAACCAGACAGGCAAAGCTCTTGTCATTGGAGAGCCTAAGTAGCAGTGGACACAAGGAGGTAGAGAGCAGCCCTTTAGGAAGTCATTGTAAGCACATCCAAGAGAAGAAAGTCTAAGGGCAAACACATCCACTCATGCCAAACGTGTCTCAGAGGCAAGAGATACAGGAATTTTAAGACCGGACCTCAATGATGAAAGGAGGTCTTTGGAAAGGAAAAATGGGAAGGATGAGGGTAATTACCTAGGTGGCAGAGTTTGTCTGGTATACTGCCTCAGCTCTCTAATCCTTTTCAACCCCAGTACCAAGTTTGAAAAGGTGGCCAGGAATTCCTGCTGGAGTCATTTCTGAGTTAAGTAAATGTGCAGAAATGAAGACTCTTGGGCTGTTTGCAGATTTCCGCACATTTCATCCCTTTTGTAGAAAGGTTGCACTGTGGCCTTTTGGACTGCTGTGATTGTGTTAGGACACCAGTGAACAGCACTGGTATGAATTAATCTGCTGCAGTATCTCCACAGATCAAGAGACTGACTTCTGGAAATGTTCCAAAGCACAGGGAAAGCCAAGTATCTCCCCACATTGAGACTGAAAATGCCTTGGGTGCCCTTGCTGATAAGATCTGATGTATAGATGCATGTCTACAAGGGCTCAGTGGCCACTGGCAATATTTATTACAACTCGAGTGTACACGTGCTGTCCTATTCCTGGATTCTGATAAAATTTATCAGCCAGGGTTGATGTACAAGGAATCTGGCTTCACTGTGACTGAGTAGAGTTATCTTATTTCCTGTTTCTAAACCACATTTACTCTGGGAATTGAGCTGGAAATTGCTCGCAAATGCTCTCCTTTCTTAGTTATGAAGGTAATAGTTATTTGGTTTTCTATAGGAAGAGATATAAGCCAATCACATTAAATCATGTTCTACTGATGTCAGAACTATTGGTCCTAATCTCCCTTTCCAGTCTCAACTTCTATTTATTTGTAACTCTTGCTTCTCCAAACTAAACTACCTGTGGGATCCTGAAATTGTCACCTCTGTTCAGTCTGGCCCTTTTGGCAGGAATGATAAAGGAGAGTTCTCTCTCATCCTTTGTGAACCAGCTGAAATCTCAGTGTCTCTGAAAATTCTTTCTGTGCCACTGGGGAACTTCTTTGTTCTGCATTCCCATAGGTCAGGTCCTGTGTTGAGCATGGAAGATGCAAAATCAAGCTGTATAGCCTGATGGAGAGCTGCTGCTGCCGCTAAGTCACTTCAGTCGTGTCTGACTCTCTGCGACCCCATAGATGGCAGCCCACCAGGCTCCCCTGTCCCTGGGATTCTCCAGGCAAGAACACTGGAGTGGGTTGCCATTTCCTTCTAGACACTAGTAAATACACCTGGTGTATTTACTTCCTATGAGTGAGTGAAGTTGCTCAGTCGTGTCTGACGCTTTGCGACCTCATGGACTGTAGCCTACCAGGCTCCTCTGTCCATGGGATTTTCCAGGCAATAGTACTGGAGTGGATTGCCATTTCCTTCTCCAGGGGATCTTAAAGGCATAAAAAGAGACACAAAATAAAGAATTAAGTGGAACATGGATCCCAATTCCAAGCTCTTCCCTTGTTATGAAATTACCGGTCTTCTCTAGTGATATCACAATCGCATCCTGGTACTCGTCTCAGTACATTAGCCTCCTTCCTACACAGGTAATCACTATTTTCATCATGATCAGCAGCAACCTCGTAATCATAAAAGGATAAAAACAGAATGAACAGAGTGTGAACTTTCCAAATCAACAATATATGGTATGATTATTCATATGAGAAGGATGATTCTTCATTTTCTAAAAATATCTCTAAATACTAAGATTTCTGCTACAAAAAAACTCAAGTTCAATTTACAGATTTTGAATATAGTCCATCTTTAAAGAATATTTATTTCATAAAATAAAATTAAAATGCATGTGAGAGTATGAGCACAATGGAGTTACAAAATAAAGTTTTAGTCAAATGTAAAATAAGAGGCACATGAATTGAGAATAGGAACAGTGATGATCATTATCATATTCATAATCAATATCTCTAATCACTGTGCCTTCTTTGTAGTATTTAGTGTTATTGCAGAGTACCCGTTGTTCAAATGCCCTGTATTAGAGATTTTCTTCTTGAACTTAAGTAACCTATTAATGATTTTCTTTAAAATTTTGTAGGCATAATTTTTTATCTAACAATTTATCTTCAGTGGAAACTAAAACTCACTATTCTGTTACATTGCCAATACCATACTAGCTTAATTACACTGGCATTTTAGTAAGTGGCGTGAATTCCCCAATTTCATTCTTCTTGTTCAAATATTATTCTAGTTCCTTTGCATCTCCATATACATTTTAGTGGAGAAAGCAACAGCACCCCACTCCAGTACTCTTGCCTGGAAAATCCCATGGGCAGAGGAGCCTGGTGGGCTGCAGTCCATGGGGTCGCTAAGAGTCAGACACGACTGAGCGATTTCACTTTCACTTTTCACTTTCATGCATTGGAGAAGGGAATAGCAACGCACTCCAGTGTTCTTGCCTGGAGAATCCCAGGGACGGGGGAGCCTGGTGGGCTGCTGTCTATGGGGTTGCATAGAGCCAGACATGACTGAACCGACTTAGCAGTAGCAGCAGCAGTATACATTTTAGAATCAGCTTATTAATTATAGAAGACCAGCTGTGATTATAATTAGAAATGTAGTGTTGAATGCATAGGTCAAACTTGGGGAGAANGGGTTGCATAGAGCCAGACATGACTGAACCGACTTAGCAGTAGCAGCAGCAGTATACATTTTAGAATCAGCTTATTAATTATAGAAGACCAGCTGTGATTATAATTAGAAATGTAGTGTTGAATGCATAGGTCACACTTGGGGAGAACTGAAATCCATATACTATTGAGGCTTCCAATCCATGAACATGCTGTATCTTTATGTTTGTTTAGATCTTTAATTTTTCTCAGGAATGTTATAGCTTTCAGTGTAGATGTCTTCTGTATATCTCCTTAAATGTATCTCAAAATGTTTTGTTTTGTTTTGTTTTTGGTTCGTGTACCAGTTGTTTGCTGCTAGTGTACAGAAATACAGTTGAGTTTTGTATATTAGCTTGTGTCCTATGACATTGCTAAATTACCTTATTAACAGCTGATTGTTGCTTTATGTTTTTCTTAGGGTTTTTAATATAAACAATTATGTTCTCAATAGTTTTACTCTTCTCTTTATGCTTTTATTTTTTCTTATTTGTTTCACTGGTTAGTATAGTGTTGAATAGGAATGGAAAGAATGGACCTTCTTGTTCCCAATCTTCTTCAATGTTATGTCTATAAATTTTTCATTGATGCCATTTATTAAATCAAAGAATTTCCTTCTATTTCTGTTCCCTGTTAATTTTTTTTTTAGACCCTGAGTAGGTTTTAAATTTTGTCAGATTTTTTTCCTGTGTCTCTTTAGATAGTCATATGGTTTTGCTTTTAAAGCTGTTAATATGGTTTTTACATTGATCAATTTTCAAATGTAAACCAACCTTATAATACTGACATAAGCTGTACTAGGTCCAGATTCAAACTACTACTAATTTTTGTGTGTGTGTCTACTTTCATGATGGAAATTAGTCTGCAATTTTTTTCTCATAAGGTTTTTGCAAGGGTATAGGGTATCAAGGTTATTTGAGTTGAGAAGAACTCTCTTTCTTCATTTTTCTTAAAGAATTTGTGTGGCATTTGAATTATTTCTTCCTTAGATGATCAATAGAATGTACCAGTGAAACCATCTGGATTAACAGTTTCCTGTTAGAAAGTTTTGATAAAGAATGGAATTTCTCTACAATATATACTTATATTGTCTGTATTATCTTGTGACAGGTTTGGTGAACTGTATTTTTCAAGGAATTTGTCCATGTCATCTATATTGTTAAATTTATTAGCATAAAATTGGCCATAATATTCTTTGAATGTCCATAAGATCTGTACTGATGTCCCTTCAATTTTTTTCAAGAATGCTTGCTAGAAGCTTATCAATTTTATTAACCTTTTCAAAGAACTACCTTTTGGTTTTATTTATTTTTCCTCTTGTTTGTCTATTTTTCATTAGATTGCTTTCCATTTCTTATTTTCTTTCTTCTACTTTGGGTTTTAATTTGTTTATTTTTGCCTAGCTTCTTGAGATGGAAGCTAACATTATTGATTTTGAAACTTTGCCTTTTCTAATATGTGCATTTAAACTTATGTTCCCCTGTAAGCCCTGCTTTAGCCATGTCTTACAATTTTGATACTGTTTTTATTATCATTAAATTCAAAATATTCTAATTTTCCTTGGGATTTCTTGTTTGACCCCTGGGTTATTTATAAATATGCTGTAATTTCCAGCTGAAAGTGAAAATGTTAGTTGCTCAATCCTGCTGACTCTTGGCAGCCCTGAGGACTGTAGCTCTTCAGGTTCCTCTGTCCATTCTCCAGGCAGGAATACTGGAGTGGTAGCCATTCCCTTCTCCAGGGGATCTTCCCGACCCAAAGATAAAACCCATGTCTGCTTCATTGTAGGCAGATTCTTTATCGTCTGAGCCACCAGGAAAGTCCAATTTTCAACTGTCTAGAGGCTTTTACATATGTCTTATTATTGTTGTGTTCTAATTTAATTCTGTGGGGTCAGAGTACATACTCTGTAAAATTTCTGCCTTTTGAAATGTATTGAGAATTGGTTTTTGACTTAGTAGATGGTTTCTCTTGGTGAACATTTTATTTATTGGGTGTAGAATGAAGTGATTGATAATGTTGTTTAGATCATCTATATCCTTACTGAATTTTGTTTGTTTCAAGAATAAGAAAAAAGAGTTAAAAATCTACAACTGATTGTGGATTTGATAGTTTCTCTTAGTACTGTCAGTTTTATTTCATGTATTTTTAAGTTCTGTTATTAGATGCATATTCATTTATGATAGCTGTTGCTCCCTGATGAATTGGCTGTTTTAAAAAATTATTTTGGGGGATTTCCCTGATGGTCCAGTGGTTGAGACTTCACTGTAGACCTGTTTCCATTTGATATTATTTCTTTTGATCTGAAACTTCCATTAACATTTCTAGTACAGGACTGCTGGAAACATAGTCTCTGTTTTCATTTCTCTTGAAATGTATTTATTTTGCCTTCATTTTTGAAATATAGTTTTACTGGGATATAGAAATCTAGTTTGACAGTTGTTTCCCCCTTTTTCTTGGGTTCCATTGTCTTCTGACCTCTTTTGCTTAGGAAAAGAAATTATCCATTATTTGCTGTTTCCTTGTATATAATACATATAATGTTATTTTTCTTTGGCTGCTTTTAAGATTTTTCTCTTTATCTATGGTTATCCACACATTGAATATGATGTGGCTAAATGTTGTTTTCTATATTTATCCCACTTGGTGTTTACTGAGCTGCTAGGCTATGTAAGTTAATTTTGCCCTTGAACTGCAAGGAGATCAAACCAGTCAATCCTAAAGGAAATCAGTCCTGAATATTCATTGGAAGGACTGACACTGAAGCTGAAACTCCAATACTTAGGCCACCTGATGTGAAGAACTGACTTACTGGAAAAGACCCTGATGCTGGGAAAGATTGGAGGTAGGAGGAGAAGGGGATGACAGAGGATGAGCTGGTTGGATGGCATCATTGACTCAAAGGACATGAGTTTGAGCAAGCTCTGGGGGTTGGTGATGGATAGGGAAGTCTGGCGTGCTGCCGTCCATGGGGTTGCAAAGAGTCGGACACAACTGAGCAACTGAACTGAACTGACTGGGACATTTTAAACCATCATTCTGTTTCTTCTGTTCTGTTCTGTCTCCTCTCTTCCTGGCACTCCGATCACACATAGGTTATACTGCTTGATATTACCCCACAGGTCACTGAGGTTCTTTCTTTCTTTCTCCATATTTCTGTTTTTTCCTCTCTGTTCTTCAGATTGAACAATTTATCTTGTCTGTCTTAAAGTTCATTTATCTTTTCTTATCCTATTTCCAATCTGATATTAAGGCCACCCTGATCTAAAATTTCTATTAGGTTCTTTTTTATAGTTTCCATTTCTCCATTAAGGTTTTTTGTTTGCTCATTCATTAAGATGTATTTTCCTTTAAGTTCTTAAACATATGTGTAATAGCTATTTTAAAGTCTTTGTCAGCTACTTTCAACATCTGAATTATGTTAGAGTTATTCTCTGTTGAGTGATTTTTTTCTCTTGTCTGTTGGTTACATTTTCATGTTTCTTTACGTGTCTAGTAATCATTTATTGTCTTCTAGGCATTGAGATGACTATTTTAAAAGGTCTCAATAATGTCATCTTCCTGTAAAGTGTATTGAATTTTGTTTAGAAAGGGATTACAGTACTATAACTTTTGTTTCTGTCAAGCTTCATCCTATTCTTTGTAAGGATGGGCCTGTTTTTAGTTTTAAACAGTTCTCCTTGCTCTATGATATGGCCCTTACTTCTACGAAGCTCACCTTCAATGCCTGAGATGCTGAGTGAGGTCTCATTACTCTGATTGGGCTGGAACTCCAGTATTCCCCATCATGGCCTGATCTCTGTTTTCATCATTCAGCTCTCAGGCCTGCACAAGGAGATCCCTTCTGGGCCTTGTGGAATCTTGCTTGCACTTGTGCAGTCCAACCCTCAACTAAAGACCTACAGGGAACCTACATGCAGACTTCTGGGCTCTCTCCCTCTATAGCTTCCTCTTCTCAGAGATTCTACTATGAAAATTTCAGCCACCTCCGCAATCCAGAACTCTAATCTTGACTTTTATCAACTTAGCCCAACTACTACTCTGTTTCAGCTCCATTTTTGGCTCCACAAAAAGAAAAAAGAAAAGTATCTCCAGGAAGGAAAGCTGGACAATTGTGAAATGTTTATGACTTTTGATTCATGTGTTTCGTTTCTCTTAAAGGTCACAGTTAAGTCCTGTTTGTTATTCAATTACCTGAAGACAGTTTCTACAAATACTTTCCCAGTTTTAAGACTGTTTTCAGTGGGAAGTCATGTCTAGTACCAGTTACTCTGTCATGACTAGAGATACAAGTTCAACATGAATCTTTTTTTAGAATACAAATTGGGTCACATCTCTTCCTGCCCCAAACCCTTTGGTAGCTTTCCATTCAGTTCAGTTCACTCGCTCAGTCATGTCCAGCTCTTTGTGACACCATGGACTGCAGCACTCCAGGCTTCCCTGTCCATCACCAACTCCCAGAGCTTGCTGAAACTCAGGTCTATCGAGTCAGTGATGCCATCCAACCATCTCATCCTCTGTCGTCCCCCTGTCCTCCTGCCTTCAATCTTTCCCAGCATCAGGGTCTTTTCCGATTACTCTTACTTTCCATTACTCTTAGAATGTTTGTGATCTATAATATCATCTTCAAAGCCGTATGTGACAGAGACTCTGCCTGCTTCTCTGGTTTCTTCTCTAGTTCCTTTCCTCCTTCATCCACTACCCTTTTACTGGTCTTCTCACTTTCCAGGGAGTTCTCCCACTGGGGGCTTCTCATCACATATTCCTTCTACCTTCAAAATGCCCCACTGTCTCCTTGCTGCAATTCATCCTCAGGTTTCAACCAAAATATAATTTCTTGAGGATGGCCATTCCTGCCTCCACCGTGAGTCTTAGGTTTCCATCTCCTATTATATGCTTTTGTTTCACTCTATATTTTTCCTTCAAAGCACTTACTAAAACTATAATTATGTGGTTATTTTTTTATATCTGTCTGCTCCTCTAGAATGCTCAACCCAGCAGCACAGAGAGCCTGTCCCTTGTATTTATTCTACATCCCCAATGTTTATTAGTGCCCAAGGCAGTGGCAACCCACTCCAGTACTCTTGCCTGGTAAATCCCATGGGCGGAGGAGCCTGGTAGGCTGTGGTCCATGGGGTCACTAGGAGTGGACACAACTGAGCAACCGACTTCACTTTCACTTTCCACTTTCATGGACTGGAGAAGGAAATGGCAACCCACTCCAGTATTCTTGCCCGGAGAATCCCAGGGACGGGGGAGCCTTGTCTCTGGGGTCGCACAGAGTCAGACACTACTAAAGTGACTTAGCGTTACTTCGTAGTTAATATGTACTTGTTGAATAAATGAATCTACCTCTGTCTTTTAGATCTTTTATTCACTTTATCACTGATAGTAAATATAACATCTTGAATTTGTATTGTCTTTTTTATTTTTCAAAGAGGAATCTCCTGCATAACTCCTCTGAGTTTCACAAAACCCTGTGAGGAAGCTTTGTGACTGTTATCAGGTAAAGATTTTTGAGACATAGAAAAGCCTGATGATATGTCAAAGCTCATACTACCAGAGGTGGAAACATGGCTAGAACAGTCTCCAAGCATCTAATCAGGAAATTTTTCATAAGAACCCCTCTGGCCATCTTTCTACTCTTATAAAGAAAAATGTGTACACAGTATAATCCTCTTTTCGAAACAAGTCTTTAGTTTCTCAGGATGGAATCATGTTGACTTTTTAGGTTCTTAAAAAATATCAGTGAGCACAGAGAAGACTCTCATGGGTTTACACTCATTTTGCTCCCATCAGTTTCCCCATTTCCATTCTTGGCTTTGTGGGGCTCTTGGCTGTCCAGTCCCAGTTGAAAACTGCTTGGGTCTTTTCTTGCAAAAATACATCTCAAACCTTCTAACACCCTCTTTCTAAAAAAAGTGAATAAAGGCTGTTCCGAAAATCAGCCACGAGTCTAGAAAGCCTGCAGTCATCTGTGTGCTGTCATCCCTGGGTGGACGTGCGTGTTCTGAGCTCTGTCCCCAGCCCCACCCCGCTCCTTTCTGTGACCCGTGTGGATATTCACAGGACGACTGGCTGGGAACACCACCTGAATTTTTGACCACACAAAGCCAAATGGCTGATCCAGGTTTAACTTTGACATCATCAGCACGACCTTCTCAGCACCACTTTGGCTCAGCAGCTCAGTTATGCGTTCCAAAGGATGAATAAATGCAGTGTCAGGGTCCCCTTGGGGGCTTTTGAACTCATTTGTCTGTTCAATCTTTTATAAAAGCTGAGGAGGCGAAAAGGTAGGCCAAAATAGTTTTGTACTATTAAAGGTTGTCTGATTTCTCAGTACATGCTCTTTGCTGCTTTTCTGCTGAAGCATGGTTTGGATGATGTTGGTTTTAGTAGGTCTTGTGCACAATGGGCCTGATAATGCTGTATGGTATAGCACAAGGCTGTATGGTAGTGGTTTGGGTGAGCAGCTAGTCCTGGTTTTAGGTGTTCATCATCAGAACCTTTGTCCACCTTCTCGTGGGCCCAGAATCCCTGTCTCCACAGAACACCTTTGAATTCTGGGAATTCTAATTCCTGAAGCAGTTGTGAGAAGGAGCATCTGATGCTTATCCAAACCAAAATATTTGCAGTTGGCGTAACTCTGGAAGAAAATCTAGGTCATTTTCCTGCCATATTTCAAATGTACTTTTCCATCCTTCCCAATGGTAGTGCTGACTACTGTTTATAGAGCATTTATGCAGTGAACACTGTGCTAAGCTAGTGTCTTCATTTTCTGTGAGATAGGCACCAACTAGTGCTACGACTGAGATGCACAAAAATGATATAAATGCCATCGATTCATTCACTGAGTTAGTTTGTGGAAGGCCTGAGGTTTAAACCTCATTTTATCTGTCTTGAGTCTATAGTCTTTGCTTTTAACCAGGGGTTGGAAAACTTTCTGCAAAGTGGAGTGAAAGTCACTCAGTCGTGTCCTCCTCTTTGTGACCCCATGGACTATACAGTCCATGGAATTCTCCAGGCCAGAATACTGGAGTGGGTAGCCTTTCCCTTCTCCAGGGGATCTTCCCAACCCAGGGACCAAACCCAGGTCTCCCGCCTTGCAGATGGATCCTTTGCCAGCTGAGCCACAAGGGAAGCCCGTTTCTGCAAAGGGCAGATGGTAAATATATCAGTCTTTGCAGGGAATATGTGATCACTGTCACATCTTCTTTCTTTTGCAACCCTTTATAAAAGCAAAAGCCGTTTTGAAATCACAAACCACACAAAAAGCGGATGATGAGCCTGATACGGCCTGGCTTCAGTCTGCGGCCATAGTTTGCTGACCTCTGCTTTTAATCAGTGCACATACTGTTTCTCAGGATGTGAAAACTCAGTGTTTCCAGTCGAAAACTGAGAAAAGTGGTGAGAGCCTCGGGGAGCTAGCTGGATGACAATAGGTGCTGTCCCCGCTCTGCTGAGATGAGCCAGGGGTCATTTAACCCCTGGCTGCTGTGTGCCTGGGAGAGTTCAGCTTTCCCTTACCAATTCTGTCAGGAACCTTGTGCCTCCAGCAACCCAGAGAACAGCCTGGAGGGACAGCCCTCCTCTGGGAGGAGGAAACCTGCAAGGCCAAAATTGTCTTCGTGTCTGCCTGATCCTTCTCAACCTTTCTTTCCTGCACCCTCCTGATTATAATCAGAGCACTATCAGGAACCCTCGAGTCAGCAGCTTTTATTTGTATGTTTTAATTTATTTCCCTTTTCAGTTGCCAAGCATTTGACTGTTTAAGGGACTCCCGTGGTAAATATTTATCTCCCTCCTGGCACAGCGAGGTTCCCTTTGCTGGGCTCACACAGTGGGGTGCTTTGGGTGCTGCTGACCAGGACAGCTGACCATCTCTAGTAGATGGAGTCCTCAGCTGTGGGCTGAACCCCTTCCAGAAGAAGCTGGAGGGCCAAGAAGCTTCCTGCAAGTCCCCACTGCCCCCATCTAACTAACGTCTCCATCTCCTTGCCACACGCCTCCCTGCCTGCCCCCTTCCCCTGGCGCAGACACATTCTTCTGCCTGGCAAAAGGAACCGTGTTTCCATGGAAGCCTCATTAAATCTGCATCTTGCTTTAGTTTGGGTTTGATCACGGCTGCCAGAGTATTTTTATCCCATGCAGTTCTGTAATGAGATGGGAATTGGGGAAGGGAGAGGGGACAGTATGGACAGAGAAGATTTTTTTTTAATAAAAAAAAAGAGGAAGGAAGGGAAGGAGAACCTCAGGAAGAGGGTCCCGCCAGAGGAGGGAAGGGTGGAGCACTCCTTGGGTGGTGAGGACCGCTGCCCCTGGCTCGCTCCACCTTCTGGAAGCCTGTGGACACTTGCCATGACAGCTGTCCTCGTCACATGTCAGGGGAGCCTCCGATCTCCCTTTCCATGAGCTCAGTTGGCCCCAGCCAGGGTGTCACGTAAACCAGGGAGTGTGGTGGATGACGCCACTGCTCATGGGTTCCCCTCCCGGGGGTGGAGGGGGCAGGGAGGGAATAGTAGCCAAGTTGAGGACTGGGGTTCTCAGGGTCTGCAGTTGTAATGGCCACAGGGTGATAGCAAGGGAGAGAGGGTGTCTTAACACACTGGAGATTTATACCCAGAGACAGGATTTTGGGGGTCAAAGAGGGCGTGTAATGTGACTGTGCCAGAAGCTGACACCAAGGCCATCCCTGGCTGCTGAGGTTCTCAGAGCTTTCGTGTTGGCCCTTCAGCCAGACTGTGCTCTCACTCTGCCCTTGTGTGTGAGCGGGCTCTTGATAACCTGACTGGTCATTTGCATTGGCATTGTTGGAATGTGTGTGTACGTGTGTGTGTGCATGCCACACACCTATGTGTGCAGGTCCATAAATCACATCACAAAAAGAGATCAAAACCACAGGCAGGGAGAATAGCTAACATTCACTGAGCCCTCCTTGTAGCCACACAGCATTTTAGGCATTATGTATGCAGTAACTCATTTTCCCTTCCCCTACTCTATGGACGAGACACTTACCATCTCCATTCTACAGACAAGGAAACTGAGGCATGGAGAAGTTAAGGAACATACTCAGGGTCACAGACCTAATTAGCAGTGGGTCTGAGTATTGTACCCAAGTAGCCTGACTTGTGAATCTGCACTTTGAAATTGGTAATGTTAGTATATAGGGCCTGTCATATGTTTGAAACAATTTTCTGTACAGAACCATTTATAGTAACTTTGGATGGATGAGCTGAACACAGTCTCCAGATGTGCTGCTGGGATTTCATTCATCCTTAAAGAGATGGTGTAGTTTTTTTTTTTTTTCCCCAAGGTTTTCTGAGGGCGGTATCCAAATTCAGAAAAATCTTCACAATCAAGATTTTCACGAGCTTCATTCTGACTCTCCTGCTTTGCTGATCTTCCCACATTTCTGACTGATTTTTACTGCCTCATCTCTCTGAAGCCCCGCTGCTCCCCAGTGTGTCTCCATGGACAGCAACAAAGACTCAGTGCAGCCAAAAATAGATAAATAAATAATATATTTTTAAAAACATTCTATGAGCTGAGTACCAGCAATACCCTTTAATTTACAGATGAATAAACTGAGGCACAGAGAGGTAATTTCCTTCAGGTCCACACAGGAAGTAAGGGGTTGGAACCATGATGCAAAAGAGGGCAGTCTGGCTCCAGAATCTGGGCCCTTAATCACCATTCTATGTCACTTCCTACTTGAAAACAGCCAGGGAAAAAGTTGGAGATCGACCAGTAGCCATCCCCTTGCACAATAAAGCAGAGGTCAACTGTCTGGAGCTACACTAGCCTGGTTGTTAATTGTGAAGGCCCTGTGTTCAGTGATAGCCTCTAAAGTTCAAGGTCTTGCCTGGATGCTGTAACAACTGGGCACCGGCAGAAGAATCAATGTATATAATTTGTTAGTTATCTAGTCCATCTAAAGGTGAGGTAGGAAGAACACATATGTATGCCCCATGTCACTCTCCCTTTTTTAAGTTGAAAAACTTAAAAACTGTATATGGTATAAGGGTATCTTACAGAATTTGGTTTAAGGCACACAGGCCTTCTGAGGTGCTGAAAGCAAGAATGAGGATGTTGCCAGTACCTCAAAAAGTCAAGGCAGAAGTTAGTCACATCCTTTTCATGGATGGAGAACCCAAAGCACAGAATGCGCCTGGCTGGGGATCCAGATTTCTGGCTTTTGTGTCTATACTGGGCCCACCAGACATGGTATCTGATTTTGAGGGGATGTGAGGTTTCTCTACTTTGTCTCTCACCGCAGCACTGGCTCATCAGGGGGTCCTGAGGCCCTCCTGGGATAAATTCAGTGCAAGAGCCTCAGGAAAAAGGTATGCAAAGGGAAATTCAGCTCAGGCTCTGGTGTTGTTACTGGCCCAGGTTCTTGGCCTCCTCAATCACGAGAAGTTGATCAGAGGCCAGAAAGATATTCAGTCAAGGCTTTATTGGGGCCCCTGCTGCAGCAGAGGGGAGTGAGAACCGAGTAACAGGTCCCCTTGCTCATTCCCCATAGGGAGGTGAGCAGGTTCCTCATTTGGGGTGAGGAGAGGGAGGGTCCAGGAATCGGCTGGAATGGGGCTTAGATGGCTTGTCCACCCCTCTGGTGGTATTGTTTGCAGGAGACATGCGCAGTGCCCTGCTTTTGTTCCCACCTTTTTAGAAGTGCCAGTTGGGTTTTGGGTCTTCCTGTAACTTGTTGTCATAATTTGCCCCAGTTGCAGTTCTTTTTAGTCCCCTTCAGCTTCTGCATATTTTGTGGCTCGAGGAGACATTCTGTCTGGGTGCAAGCACTGCAGCAAAGGGCCCCAGGCCCCAGGCCCAGCCTGTCTCAGAATGAGGACTCCTGGGCCCTGAAACCAGCTCTTGGCTCATCAGTTGCTTGGTGCCATTGTGGAGCGAACATCTAGTGCTCCTGGGTTGAAATACAAGTCTTCAAAGCTTCTGTTCCTTCTACCATGTTTCAGACCCTCACATATCCATGCCTCAGCCCTGTGGGATGGGAGCTTTCAGACCCATATCCCAGATGAGCCAGTTGGGACTAAGAGGGTAAGCAGCTAGTTCAAGGTCACACAGCTGAGCTGGAGGTGAGAACAGCCCTGTCTGATTCCCAAGAGCCACTTGCCACACTCCTCCGCCCTCTGCTTCATTTCCTTGTCTGTCTGATGGGAACGATATGCCCATCTCCCTTGGATATTGTTGGGGGAGAAACAGACAAAAGAAGAGAAAGTGCTCTGAAAACGTCAGCAGCCCCTGCAGATGGCAGTTGTTATTGTTGCCATCACCTACCACCAGCCCCCCACCCCTCACCCCCTGGAGTTTTGCTGAGCTCTACCCAGCCCTGGGCTCCTCCCCACTGCCAGCAGTGGGGAGCCTGTCTTCACCCTGAGCCAGGCTGACAAAGTGAGCCCCACCCACCCCCCAGCCCACCTCCCCAGGCCTGGAAGGAGTGT
>SJYW01007393.1:1050416-1065906 GCA_006410735.1 Raphicerus campestris
CCCCAGGTTTATTTTTGAAATATTTGTATTTGTGGATCTATATTTGCTTGCAAATTTCTGCCAGAGATATAGAATATCCCAATAATGAAAACTGTTTAATAATTGAGTGGGAAAGGAAACATCAGTTACTGAGCACCTGATGTATATTGGACAACTATGTGACTGTGGGTCATCTTTGCAATGTAGTATAGGCTCTATTTAAAGGACTTCCCTGGTGGCTCAGACAGTAAAAGCATCTCTCTACAATGTGGGAGACCTACAACGGGTTTGATCCCTGGGTTGGGAAGATCCCCTGGAGAAGGAAATGACAATCCACTCCAGTATTCTTGCCTGGAAAATCCCATGGACAGAGAACCCTGGTAGGCTACGGTCCACGGGGTCGCGAAGAGTTGGACACGACTGAGTGACTTCCCTTTCACTTTTCACTTTCATGCACTGGAGAAGGAAATGGCAACCCACTCCAGTGTTCTTGCCTGGAGAATCCCAGGGACTGGGGAGCCTGGTGGGCTGCCGCCTATGGGGTCGCACAGAGTCGGACACAACTGAAGTGACTTAGCAGCAGCAGCAGCAGCAGCAGCAGCATCAGGCCCACCTAACAGACAGGAGTATGATTGGCACTGTGTGTGTGCCTAGTCACTCAGTCGTGTCCACCTCTTTGTGACTCCCTGGGGCCGCCAGGCTTCTCTGTCCCTTGGGACTCTTCAGGCAACAATACTGGAGTGGATTGCCATGCCCTCCTCCAGGTGAATCTTCCCAATGCAGGAACTGAACCCAGGTCTCCCACATTGTGGGTGGATTCTTTACCGTCTGAACCACGAGGGAAGCCCAAGAATATTGGAGTGGTTAACCTAATGACTCGGAGAAGGCAATGGCAACCCACTCTAGTACTCTTGCCTGGAAAATCCCATGGATGGAGGAGCCTGGTAGGCTGCAATCCATAGGGTCACTAAGAGTCGGAGAAGACTGAGTGACTTCCCTTTCACTTTTCACTTTCAGGCATTGAAGAAGGAAATGGCAACCCACTCCAGTGTTCTTGCCTGGAGAATCCCAGGGACGGGGGACCCTGCCGTCTATGGGGTCGCACAGAGTTGGACACGACTAAAGCGACTTAGCAGCAGCAGCCTAATGACCAGCACAGTTGTGTTCAATTGGCTAGTTCCTCAGTGATGGAAGGAGGGGCTAGGTTTGAACCTAGGTCTCCAAAGTCTCCATCTTTCTACCACTCCCTCCCATTGGAGGGGAGATTGTGGAATAGATGTCAGAGATGTTCCTTTCCAGCCAAGCAGACTGGGAGGCTGGTGGAAACTACTTGTGCAAAGGTCAGCTAGTAAAGAAGTCAGAGCTGGACTGAGTCCCCAGGCAGCTCGCCCTTGCCGACCCACATGGTGCAGCCAGTTGTTGTCTCCTGGGCTTGGACTAGGCTGGCTACGTTCTACAGAGGCACACAAGCCAGAACAGTCCATCAGAGTTCACCAAGGTTCACCCCAGCTTGTTAGCTAGGGCAGTTACCTGGGCATGTGTTCTCAGGGATGGAGCAGGTAAGCAGGAGACTCAAGATCCGTTTTCATGGCCAGAGGCTGAGCTGAGAGGCCTTCTGAGCAGTGGCAGGGTGGGAAGTGGCCAGAAGGTTTGCTTGATGATAGAGCCAGGAGGAGAGGAAAGAAACCAAAATCAGCTGTTGAATGTGGGAGGGCTCGCCTCAGCTCAGGTGTGTTGGGTCAGCTCTCGAAGCAGTGACCCTGCCTGTGGCCCCGTGTTTATCAAAGCAGCCCTGTCAGCCCTGCAGTGGACTCTGGGTTTAGAGGACCCAGTGTAATTCCCCAGAAAGGATTTAACAGCAGCCAAGTGCCACTATATGTCTTCTCGTATCATCCTCTCAGTAGTCCTGTGAAGTGAGCAGGATCCAGAGAAGTTAAGTTGCTTTTCCAGAGCCACGCAGCTGGTAAACAGTGTCTGTCTCAGCTGTCTTCTCTCCCACATGCAGTGGTCTGTGCATCACACAAATAAAAGCTGATCGGGCAGCCATATGGGCTATGTACGCCTTTTACAGGCTCCCTCATTTCATCTTTCAGGAAGTGCTCATCATTTTTGGTTAGACAAGAAATAATCAGGTCAGCCAACACTCGTGCAGGATGGTTAATAAAATACATAGAGCAAACTCAGACGCAGATAGATGCTCAGAATGTCCATGGAGTCACTGCTTCACCATACAGCCTTGAGGTGTGGCCTCATGTACCTGTCATAGTATGACACGTGTTCACACTCTCACCTCAGTCCCTGATTCCGCATTACAAGAAACACAATTTCAGGCTTTGTTTACAGAGCCTCTGGTGAATGCCAAGCCTGGAGTTAGCAGCTGGAGTCAGAGACATGAAGAAGGCAGTCAGTGTTACTTGAGAGGACTCTTTGGTTGCAAATAGCAGAAACCCAAGTTGCATACACGTTGGAGAAAGGCTTCATTGGCTCCCATAAGCAAAGCATGAGAAGGGCAGTCCCAGGGATGACCACAGCCAGCAATTCAGCTGCCTCCAGGATTCTTCCTGTCCGCTCTTTCCCTTCCAGCTTCCTCTGCCCAGAATGGTCTCTCTTCACCAGGCTGGAGACATAGCTGCAAGCAGCCATCAGGCTCACAGCTTAAGCTTAAACATTGGAGGTGGCTGTCCCTCTGTGTCAGAGACCACTTAGAGCATTCACTCAGCCAGCTAGGTGGGATGTGTAAGAAGATGGCAGCTCCCATGTCAACCACGTGGTTGGAATTAGAGGAGCAAACATACCCCAAAGCAGGGGCCTAGAGGTGTGAACCTACCCCAAACAGGAGCTTGTTTGTCACACTGTAGGTGGAGGACAGTACCCAGTCCCTGACCTGCAGGGCCTTTCCCTCTAGTGGAAGGTGTGGGTGTGGACAAGTGAACCAGCAGGTATAATACAGTCCCATAAGCTCTAGACACAGGAGCCAGGAAAGCCAGAGGAGGGGAATCCATGTGGGTCTGCACTGGGGTGAGGAAGGTCGTCAGGGAAGCCTGACACAGGAGCTGAGGGACACTTGATGACTAGAATCATCTGGGTGTACAAGGGGAAAGGGCATGCCAGCCAAACCCAGCCACATTAGCAAAATTCTTGGAGTATGAACATTTGGGAAAGACAAGTAACTCGGTATTGTTGGAGGCCCGGGTACAAANTTGATGACTAGAATCATCTGGGTGTACAAGGGGAAAGGGCATGCCAGCCAAACCCAGCCACATTAGCAAAATTCTTGGAGTATGAACATTTGGGAAAGACAAGTAACTCGGTATTGTTGGAGGCCCGGGTACAAATGGGAGGGTGATAAGGTCCTGATGTCAAGGATAGAAGAATAAAGGTTTCAGAAATATTTGTAGAGTTAGGATCTTAAAAACCCTGAAAGGAATTGTTGAGAAGAGGATCAGAGAACAATTTAAACAAAGTATATAGGCTGAAAAGCAATGGATAGCGAGTGATGTGGTGACAAATGTTGGCTTGAAAACTGTATCTGTAACATGACGGTTTTTTCGAGGATTTTCCTTTGGGAAGAGAGGAAAAAAATCTCAGATTGTGCAAGTAATTAGTGAATTTCCCTATACATATAAAATCTCAGGAAATGTGGTTATGGGGATGATGGTGAGACATGCAAAATGGTGCAGTTTGTAATTAGTGGTTACTAAGTTGGCTTATCCTTCAGGTCATGCTTGTAACATGATTTTCAAAAATTAAAGGTCACTTAAGTTTGTTTAAAAAAATTATAAAGGAGGAAGATTATGTTGCCTTAAGTTAAAAAGGAACATAGGAGTTGGTGATACAAATGATCCGAAGCACCAAGCTACCTCTTAGGATTCAAGGGGCTAGGATACAGCTCAGAAATCAGATATGTGCAAGCAATATGGAATGAGACAAGTCAACCACAGACATGTAGAAGACTGGAACTGATATAGGATTTTCAGGCACCAAGAAAATGAAATGAGACCTAATAAAGGAGAGCAGAAGTCAAGGATGTGTAAGGTATTAGAGAAAGTGAGAGGGGAGAGTTTTGTAGGAAGGGAGGAAGGAGCAGCAAAAAGAGCCTCCCCCACCCCTCTCCGACCTCTTGCTAAAAAGTGGATTTGTTTTAGCTGAAATGACTGTAAAGCAAACTTTTGTTTTCAAAAGGGAGCTATTTGTGCTGACTTCCATCATAGAATCAGAGCTCTGCTGCCATAAAATAAAATCTCATAATAGAATGAGTAGGAATCTTGATATCTTGCAGAAGGAAAGATGGCAGCCCACTCAGGGCCATGCTGGACATGATTGCACACAAGCCATGCACCTCCCACTGGGAGTTGTAGCTCCTATAGCTCACATTTTCTTTACAGCTGTTTTCTCTGCATTCTGAGGTTACTGAAATCTATCACCCCTCAACAATTGATCTTTAGTCTAGGGGTTATTGACTTGGACATTTAGGGGATCAATGGCTGGTTTTTGTAAAGTCTGTGAACCCTCTAATACGACATACAAAATATTTGAGTGTGAGTGTGTATATTTTGCTGGTAAAAGACATCTGAATTATCAAAATAGCCCATGATCCCTCAGAAGATTAAGAACGATTCCCTAGAACAAAGAGAGTTTTTGCTACACTTAGAGACGTCCAGATTTGACCAGGGCAGTTCACATAACTGGGATGCAGTTTCACACTTCAAAAGCAGGTCTATCCTCAGCTCTACAGATTCATCAAGGACATGTCATAGCAATTCTATAAGAATCATAAATTTAGTGTATTGAATATATTTAGAATAAGGACTACTATATATGCATTCTTTCAAAAGGCCAAGGATTATGCCCTTGGCAGGGAAGAACATGTCAGATTCATGAAGTGCTCTTGTAATTACATTTCAACCCTGAAAAATAATTGTGGTTTCACTAAGTAAAACCTTTATTTCAGTCAGGAGAATGTTGACTGGTTTTAGCTTCCAGAGGTAAAATATAGCCCTGATGATATACCATTGCATCATACTTTCATTCACTAACAGGGCTTTTGTAATTGACAGACAGGCATAAGGATGTGCCCATATTATATGATACGTTAAAGGACTCACAAATGTTCACTTGAACTGGAGGAGAAGAAAATTCAAAGCACAGAATTTCTTATAGAAAATCAACATAGAGAACATAGAGGAGGCAAAAAGAACAGTGAGTAGGAATAATTCTTGTAAAACTTGTCTGGATCAATAGCAACCAACCTGCTGATCAAAGAAATTATATTTGGGGGGCAGGGAGCAATAGGATCCAACTGAAAAATAAGCATCATACTGCATAAAAACAGGTGACAGAAATTACAATGGCCGGATGGTGTAATGAGGTAATTAACATCTGGAATTTGCAAAATATGCTTGAAAAGAACAGTAAGAGTTGTTAGGAAGTCAAAATCCAAAAACTTAACAGCAGATCTTCAAAATCAGAAGCAATGGAGACAATTGTTCAGAAAAGTAAGAAAAGAAATCTCACTTAGACCTGAATTATCTGGATAATTGATAAAACTTCCTTTCACGAAGCAGCTTCTGACCTCTGCTCTTCTCTCTAAATTCTGTATTGAAGACATCTTCCATAGATGGTTTTAAAGAGATCTTTGGTGTGGATAAGTCCCAAACCTGTGTCTCCTGGGCTCTGTCCAGCAGTCATCTCCAGTCAGCCTGCCCAAATTGAACGCATCACTTTCCTTCACCAGAGCCAACTGCTCTGCTCCTCTGGACGTCTCTCTTTCTGTCCATCGCTCCCTCATCCCTTCCTCCTCCATCAGGTGTGAAATGTTACATTTATCTTTTACTTTGCCTTACTTTCCATTTCTGCATTCAGAATGTTTTCCTCACACATCCCTTCATCCACTCATTCCCTCCCTCATTCATTTGTTCGCAAGCATTTTTGAGCTCCTGCTAGGTTCTGGGTACTGGGCTTGGTGCCGGAGATGGTCTCGTGAACAAGTGATTTCAGTTGAGCGTGTTGCGTCACCACAAAGGCAAGAAGAGTGCCGCGGGAGGGCAGAAGAGACTCACCAACCAGTTCAGGGAGGTTGGTGAAGGCTTCTTGGAGAAGCTGATGTCTGAGGGCTGGAAGATGCGTGGGAACTGGGCAAGAAAAGGGGCAAGGAACAGTGATCTAGAAGAGCCTTTTACAGCATGCTGAGATGGCTGGATGGCATCACTGACTTGATGGACATGAGTCTGAGTCAACTCTGGGAGTTGGTGATGGACAGGGAGGCCTGGCGTGCTGCGATTCATGGGGTCGCAAAGAGTCAGACACGACTGAGCGACTGAACTGAACTGAAGAAGTGTAGAGGACAGTGGAAAGGGGAAGGAGGAGCCTGGTGAGACTGGCAGCTGGAACAGATGGCTCTGTTGGAAGAATGAAGTAGCATGGCCATGAAGCAAGTCAGGGAGATGATTTAGGAGACTGCTGTGGGAATCTGGGCCAGAGGTGATGGAGGCCAGTGAATAAGAGTTTCATAATACCATTTGCAGCAGTGTGGATGGGCAAAGAGATGACCACACTAAGTGAAATAAGTCACACAGAGAAAGACAAAAGCATATGATATCACTTGTATATGGAATCTAAAAAATGATACACATGAACTTGTTTACAAAACGGAAACAGACTTCAAAAACAAACATGATTATCCAAAGGGAAACCTGACAGGGAGGGATGAATTAGGAGTTTGGGATTAACATGCACACATACACTGCTATATATAAAATAATCGATAAGAACCTACTGTATAGAGCAGTAAGCTTAGTATTCTGTAATGACCTACATGGGAAAAGAGTCTGAAAAAGAAGATATAACTGAATCACTTTGCTGTATATCCGACTTTACTCCGACATAAAATTAAAAATTAAGAAAAGAGGAGGATGGAAAGAAGAAATTGTATTTTGAGCTCTAAGTAGGTAGAAACAACAAGATCCAGTGCCCGGCTGGAAGTGGGGGTGGGCCAGAGAGGGCCCCAGGGTGCAGGAATGAATGGATAATGTATGATCCACTGACAGGGGCTCCAAATAAGGAGAATTGGCTTTGATCAAGAAGATAAGTTCAATTAGTAATAACTGTATGGGGTGTGTATATATACACAGCAGACTATTTTTCACCCACAAGGAAGAAGAAAATCCTGCCATTTGCAACAACATGGCTGGATCTTGAAGGCATCATGCTAAGTGAGTTAGAGAAAGACGAGTACTGTACAGTCTCACTTATATGTAGGATCTGAACTCAGAAACAGACTAGAATGGTGGATGGGGGGAAAGGGATGTTGTCAAAGAGTACAAACTTCTAGATTATTAGACGAATAAACTCTGGAGATCTAGCATACAGCATGGTGATTGCAGTTAATAATATTGTGTTGTGTACCTGAAAGTCATTATGAGAGTAGATCTTAAAAAAAAATAGTAATTATGTGATGCAGGTAAAAAAAAAAAAAAGAAGATAAATTCAGCTCTGGGGTGTGGGAATTTGTTATTTCAGAGGGGGGACCATTCTAGGCAGTGGTAAAGCTCGGGGATAGAGGTTTGAGAGTGGATGGCCCAAGCAGTGGTGAAGGTGATTGAAGATGAGCAGGTCAGCAGATCCAGTGGCAAGGATTTTGGATTAGTCATCTTGGGGCTGCTTACATCACCCAGGATGCTGGCAGGAAGACTAGGAGCCAGGTATCAGAGTCTGCAACGCTGAGGCAAGTGACTCAGACGTCAGCAGACAGGGGCAGGAAGCAGCAGGAAAGGGGTTCATAGCCTGCTGGGTAAGGGACCATTACCTAAGGGTGGCACAGAGGACAGAGTTTTCCTCGGCCGATGCAGCAACAAGGGTTTGTACTTTTCAGCCAAGCCCTGTGAAAGAAACAGCAATATTCTTAGGAAGCGGCAGACACTGGCTTCCCCAGAAAACTTGCCTAGATGCCTTCTCTTGCCAAAAGACTTTTGTCTAGAAAAGTGAAAGTGAAGTCACTCAGTCGTGTCTGACTCTTTGTGACACCATGGACTGTGGCCTACAATGCTCCTCCGTCCATGAGATTTTCCAGGCAAGAGTACTGAAGTGGGTTGCCATTTCCTTCTCCAGAGGATCTTCCCAACCCAGGGATCGAACCTGGGTCTCCTGTATTGTAGGCAGATGCTTTATCATCTGAGCTACCAGGGAAGTCTGCTTGTCTAGAAAAGGACTTTGTAATCAGAACACCACCAGCTAGATGTGTATATCATTAGTCAACCTGTCTCTCCAGCCCTTCTGCTCTGGCTGCATGGGCTTACCCATGGTCTGCTGAGTACACGTATTTTCCTATTTCAGTGCGGCATCGTTTGCAGCCTTCTTCTTGCCTCTTCTTCACCTCACCTCCCTCAACCTTGTGGATTTTTTTAAAATTTATTTTTAATTGAAGGATAATTACTTTACAGTGTTGTATTGGTTTCTGCCATGCAACAAAGTGGGTGAGCCTTAAGTATACACATGTCCCCTTTCTCTTGAACCTCCCCCGCCCCCGGTCCCCACCCACTCCACTCCACTCCTCTAGGTTGTCCCAGAGCACTGGGTTGAGCTCCCTGTTATACAGCAACTTCCCGCTAGCTCTCTATTTTGCATATGGTAATGTGTATGTGTCAACATGGAATCTAGAAAAAATGATACTGATGAACCTATTTGCTGGGCAGGAATAGAGATGCAGACACAGAAAGCAGAGTTGTGGTCACAGCGGGGAAGGGGGGAGGAAAGGAGGGGATGAATTGACAGAGTAGCTTTGAAACATACATGTTACCATGTGGATTCTTGATGACCAACTTCATCCCAGCTCTTCCAAGAACCTTTTAATAGCTACCAAGTGATCATTCTCTCCACTGACTGCACCTCTGCAGCGTAGCACTTCTTCTGCAACTATCAAATACTACTTATTAGGCACATGTTTGGCAATCTCTTGGTAGACACAGAATCCAGCGTATACTTTGTCAGTCTCTAGCACAATTCCTTGCATACCTAGATGTGTCATGAATATTTAGAAGACTGGTCAGTTAATTTCCTACTTGGAAATTACATGAGTTACAAAGTTCTGGCCCCTGTGTTTCCTGTATGAAGTAGGAATGACAGACAGTACATGGAGCTCAAATTCCATGAAGCAGAAGCATATAAGGGATGGCACTGGACTGTTTGTTTCCTTTTAGCTCTTGTAGCAACTGTTTTGAATTTGTTTGTTTTACCTGAGAGCTAGGATTGTGAATGGCAGGTCAAGTGATTTTTCTGTACATCCGGAAAGTGAAATTGAGTACTTGATAGAGAGTAACCGCTTAAGACAGAAAAAAGAAGAGATTGTAGTGCTCAAAAATATTTTTATAGCAGAGCAATAAAAAATGAAAATAAATAAGGTCAAGCAGCAAATATCAGCCTATTGGACACAAGCTTCTGTGGCCATTGATGGATAAAGCTTATATGACTGCTGGGCCATTGATAGATGTACATTAGCAGTCAGTGTTCCAGGAAGTTTAAGGAGATGAATGGAAATTGCACAGCAACCCAAGTGCTTTCTTAGGATGACAGTACTCTGTCGAATGCCATGAGTCTGTTTGCCTGTCCTAAATTCTTCATATTTAATTGCCTTCTTTTTCTCATATTTTTAAAAGATTTTTATGGGACTTTTTAATGTCTTTATTGCATTTGTTACAATATTATTTCTGGTTTATGTTTTGATTTTTTGGCCATAAGGCATATGGGACCTTAGCTGCATGACCAGGGATTGAACCCACACCCCCTGCATTGGAAGGTAAAGTCTTAACCACTGGACCACCAGGGAAGTCTCCTTTTCTCATTTTTATGATGGTTATCCTAATAATACTGTAGCCTGGACTTTGGCCAAGACATCTGGAGATACGAATGATCCTGAATTATTCTATCCTTTGGGTAATGATTTTAAAAACTTGTTAGATGGCTAGAGATCCTTGGAGAATTTCTGTTTTCTTGAAAGACTGTCAAAGATAGTGAGGACTGTGCTTTGAATAATTGTCCTTGTGAAAGGTCACGTCCTCACCAGCTCCCCAGACTCTACTCAGTGAGGACCTTTGGAACTGCAAGAGTTTCATCTACTGATCCCAACAGACTCTTCCCTCNTGTTTTCTTGAAAGACTGTCAAAGATAGTGAGGACTGTGCTTTGAATAATTGTCCTTGTGAAAGGTCACATCCTCACCAGCTCCCCAGACTCTACTCAGTGAGGACCTTTGGAACTGCAAGAGTTTCATCTACTGATCCCAACAGACTCTTCCCTCCAGCACTCCTAATGTGGCACTGGCTCTGTGTAGTAGGGGGTCTGGTTTATGGAAACTGATTACCCCAGCAAGGGGGTGAAGAGGGAGCAATGGAGAGCTTGTGTTTAATAGGGACAGAATTGCAGTTTAGGATGGTGAAAAGTCCAGGAAATAGATGATGGTGAGAGCTGCTCAGCAATGAGAATGTGCTTAATACCACTGAACTGTGCAGGTCCGTCTAGTCAAGGCTATGGTTTTTTCAGTAGTCACGTATGGATGTGAGAGCTGGACTATAAAGAAAGCTGAGCACTGAAGAACTGATGCTTTTGAACTGTGGTGTTGGAGAAGACTCTTGAGAGTCCCTTGGACTGCAAGGANGAAATTGATAAACACAGGCTGTAAAGTAGCCAGAGAGGCCCGTGACAGTGGATGACAGAGGCTGTGATCTCTTCTGGTTTACTGAAAAGCAATTGTTTTACCATCTCATTTGAGAAGTCAGTATAGTCTGGTCATTAAGGGTGTGGACTGCAGACTTAGACTACCTCCATTCACATTCTGAAGCTGTCGTTTAAGCTGTGTGACCTTAGGCAAGTGACTTAACCTCCCTGCGCCTCAGCTTTATTATCTCTAAAAATAGACAATAAATAAAACAGTGATTTCTACCCAATTGGGTTGTGGAGATTTAACAAGTTGATATACATAAAGTGCTTGAAGTAGTCCCTGGAGCATATTAAATGATATGTAAGTATTAGCTGTTAGTATTTTGTGATGTGTGGTAAAAGACATATAAAAACGCCAAAGTTTTTGAGGTGTTTCCCAGTTTCATAAATCACATTGAGTGTGCAATGTAAATATTTCTTTGCCTATCTGCCTTCCCCATTGGACTGTGAATTCTTAAAGAGCAGCGAAACAGTTTCTTTCATCTCTGTGTAGCACAGCATCTTACAGTGACACCTGATGTTTTCGAGATGCTGACCACAGTATTGGGCATATTACCAGATCTCTGTCAATGTGGATCAGAGCAGGTGGGGCAGCGGGTAGGTTAAAGGTGAGAGAAAGGCTTCAGGGGCAACATGCACTAAATAGTCATCAGCGTATACTGAAGACACTGCTATCCAGGAAAAATCAAGTCCGTATTTCCCCTTCAGTATCAGCATCGAAAGAACCTGAGAATACGTAGAAGAGAACGTTAAGATCTGCTTGTACATGTTTTATTTAATTTTTTACAATATTTATTTATCAATCTGGCTGCACATGGGATCTTTCATTGCAGAGCATGGACTCTTTAGTCATGACACGTGGACTTAGTTGCTCTTTGGAGTATGGAATCTTAGATCCCCGACCAGGGATCAAAACCTTGTCTCCTGCATTGCAAGGTGGAATCTTAACCACTGGACCACCAGGGAAGTCCCTGTATGTGCTTTAATGTTATCATCATCATCACTAGATGGTTTTGTCTGTGTGTTTTATGTTTTGTTTTAGTGTGCATGGAAAATGCGGGCCCATCTTCTCTCCTCCCCAACACTAGAGCTCGAGAGAAATCATCACAGACATGAATCTGTAAGCTGGAAATTTGGCCATGAGGGTTTCTAGGTCGCTCTTTCTCAACATTTATAATCTGTGTCATGCCAAGCTCCTTGAAGTAAAGAACGTCTTACTCATATTTTAACTCTTTCAGCCCCTAAAGCCATATACTTTGACCATAGTCATTTGATAACCATTAGAAATGGCATTGAATTTCTGAAATCCAGGAAGGTACTCACCTTTTCTCATCCCTCCTGGATGACACACTTTGTCTCTCCTTCTCTGGCCTTATAGACAGCATGTGATGACATCCCAGGCATCATCTTCCTCCATCATTGTACCTGACACTTCCACTGCTGTGACTCTCTTGTCGACTTACCAGGCAGGAATAGAGATGCAAATGTTGAGAACGGAGGTACAGACATGGGATTAATCGGGAGATTAGGTTTGAATATATGTATGCCACATATATACACACACACACACACACTGCTATGTGTAAAATAGATGGCTAGCAGCAACCTGCTCTAAGGCAAAGGGAGCTCATCATTTCAGTGTTCTGTGATGACCTACAGGGGTGGGACGGGAGGCCAAGGTCCAAGGGGGAGGGGGTATGTGCCTACACATAGCTCATTCACGTCACTGTACAGCAGAAACTATTGCAACGTTGTAAAGCAATCACATTCTAATAAAAGAAATCAAATTTAAAAAAATCAAGGGAAAAATCCCACTGCATTACAGTGAACCAGAGCAGAAATAAACCAGGAAAGAATCCATTTTGGGGGAGTAAAAAGAATTCCAAGTGCCTTTAAAATTCTAGAAATCAAGAGACCTAAGGGTCTTCAGACCCCTTCAGGGTCTCCAGTTTTGTGATGTGAGGTGAGTCCCTAAGTTCTTTCCCCAACTCTATTTCTCCTCTCTCTCAGTGGATATTTTCCGAGTTCCCCTAAGGCATTGGCAATTCCAGAAATATTCGTGTTCTCCTCTCTTAATACCATGCTCCTGGACACCACTTTCCCTCTAGAGACTGAACGCTGGAGAGAAATGGAAAAGTACTTTGAAAGCATGTGCGTGTGAGGAAAATGCTAAGTGTTCTCTCTGATCGCTTCAGTGACAAGTTTACCTCTTCAGAAACTGGACTAGACAGAGTGTGAGGGGGAAAAAAAGGAAAAGGCAGAAATGTGTTAAGCTTGGCTGAATAATGACCAGCAACTCGAAAAGATAAGAAAACCACCTACCCACAGCATTTCTATCCTAAAGCCCCGGGAAGGTTGACAACAACAGCATTGAAACTACTCTTAATGGGGGGTATGGCACAAAAACCCAAAACTGTACAGCCACATTTTTGTTTTTTTTTTTAATTTTTTTTACTTTTATTTTTTAATTAATTTGTTTATTTTAATTGGAGGCTAATTACTTTACAGTATTGTAGTGGTTTTTGCCAAACATCGACATGAATCAGCCATGGGTGTACATGTGTTCCCCATTCTGAGCCCCCTCCCATCTCCCTCCGCATCCCATCCCTCAGGGTCATCCCAGTGCACCAGCCCTGAGCACCCTGTCTCATGCATGGAACCTGGACCTGCAATCCACTTCACATATGATAATATACACATTTCCACGCTGCCTTCTCAAATCATCCCACCCTCTCCTTCNCATCCCATCCCTCAGGGTCATCCCAGTGCACCAGCCCTGAGCACCCTGTCTCATGCATGGAACCTGGACCTGCGATCCACTTCACATATGATAATATACACATTTCCACGCTGCCTTCTCAAATCATCCCACCCTCTCCTTCTCCCAGAGTCCAAAAGACTATTCTTTACATCTGTGTCTCTTTTGCTGTCTCACATATAGAGTCGTTATTACCATCTTTCTAAATTCCATATATATGCGTTAATATATTGTATTGGTGTTTTTCTTTCTGACTTACTTCACTCTGTATAATAGGCTCCAGTTTCATCCACCTCATTAGAACTGATTCAAATGCATTCTTTTTAATGGCTGAGTAATATTCCATTGTGTTTAAGTACCACAGCTTTCTTATCCATTTGTCTGCCGATGGACATCTAGGTTGCTTCCATGTCCAGGCTATTATAAACAGTGCTGCGACGAACACTGGGGTACATGTGTCTCTTTCAATTCTGGTTTCCTCACTGTGTATGCCTAGCAGTGGGATTGCTGTGTCATATGGCAGTTCTATTTCCAGTTTTTTAAGGAATCTCCACACTGTTCTCCATAGTGTACAGCCACATTTCTGAAACAGGATAGGGAAGTTTGTGACACAGAGAAAATGCCTAACTGTATGGGATCCCACTTCCATCTTGGATGATAACCAAGATGATATGGTCTTATTCAGGATCATTTAGTTAAAACAAATCCAGTGGTTAATGCCACTGTTGCTGTCAACAATCACAATAACAATGAGTATATTTTGAGGAATTTGTGCCAATCAATTTTCAGGAGACGATTACACTTAATTTTCATGCTGTCCTTTTACAGACAAGAAAATCACCTTTAAACAGCTGTTTTTCCCACTGTTATCTGGCCATGAATGTCAGAGCTGTAACTCAAACTTAGGCCAGTCTAACTGCAAGACTCTGCTCTTCTTTCCTGTATTGTAATATACCCAGTTCATGGAGGTGGACCCTCATCAGAACTGCTCCTGTTACCTTCAGAATGCCTAAGTATGGAGTGAGTCAAGCTTATAGACTAGGAGGAAGAATAGGGCATTTTTTATTCTTTCTTTCTTTTTAATTGAGGAAAAATTGCTTTACAATATTGTGTTGATTTCTGCCATGTAACAAATTGAGTCAGCAATAGGTACCCTGAACACACACAATCTCATCTGATCTCAGAAGCTTAATGGGGCTGAGCCTGGTTAATACTTGGATGGGAGAAGAAAAAGAGGGTATTGAAAAGAATATAACCTTGTTTCTGAAGATGTGAGCCTAACCCATTTACCAGATATAAGTACCATTTGCCAGCTGTGTGACCTTGGGTTCATTCCAACACAGCTAAGCCCCAATTCTCAGTTGCCACACACCTCAAATGTAATGTGAGTATAACTCACATGTGTGAGTTATAACTCAGATGTGTGACTATAACTGCATGGACCTAACTGGGCTGTTGTGAGGCTTAAATGAAATAACTCTCTAAATGAAAGTGCCCACTGCAAATACAAAGCTTTGTTGGCACTCCCCACGTGGTACCAGTGGTAAAGAGCCTGCCTGCCAATGCAGGAAACATAAGAAATGTGAGCTCAGTCCCTGGGCTGGGAAGATCCCCTGGAGGAGGGCATGGCAACCCACTCCAGAATTTTTGCCAGGAGAATCCCATGGACAGAGGAGCCTGGTGGGCGACAATCCATGGGGTTGCAAAGAATCAGACACAACCGATACGACTTAGCATGGCATAGGCAACTAGGAACACCAAACGTGGGCAGTTGTCTACCACTGGTGATATAGTTAATTTTGGCTCCTCTTTCTCTTTCTCTCAAAAACTTATAAGACATTTGCCAACTGCCTTTCCGAAAGGATTTTTTTTCTCTTTTGTGCATGGTAAGTTGCTTCAGTTGTATTCAACTCTTTGCGATCCTGTAGCCCACCAGGCTCCGCTGTCCATGGGATTTTCTAGGCAAGAATACTGGAGTGGATTGGCCATGCCCTTCTCCAAGGGGTCTTCCCAACCCAGGGATGGAACCTGTACCCCCTGTGTC
>SJYW01007393.1:1080198-1118967 GCA_006410735.1 Raphicerus campestris
TATTGGTTTTGCCATACATCAACATGAATCCACCACAGATATACACCATTTGTGTCACGTTTTAAATTCCACATATAAGTGATGTCATATGTCATTTGTCTTTCTGACTTACTTCATTTAGTTTAATCATCTCTAGGTCCATTCATGTTGCTGCAAATGGTATTATCTCATTCTGTTCATGGCTGAGTAGTATTCCTTTGTATCTATTTATTCATTCATCTGTCAGTGGACATTTAGGGTGCTGCCGTATCTTGGCTATTGTAAATAGAACGCACACATTGGTGTGTGTGTATCATTTTGAATTATAGTTTTGTCTGGATATATGTCCAGGGATGAGATTTCTGAATCTTGTGGCAACTCTATTTTTAATTTTTTGAGAAACCTCCATACTGTTTTCTACAGTGGTTCCACGGGTTCCCTTTTCTCCAGACCATCTCTAGCATTTGTTATTGTGTAGACTTTAAATGCAGCCATTCTGACCTGTGTGAGGTGATACCTCATTTTAGTGTTGATTTACATTTCTCCAGTAATTAACAACGTTGATCATCTTTTCATGTGCCCACTGGCCATGTGGCTGTCTCCTTTGGAGAAATGTCTATTTAGGTCTTATGCCAATTTTTTGATTGGGCTGTTTTTTGTTTGTTGAGTTGTATGAACTGTTTGTAATATTTTGGAAATTAAGCCTTAGTCAATTACAAATATTTTCTCCAAATGCATTGGTTGTCTTTTGTTTTTAAGGTTTCCTTTGCTTTGCGAAAGATTTTAAGTTTCATTAAGTCCGATTTGTTTCTTTTTTTCCTTTTATTTCTATTGCCTTGGGAGAAAAGTCTTAAAACTCTTTAAGTACTGAGTCCAGGTATCTCTGACCTTGGGCTCAAGCTCTTAACCACTAAATGACAGAACGGAATGTTGTTTTCACAGCACGAGTCACAGGAAGGAACATAATGTGCCATGCTTGATCGCGTCTGACTCTGTGACTCGCCGGACTGTAGCCTGCCAGACTCCTCTGTCCGTGGGGTTCTCCAGGCAAGAATACTGGAGCAGGTAGCCATTCCCTACTCCAGGGGATCTTCCCAACCCAAGGATCAAACTCCTGTCCAGAATAACAAGTTGTCTTCATGGTATGGGTCACAGGAAGGAAGAGTGTAGCATATGAACATTCCGCTAAAGGCATGACTGAGTTCAGGAAGTGGCGCTGGAGCCAGGTTCTAGCCAGGGGGACTCCTTTCATGTATGTTTTAAAGGGCAAAGGAGGTTAGATTTGTTTGGGAAGGTAAAGGGGAGAGAGTAAAGATCATTTCATAAGAGAAGCCCCATAACAATGCTCCGAAGGGAGAATATAGGCAGAAGTGATGTCGGAGAGGCCCGCTCAGGTCTGCCTCGGCGCAGCCTCCAGCACAGTCACTTGTTGAGAGTTAGTGCAGGCTCTGCAGTCAGCCCCCAGGTCAAACCCTGGCACCACCACTTAGTGGTTTCACTCATTATTTGTTGAACAGTACAGATTGGGGCCTAAGTGCCAGAGGCTGTTGGGGCACTGGTAAATAAGACAGTGACAGCTTCTGCTCTCATGGAACTTACATTCTGGTCAGGGAACAGATTGTATGAAGACAAAACAAATATGTTCAGTTCAGTTCAGTCGCTCAGTCGTGTCCAACTCTTTGTGACCCCATGAACCGCAGCACGCCAGGCCTCCCTGTCCATCATCAACTCCCGGAGTCCACCTAAACCCATGTCCATTGTGATGCCATCCAACCATCTCATCCTCTGTCATCCCCTTCTCCTCCTGCCCTCAATCTCTCCCAGCATCAGGGTCTTTCCAAATGAGTCAGCTCTTCGTATCAGGTGGCCAAAGTATTGGAGTTTCAGTTTCAACATCAGTCCTTCCAATGAACACTCAGGACTGATCTCCTTTAGGATGGACTGGTTGGATCTCCTTGCAGTCCGAGAGACTCTCAAGAGTCTTCTCCAACACCACAGTTCAAAAGCATCAATTCTTCAGTGCTCAGCTTTCTTTATAGTCCAACTCTCACATCCATACATGACCACAGGAAAAACCATAGCCTTGACTAGATGGACCTTTGTTGGCAAAGTAATGTCTCTGCTTTTGAATATGCTGTCTAGGTTGGTCATAACTTTCCTTCCAAGGAATAACCATCTTTTAATTTCATGGCTGCAATCACCATCTGCAGTGATTTTGGAGCCAAGAGAAATAAAGTCTGACACTGTTTCCACTGTTTCCCCATCTATTTGCCATGAAGTGATGGGACCAGATGCCATGATCTTAGTTTTCAGAATGTTGAGCTTTAGGCCAACTTTTTTACTCTCCTCTTTTCACTTTCATCACTTTCATCTTTAATTCTTCTTCGCTTTCTGCCATAAGGGTGGTGTCATCTGCATATCTGAGGTTATTGATGTTTCTCCCGGCAATCTTGATTCCAGCTTGTGCTTCCTCCAGCCCAGCGTTTCTCATGATGTACTCTGCATGTAAGTTAAAGAAGCAGGGTGACAATATACAGCCTTGATGTACTAACAAGATAAAAACAAAACAGGGTGACCTGATGAGGAGTAGTTAGAGTCAATAAGAATGGATGGACAAAGAAGTAACAGGTGAATTGAAACATTTAAAAAGGCCCTGATGATAAGATCCTGGAAGGTCACAGGCTTAGGAAAGAGTTTAGTGAAAAGGCACTAAAGCAGGGTTGAGGTGGATGCATTTGAGAACATGGAAAGGAAACAAGGAGAGCTTGGGCAGAGTGGATGGAGGAGTGGTCGGGCACGAGTTGGGGGTAAGCCAAGCGGAGCTCTGCAGACCCGGTGAGGTCTTCACATCAGTGTCCATGGAAACTTGTCTGAAATGCAAATTCCCAGCCCCTACCCAGAGCTCTAGAATTGGAAACAATGGGGATGGGGCCCAGCATGGAGTGTTTAATCGAGCCCTCGTAATGATTCTGAACATGCTGNGGGTTGAGGTGGATGCATTTGAGAACATGGAAAGGAAACAAGGAGAGCTTGGGCAGAGTGGATGGAGGAGTGGTCGGGCATGAGTTGGGGGTAAGCTAAGCGGAGCTCTGCAGACCCGGTGAGGTCCTCACATCAGTGTCCATGGAAACTTGTCTGAAATGCAAATTCCCAGCCCCTACCCAGAGCTCTAGAATTGGAAACAGTGGGGATGGGGCCCAGCATGGAGTGTTTAATCGAGCCCTCTTAATGATTCTGAACATGCTGAAGTTTCAGAACTTTTGGGCTCAATTATGCAGGGTTGTGTTGTGTTGGTTTTTTGTTGGGTTTTTTTTGGTTGTTGTTTTTAAATTTATGTGCTTATTTTAATTGGAGGATAATTACTTTACAATATTGTGATGGTTTTTGCCATACATCGGCATGAATCATAGGCAGTTTAATTTTATTCTCAGTGCACTGGGAACCCACTGAGGGTTTAAAGTACGAGAGTAGCACATTATGATTTTAATGAAGAATTTTTTAAAGCCCCCTTGCTGTTGAGAAGAGAATGGACTCTTAATTCGGCAAAAGGGATGGCAGCAGGGACCCGGTGGACTTAGGTGGCTATCACAAGGGTCCTGGCCAGAAGTGACAGTGGTTTGAGCAGAGTACCAGTGAGGAGAACTGGGCCATCCCTGATAAGGGCAAGGGCCACAAAGAACTGGCTGCTGCCGTCCAGAGGACAGTTCAAAGGCAGTGCCTTCAGAGAGGACATTCTGCCCTCCCCAGTCTTCTCCCTTTTGTCTAAAACTAGGAAGTTCGAAGTGGAGATCGGACCTGTCTTCAGAGGGCGGGGACTTACCCTCGTGCATGAGGATAGGGGAGGTGGGCAGCAGTGATGAAGGGATGGACTCTGAAAGGCTGAGAAAGTTGGGAGCCTTCCTGAGAGGCCTACACATTATACACACACAAACACACACACACACACAGGCGTGCTTGACTGAAACCTGTCATTTCCAAAAACAAGGGTTGTACTTTTTGGCTTATATCACTATCCACAAAAATCCTGAGAGAGAGATAAGGGCGCCTGTTCTCTCATTTAAGCTCAGAGAGGGTGAGTGCCTTAGGAGAAGGCATTGAATGAGAGGCAACAGCTGAATACAAACTCTGATCTTTTGCTTCCAAGGCTAACATCCTCTCTGTTAACACAAGTTACCAAATGACCCCTGGAGTGGGTTAGGATGAGGGTGAGGTAAGTCATACACATGTAGGGTAGCTCCTGTCTTTATTTTAAAATTTGGTATTCATCATGAATTTTTTAAACTTAATTCTTTTTTTTTTAATGTTGCATTAAAATTTTATTTATCTTGATCACTGAGTTGCCTGGTGGACCCCTTAGGTTTTGCACCTTTTACTTGCTTGCCTCACCCTGGTCCTGGCCATGGACCTGTTACTCTATTCTGTTGATCGTGAGCTTTATCACAGAGCAAAAAGTCCATTCTCCTCACCCTGTGAAAATCTCAGGTGCAGATTTTAGACTCTGTTGCCCAAGAAACTGGCCTTCTGTCTTCCTGCCAAGATCACCGAGTAGCTGGAGGCTAGGTCTTGACGCTGAAGCAGAGGGTACAGCACTTAGCACTCCTACTCCCAGCAGGGGCCAGGATTCAACCCTGCCCCCTCCAACCCTTTGACAGTCTGAGCTCCAGTTTATCTCTAGGTGGTGCAAGACAAGAATTTTCTGTTTGGCTGATAGAAGAAGGGAAGAACCCTGAATGGGAAAACAGGGCATCTAGAAATCTTAAAGGCAGGGAATTCCCTAGGGTTCTAGTAGTTAGGACTCTGCACTCCACTTCAGGGAGCATGGGTTCGATCCCTGATCTGGAAACTAAGATTCTGCATGCTGTAAGGCCAAAATAAAATAAAGTCAGTTCGTCTTTAGAAAAGAAAAGTCTCATAGACAGAAATTTCTGTCAACCCCTTTGGAATGCACAACACAATTCACCCAAAATGGACCCAACGGTTGACACCTAACCTGGGTGCTCTCCTCTCACCCAGGGCCGCTGCATCACAGAGCCCCAGGTCTGCAGTCCCATGGACATCTACGTGAATGGGTGGAATGCTGCAGCTCAGCCTTAGTTTAGTTCTGGATTAAATCAGTCAGGAAAACCCTAGTAGGACCAGCAGCTCACCTTCCATTTTGTTGAGTCCCTAATTGAAGGAGTTTCTCTACCCAGACCTNACCTGGGTGCTCTCCTCTCACCCAGGGCTGCTGCATCACAGAGCCCCAGGTCTGCAGTCCCATGGACATCTATGTGAATGGGTGGAATGCTGCAGCTCAGCCTTAGTTTAGTTCTGGATTAAATCAGTCAGGAAAACCCTAGTAGGGCCAGCAGCTCACCTTCCATTTTGTTGAGTCCCTAACTGAAGGAGTTTCTCTACCCAGACTTNCCCATGGACATCTACGTGAATGGGTGGAATGCTGCAGCTCAGCCTTAGTTTAGTTCTGGATTAAATCAGTCAGGAAAACCCTAGTAGGACCAGCAGCTCACCTTCCATTTTGTTGAGTCCCTAATTGAAGGAGTTTCTCTACCCAGACCTGGGACAGTAATCTTTCCTGAACTTGCTCTTCACTGGGATCTCTAAAAATTATCCACCAGAAGGATGGGCTTTTTAAGTGTTGCAGTGGACAGGGATGTGAGGTGGAAAGTGAAGCTCTGACTGTGTTTAACTCAGGTCCTGAGGAAGCAAGCTCCTCTCTCTTCCTATTAGGTTTTCCTTGGACCTGAATTTTCACATCTGTATAGTACGAACTTCCCTCCTTTCTGCTTGAATCAAAATTGTCCTGAAAAAAATGAGATGCCTGGGGACTTGAATTTGCACATCTGTACAGTACAAACTTCCCTCCTTTCTGCTTGAATCAAAATTGTCCTGAAAAAAATGAGATCCCTGGACTTGAATTTTCACATCTGTACAGTACAAACTTCCCTCCTTTCTGCTTGAATCAAAATTGTCCTGAAAAAAAAATGAGATCCCCAGCAGAGAGAGAAAATAAGACAGAAAGACCCAGCGTCTCCAAAGCTATGAATCAGTCACTTGTTCTCTTTGGAGCTGGAGGAGACACACTGTTAAATAAAATGATTTTATAGATTATTCTCACTGCCTTTCCAAGAAAGAGATTTATCAATTTCAAGGCACAGAAATGGTTTATTCCCAGATCATTGATGGGTTTCTTTTTTTTTTTTTTTTCTTTTTACCCTCTCCTGTTGACTTAGAAGAGGAAGTGAATTGTAGCTGTGAGTGGTCCTCCTCTCCATTCTGCTTTCTTAGGGTGAGGCAGGGCACACTTGGGACCCAAATAGGGCTGTAAATAATTGAGTCACATATGGAACTGAGACCCACATGTGAGACCAATTGGGATTGGAAATTGAGTTTCCCTTTGTGCATAACTAAGTAAGACTCCTGCAGAGACTTCTTTCAAGAAGGCCAGATTCTCCCTCCAATGTACAGTGGGTTGTACCTAACCCTTCCCCGCCCCATCATAGATAGTTTCACTAGCATGCGCGTGCACACACAGTCAAGAGCATGAAACACTCCCTACCATAGGGCAGCAGAGGGGAAGAACTCTCTATTGCGGCTTGAAGAGCACTCTTCTCCCAGCAGAGACATTGCAGCGAGACAGTGGAGGAGCTCTTTTCCTCGTGTGTGTGAGCATGTGCACACTTAGACTTTTATCTTTGCATGGTGCCATGAGACATGTTCAAGCTTAGGAGCCTCCTTGACGTTTGTGGCATGCTCAAAGCAAGACAGATTTGCACTGCTTGGGGAGTGCAATTTGATGCCTCCACTGAGAAGTGTCTCCTAGAGCTTAATATTACCTGCTTTGCCATGGAAATGCCATAAAAACATTGGTCAGGGGTAAAAGGGTACCTTCTGTGCGTGTTCACACCACCAGACTGTGAGCCTCATGAGGGCAGGAACATGCTTTGATCAGTATGTGGTCATATTGATGGGTGGGTGGATGGATGGATGAGTGTGTGGAGGGACAGATAATCCAGAGAACATCTAAGTCCTGGAATGAAGGGTCCAGTCTATATCCTCTATGAAAAGGTAGAGAGATAAAAATCTATAATCTTTTCTTCCCTGTAGGGCTGCCCTGTGAGGCATGATAGCCTTCCAAAGAAAGGGTGTCTACCAGAAATGCAGAGAGACTGCTGACTGAGAGCAAGAAGTGAAAAGGATGGGGGAAGAAAAGAGGGAGTTCCATGTTTTGCTCTGTATGCTTTAGTACCATATGAATCTTTGAGAATATTTACCTTGAGTTATAATAAAGAGAAAACACAAAGGGAAAAAAAGAAAGGGTGCTTATTTAGAAGACCATATTTTAAAAACATTAAAGGATTTTCTCACTTTGTCCTGACCTATGGGAAGCAGAATGAGTGGCCCTACCTGGGGCTTTTGGCACTCTTCTGGCTCTAAACATACCCTAAAGCCTGAAGTTCGTAGTCATGCAGTCATTTCAGATGTCTTTTTCCCTTTAGCCCCAGGCAAGAAGTTCTTCAGGTATGGGGAAAGCAGGGGATTGGGAAAGGGAAGGAATCGGCCATGAGTTATGGTACCCAGCGATGAGCCCAGACAGTCCCACATGGACAGGATGCACNTTAGAAGACCATATTTTAAAAACATTAAAGGATTTTCTCACTTTGTCCTGACCTATGGGAAGCAGAATGAGTGGCCCTACTGGGGCTTTTGGCACTCTTCTGGCTCTAAACATATCCTAAAGCCTGAAGTTCGTAGTCATGCAGTCATTTCAGATGTCTTTTCCCCTTTAGCCCCAGGCAAGAAGTTCTTCAGGTATGGGGAAAGCAGGGGATTGGGAAAGGGAAGGAATTGGCCTTGAGTTATGGTACCCAGCGATGAGCCCAGACAGTCCCACATGGACAGGATGCACATGAACTCTGCAAACGTGGGTGTGCACCCATCGACTTGCCCAGCAGTCCTGTCTTAATTGTCAGTGGAGACAGAACGCTTCTACATTTTGCCTAGGGGAAGCCACCCATACTTACAGATTTTCTTTGATCAGCCCAGCTAGTCATAAGTATGTAAAAGCTGCACACAGCAGCAGGCTCATCAGAAGGGTCCAACATAGATGCCAAAGCAGCAGAAACCCTGTGCATGCTCCTCCTTACACACCCAAACACCTTTCCCTCCCACTCTGTACCTCCCTGCCTGCTCATCCTCCCACCTATCTGGCCACTCTCCAGGCTGCAGAAAGTTATTCAGTGAAATCCATGTCTCTGCCTTCACCTGTCCCATATTCTTGTTGGTTCAAGCATGTGTCATTCAGGCAAGAGTCTGCCAAGCGAGGCTGCTGCCATGTGTAGTTGTACAGGTTGTGCACTGCATAAAGACCCTTCTCTCCACACCAAGTTCAGCTGTCTGACATGACCTACTGCTCTGGAAGCTGGAGGAAGGAGCTTTCTTCTTGCCAAGCTGTGTATCTCCAAGGCTGTATCTTTTCTCAGTTTTGCCTAACGGTGCTATGGAGCCTAGCAGTGGCTCTACATCAGGACAAAGTAGTTCGATTAAAAAATAGACACTGCAAGACAGTTCCAAGAGATCATCTGGCTCATAAAATTTTAAAAAGCCTTTCATATTAGTTGCTGTGAAACAATGTGTCATTAACTTAGAGGTGTAACACAATACCTAAATCACAATTCCATAGCTCAGAAGTCTGGGCATGNAGACAGTTCCAAGAGATCATCTGGCTCATAAAATTTTAAAAAGCCTTTCATATTAGTTGCTGTGAAACAATGTGTCATTAACTTAGAGGTGTAACACAATACCTAAATCACAGTTCCATAGCTCAGAAGTCCGGGCATGGCATGGCTAAGTTCTCTGCTCAGGGTCTCCTGAGGCTGAAATCAATGTGTGGGTGGCTGGGCTCTTGTCTGGAAAACTGTGGGGAAGTGTCTGCCTCATTCTGGAAGCTGGCAGAATCCAATTTCTTGTGGCTTTAGGTCTGGGGGTCCCCTTCTTTCCTGTCTGTCATCCAGAAACTAGTCTGCTCCTTGAGGCTGCCTGCTTTTCTGCTCACGGGATGCCCTCCATCATTAAACAGCATGTTGTATCCTTTTTATGCTTCAAAGGGATTCATGCATGAAGTCCTCTGCCTTCCTTTTTCTTCAGCCAGAAGTAAAGCTCTCTGCTTTTAAGGACTCTGGTGATTAGGTCAGACCCACCTGGATAATCCCCCCATTTTAAGGTAACATAACATATCACATAACATGAGGAGGTGATATCATATTCACAGGCTCCAGGAATTAGGGTAGGACATTGTTGAGGGGACATTGTATTTTATTTTTTATTGAGGTATAATTGATATACATGTTGTGCTAAGATGAGACTTGTTTTAAACCTTTAATAAAAGCAAAAAAAAAAAGAATGCAGAAGAATACAATGCTGAAAACTTAGTATAAATGTGAATCTTACTAGATGTTCAAATCTGGCATAATGCAAATTTTGTTCATGCTATTTTACATTTTTACAAACTTTGGTTTGTATATTTGCCATTAAGTATTGGCAACAAAATTCTTCAGATTCACATATTTTGGCTACATTACTTCTAACAGATAAAGATTTATTTCTAGTTTAAGAGAAAAATGCTTATGGTTTGTGCATGATCAAGTATATTTGAAAGACTCAATAACTGCTTTCATCTAATAAAATGGTTTTCCATAAAATGCTGGCATCCTCATTGAAAAATCTTTTCACATAGCTGATCATTTTTGTTCTCAGAAAATGTATAAGGGATCATTGCAAAGTTTAGAATGATCCTTTTCTTTTACACAAAATTCCTCTAAAACAAATTAGCGACAGTAGACTAAAATTTACTCCAGAATATTTTCCTCAAAACAAAGTCAAACCACAACAAAGACCATCGCCTGAATGGATGGTCATCAGCAGCGGCCATTAGCAGTGGCTCCACAAAAGATGGGGCATTTTAGAAATTCAACCTACCACAGTCTTGTCACCCACCCACATTTATTTTAAAAACCAGATCCCTGAGCCTTTCCCCCCAAAGGCTTATGTGAATAAGCTCTTTAAGATAGCTGCCCATTTTGAGCAAACACTCGCAAGTAGTAAAATAATTTGTAAATTGATCCGAACTACCTTTTCTCATCACAACCTCTCTGGAACGTGCTGGTAGAATCTGAAACTGTCAGTGGTCTGTTGGAACTGGCTTTTACCAGTTCACAAGAGCTGATTGTTATGTATTTAAGCTTTTTGCAAGCTGGTTGTTCAAACTACTAGTACCCTAAAATTTACTATAGTGGGAGTATTTACACCGTGGAAGACATCACCCCAAACCGAGGTTGTTGGGTTTTTTCCCCCAATGAACAGGTTTACCACCACACCACTGAGTGCTGATCTTTCTTTACAGGTCATCTCCTTGACCTCCTGTGGAATGTAGAGTCCTTTCCACAGACCTTTTCATGCATGGTCATCATCCAACTTTTGAATACCACCAGAAATGGGGTGATCACTCCCTTTTAAGTCAGTTGATCTCATTGATGTAATGGTATATAGTAGAGGTGAAGTCTGCCTTCTGGCCAATGGCCTCGGTCCTTTGGACACACCACTTGTGATGGCCCCAGGACCATTTGGAGTGGGTGCCATCTCCTCTCCAAGCAGACACCTCTTGTCTGGATCCACATATCCAATCCTGATTAGAAGATTAGTCTTTAGAGCCACACTGTTTGAGTTCAAATCCCAGCTCCGCCATTCATTTAACTGTGACCTTAGGCAAGTCTCTTAACTTGCCTGGGCCTCTAGTTCCTCATCTATAAAATGGCAATAGAAATAGTACATACCTATACGGTTATGGTGAAGACTAACTAAATGAGATGATCTGTGTACCTTGCCCGGCATGTACCTACCTCATGGGTTTGTTGTGAAGATTGAATTATCTAATATAATAATTCTATAATCTAATATATAATTCTAGAATTCTAATCATTCTGTCTAATATATAATTCTAATGAAGCGCCAAAAGAGGACAGTACCTGGCAGAAGTAGGCACTATTAAATATTAGTCAATTAATTTGAAACATGATGTCTTCATAAACTAAGTCACCTTGTTCAGGGTGTACTCCAATTCGCCTCTCAAAATGTAGTGTCAAGGGACTTTCCTGACAGTCCAGTGGTTAAGAATCTGCACTTCTACTGCAGGGGGCACAGGTTCGATCCCGGTCAGGAGCTATCCCGCATGCCACGTGGTATGGCTGAAAAGCAAACTTAAGAAATTAAAAAAATAAAATGTAGTGTCAGAATGGACCCAACTCCAGCCTTTGCTGAAATGCTAGACTTCAATTTCAGCTCCACCTCCCTGACTGGCACTAGTTTTTGAGCAGCTATATCCTTTTCTCTGAGTTTTTAGTAGAGTCAGAGAGACTTCCCCGAAAAGTCTTGGAGGCTGGACAAGCAGCATCCAAATACCCAGGTTACTTGCTAGAAATGCAGAATCTCAGGCCCCACCCCAGACCTGCCTACTCAGAATCTGCATTTTAACAAGACTCCCAGGGGAAGCATGCTCACCGAAGTTTAAGAAGCACTATTTTGGGGGACCTTATGACACATCAATTTTCAAGAGAAAACCAATGAGAGCATCTTAAGCCTTCTCATGAGATGAGAAGCTTTTCCCCCAGACCTTGGTAGGGGCTCTCACGCTGTGTTGAAGGTGGGAGGGGCTTTTCTGCCATGGTTCAGAGCCAGAAACCCAGCAGAGGGAGAGATGGGGGCTGCTGGCACCAACTTGAGAGATAAAAAGGACTAAAAGAAGAACCCAGCACAGACGTGAGGCTTCTGAAAGCTCCCACAGAAAGGCTAACAGCTCTGTCCTGCGGCCCTGGGTCAAGGAAGCTTTGTGAGCATTAGCTGGCCTGGAGCGGCCAGGATAAATTTAGAGATGATGAAAAGGAACCCTTCTTGATGTGGTGAAGAGTCATTTAGTGGGAATCAGGAGGGAAGAGGTCACTAAGTCAGAGATTCTTTAGAGATTATTTCCAGCAAAGGAGGGCCAAAGGGTTAAGAAGCCACCTGCTCACATTGCAAAGCAGAGTCGGATCCCTTTATTACCTGCCTATGCTGCCTGAATTTAAATGGGAGAATTCTATGCTTCTTTGCTGTGGCCATAGCTTGGGAATGGTACCCAGAGTTTATATNTAAGAAGCCACCTGCTCACATTGCAAAGCAGAGTCAGATCCCTTTATTACCTGCCTATGCTGCCTGAATTTAAATGGGAGAATTCTGTGCTTCTTTGCTGTGGCCATAGCTTGGGAATGGCACCCAGAGTTTATCTACCTGCTTGTACAAAATAAGCTACAGGAGTAAAAAGGGACATAATGCTAAAACCTCAACTCTTTCCTACCTGGGTGACTCTGGGCAAGTTACTTAACCTCTTTGGGCATCTGTTTTCTCATCATTAGAGTGGAAGGAATATCACCTATGTTACAGGGCTGAAGTAAGAATGAAGTGAGAAAGTTCTTATGGCACTGAATGAGATGAAATGTATATGTTATGTTAGATTCCTTCCTTGTGTAAAGTGAGATTCACAAGGTCCTGATTTGGAATTGGGTTTCCTCATACAAAAGAATGTTCTGAAAAGGCCAGCAAGCAGCAAGGCAGCCCAGAAATATGTTTCCTAATCCTTTCCCGGTTGCTGGTGGGCGAGGCCTTGGGGGTGTCTTTTCAAGCAGCATAATCAGTCTTAGCTGGGAATGCTGCCTCCTTTGGCACTTCCCTCTGCAGAAGGCTCGGAGGAAAGGCAGGCGCAGACTTACTGGCTCTGAAAGCATGACTGGCTTTTAGGAACAGCTGCTCAGGATAATCTGACCCCATGACCATTTAGTATCTGCCACTGAGCGGAAGGGAAGGTCCCCTGGAGAAGGGACTGGCAGCCCACTCCAGGATTCTTGCCTGGATCCTTCCATGGACGGAGGAGCCTTGTCCTTTTGATGCCACATAAACATTCCTTCCTTGAGAGGCCGTATTGCCTCATTGGGTCTCTTTCCTCCCCACCATGCCCACCCCTCCACCCTGGGTCACTTTCTATCAGGTCCTATAGGCTATAGTAAGAATTTTGTATTTATTCCAATTAAGGAGACATGATAAGACCTGGATTTTATTTTTAATAGATAACCCTGTTGTCATGCAGAGAAGTAATTGAAGGAAGATAGCAAAGTCAGGAGCAGGAAAACCTCTTAGGAAGCTATTGTAAAGTCCAGGGGACAGGTAATGTTGTTTTGATCTAGGTCTTGATAGCAGAGGGAAGATGGTGATAAATTAAATGTTTTATAGGCAGGGGCTGCAAATGGGAAGGGATGAGGTGAAGGGAAGGAATCAGGCAATTCTGGATTTAACTAGATGATGGTTCCATTGACTGAAATGGAGAAGAACATGTTTAGAAAGAGAACTCAAGACCTGGCTGGTGACCCTTAATAAATGTAAATGTTCATCTGGCCTTATTTGTGGCTTAAACAGAACTGAGAACTTTCTCAATTTTCTCCAGGCCAGGTAATGTCTTAAGCCCAAGCAGATGTGGTGCCTTCCCCACAAGCAATCTCAGGAAGGGAGTCTTACATCCTGCCTCCTCCCCTGTGACACCTTCCAACTGGAGGTTCCTCTTCGCTCAGCCGAATTTCTTTTGCCACTACTTGTTGTCTGGCCTCATTTCTCTGTTTTCAACTAAGCTGTCAATGGCTTCTCTCATTCTGTTTATCCATTCACTGAAAATCAAACAAGCACAAGGCAGGCTGTATTCCTGACATGTGGTCTGTCCAGCCCACAACTTGTCACTGGCAGGTTGGGGGAGAATATGAGAGCCGCTCTCCATGCGACTACCTTGAACATTCCAAGCCCCTCTAAGAACCCATCTGGCAGTTATGATCCTGTTCTGCCCAATTCCTTCTTGACCTGACTTCTATTTCCAGCCTGTGCTTCCTCTTGGGTCACCAGTTCTATTTCTTGACTTCCCTTTTATCCTCTGATTCAATAACTGGAGATGAAATTTCTTTACATGTTATTCTTGATGCACCAAACTGGGGTTATATTACTCTTAGTAATGATAGTGGCTATTTATTAAGCATTTACTAAGGAATGCACAACCTGCCAAGTGCTTTGCATGCATTATCTCAGTTAGGGACGCTGTGAAGAGGTATTAGTATTCCACTTTACAAATGAGACTTGGCAAGCTCTAGCAAGTCGCCTGAGGTCACCCAGCTAACTGAGAGGTAGGGCTGGGTTTGACCCCAGTTCACCATCTCTGATACAAACCCACTGCCCTGGAGGAGAGAAGGCCAAAGTATTGTGGCCTTTCAGTGACCCCAGTGGGTGATTCCTGTACTCTCTGGTGACCAGCCAGGTTAATCTGTGACTGGGGTGGGTGTGACAAGTAATGAGGGTTTGGAGCCTGTTTTTGAAGCAGCAGGGTGGCAGGGACATTCACTTCAGGAGCAATGGACCAACATCTGGTTCCACAAGATTGACAGCGTGGCCAGTGGAAGCTCTGTAGACATCCAGAGTCCTAACAGTGACTTGGGAAAGCACAGGAGAGAAGAGAGGTTGTTCCAAGTCACAATGTAGCCATATTCCTACTTTATGCTAAATAATAAAGGGTGAAGCTAAAGACCTCCGTCTCCTCCACAAAGGGCAGGCCTCGGGGCACCCGAGCAGGAAAGGACAACGGCCTGGGCAGCTGAGCAGGGCTCCTATGTGGCCCCTTCTCTCCCACCACTGAGGGGAGACTCAGCTCCATGCCCACCCTCATCCTGCAATGTCTCTCCCCCTTAGTATCTGGGGTCTGATCCGGAAATGTCCCCCCAGTCAAGCACAGCCTGGGAGAGGCTCAGGACTGCCTGTTTTTAAAGTTCCTGGTAATATGTATTTTTTAAAGTAAAGAAATATGCAAAACAGTGTTCTTGAAATTGGGTTTTGTTTTTCAATGTTTAACAGAACAACTACTTTTAGCACAAAAAACAACTTAATTGTGCTCATCACAAGATCGCTGTAGGATTTATGAATTAATCGTAATTCAGAGAGTCAGAGTTCCTATGATCCAGTCAGTGTGTTCCTCTGACAACAGAAGCTCATTTGCAGATCTGATCGGTAGTGTTTGACAACTGCTGTGAATTACCAGAAGGTGTGACTTGAGCCAAACGGCCCTCCAGGCTTCCCTGTGATAGTCACAAACACAGAGAAAGGGACCGGTTCCAGGCAAAACTCCCACGGGCCAGCAACATCCCCCCACACACTGCCCTTTCTGCCCTTTCTATAAAATAAACCTTTCAAGTCAGTATCAGCTGATTTCAAAAGAAAAAAAATTTTTTTAGTTCTCTCTTGCTCTTAAAAGCAAGACAGAATAAGGAAGGAAATGCTTTAGAAGAACCTAAATGTCTGAGCCTTTATATGTATATTTCACAGCTCTCACGTTTGCCCTGGGATGATGTTAGTGTTATTCAGCCTGTCTGTGTAGCAGTGAAGTTATTCGTCCAAGGTCACATAGTGTATACAGGATTAGAACCTAGATCCTTTTACTGCAAAGCCTGAGCGTCTTCCAGTCTAATAATGCCATGAAGCCACTCAAAGCCTGGGAGGAGTCCAGTGGGGCTGGAAGGTGGTCTGGGGCGACCACTCTTCTCTGTGCTCCTATGGTGTTGGGGCAGATTTTTGACCTTTCTGGATCTTTCCCCTGTTTCTTTCTCCTCCCGTTTCTTCTCTGGCTGGCTAGCCCCCCAGACTACTCCTTGCTTATGATCCTTATTTTTCCATCCACAGCAAAACAGTTCACATCAAGGTAATTGATGGTGAGGCGTATGAGAAAAACAAGAATTACTTCATTGAGATGATGGGCCCCCGCATGGTGGATATGAGTTTTCAGAAAGGTGTAGTACCCTGTCCTGCACACTAACGTTAACACCCTCCTCTCCCCTTGTTTCCCCCTTTCTCCTACCCATTTGTCGCCTTCTCTTTCCCCGTCTTCTGCCTCTCTGGTTCACTGTCCCTGTTTCCTTTCTTGTCCTCTCTTTCCCTCTCTCCCTCTCCTCTCTCTGCACCCAGCTCTGTCCTAACACCTGCCAGCCTGTCACATGGTATCATAAGAGGGATGCTCGAGAGCCAGTNGTCTTCTGCCTCTCTGGTTCCCTGTCCCTGTTTCCTTTCTTGTCCTCTCTTTCCCTCTCTCCCTCTCCTCTCTCTGCACCCAGCTCTGTCCTAACACCTGCCAGCCTGTCACATGGTATCATAAGAGGGATGCTCGACAGCCAGTGGTAACTTTTGTGGGATGAGGAAATGGATATGGGAATAAGATTGAGAGAGAGCAAGCCCCAGCCACAGCCCTGAGAGTATCATATACGAAGCTCTCTGCTTCTCCCGAGTGGTTCAGGATGCAAGGAAGGAGAAGATAGCACAGCTCCAGGCATAAGGGCAGCCCTGGAACACTGGCCCCGCTCTTAGCCGAGGCCCATGGGGCAGCTCTTCTCAGGGCTAAGCTGATAGTCCCTAGATACGAACAATCAATATATTTGGATTCGGGTTCTATTTGTGGTTCATCCATTCCTCAAGGCATGCTCCTATGGTGAAAGCTGCTTAACTGCCATATCCCTGCGAGCAAGGGTATTTTTCTCTCCCTGACCTTGACTGAGCTGAAAGTACAGGTTTGAGTTCTAGGTCTAGATCAAAGACCTGCCTGTCATACTCTGCTTTCCCTGTGAAGGGCATCTAGGTGTGAAGGCAGTTAGAAGATGGGAGGGAGGATTCTGAGCTGAGGGGAGGCTCCCCCAAGAAGTCACAGGACTCTCAGCGTGGGCAGAGCTTCTGCTTCGACTTAAATGGCCCCATACACCCCAGCCTCCAAGAGACAAGACAGAAAATCCTTTTTTCAGATGGATCATACTGTGCAGGAGGGCAGAGCCATCAATCATGTCCCTCCAGACCGTGCCCAGGGTCACAGAGCAAGCACCCCCTTCCTGTCCCCCAGCAGAGTCGCTGCAGTGGAAAAACAGGCTGGGCTCACATCCTGTAGACAGCCCTGGGGTACCACATCTAGAGTGAGAGAGAGTCCCAGAAAATGCCTCTTGACAATCAGTGATATTTGTCTTTGGTGCACTGAGCAAGGTGTGGAAAGATGTCCAGAAAGTGCTCAAAAGGTCACACACAAGCACACACACACACACACACCACAAATGCACAGCAAGTCCTGTGCCCAGCAAAGCACCTTAGGTCAGCCTAACACTGTGTAGATGATACAGCCGAGCCTGTCTTCAGAATGAAACAGGAACATCAGAGGTTCTAATGAAACTTTTTACACTATTGTTTGTTAGCACATTTTACCCTTTAGAGAGCATTTAGGTCCCAGGCAAAACAAACAAAATACAAAATAAAAAGCAGAAAATAACAATTAGGGCTCACAGTTAGGACTTCTTGACACCACTGTGGTTCCATGAAGGACCAGGAGAAGCCACACAGAGAGATCCAGGCCCACATGGCAACTTCTCCAATGACAGTAGACCTGAACCAGCCTCAGGCCAGTCTGTGAAAGGAAGGGATTTTCTGGGAAACTTTGCTTTCCTGTGTGATTTGGTTTTACTCTGCTTTGTTGGGGCTTCCCTGGTCACTCAGATGGTAAAGAATCTGCCTGCAATGCGGGAGACCCCGGTTCAATCCCTGGGTCAGGAAGATTCCCCTAGAGAAGAGATAGGCTACCCAATCCAGTATTCTTTGACTTCCCTGGTGGCTCAGATGGTAAGGAATCTGCCTGCAATGCGGAAGACCTGGGTTCAATCCCTAGGTTGGGAAGATCCCCTGGAGGAGGGCATGGCAACCCACTCCATTATTCTTGCCTGGAGAATCCCTATGGACAGAGGAGCCTGGCAGGCTACTGCCTATAGGGTTGCAAAGAGTCGGGCATGACTGACTGAGTAAGCACATGCTTTGTTGAGATACCCAGAAATGAGCAGAAACCTCCATCACCATGTCCCCCTGATGCCTGATAATCTGCATGTAAGGAAGCCAGCTTTGAGACACATCACCCCCATGTGACAGAGGTCCAAAGATGATTTAGAATTGATGATCTGTGTTATTTCCATCACACTTTTCAGGAATGCATCAGCTGTAACTCTTAAAGGAGTCCCACATCATATTGCAGTTAATACGTATTTATTTTACTTCCCACCACTAAAGCCCCTACAAGGTAAAGAATGAAGAAGATGATAGAATTCTGCCTTCCTTCTTTCCTTTCTCTTTCTCTCTGATTTCCCTGCCTCAAAAATACTTTCCTTTTAAGATTTTCTTTATGAGGCTCACATATGAAGTGGGTATAGACACAAGGAAGGGAAACAAGCCCCTAGCTAGATACTGTTGACATTCTCTGTTGTAGAAGAGCCCTGGGCCACCCCCATAGGCCAGCAGTTCACTTACTCCCCAAAGAAATGCCAGTTACCATGTGACACCCAATGGAGTGTGCTGCCCAACTCACTTTGTACTAACCATCAGCAGGATCGAAAATGACTCCTCCCCACCATCACCCCCCTTCTTCCTTCCCATTTCCCTCCCATCCTCATGGATCCCTTCCTTTGCCCACTTTTCCCTTGCCTTCTGACTCCCTTTCCCTCTCACTCATAAGGACAGCTCTGACCAAGGAGATAAGAAAAGCTAAGACCATTTTTGACATAAGAACAATATAATCCACTGAGTCCTGTCGAAAGCCACCATGGCGGGACTGGGCTGCATGTGCCAAGAGTGATGGGGAATGATTCTAAAGGCGCTGTGCTCCGGGTGACCAACCAACCTACCGACCCAGTCGACACTTTCTCTCTTGTTGTCCCTACAGGAAAACCGTAAGGGTTAAAATAGTAGATGAGGAGGAATACGAAAGGCAAGAGAATTTCTTCATTGTCCTTGGTGAACCGAAATGGATGGAACGTGGAATATCAGGTGTGAGATTCTTTAAAAAACAAACAAACAAACAAAAAATGAACAAACAAAACAAAAAGAAAAAAATTTAAAACAAGCTGTAAAGAAACAAGAACAAAAAGCAGCTATATTTTTTTCTCCCCTCCCCCCTTTTTTCTTTTTCTTCCTTCCTCCTTTTGACCAATGGACTTTTTTTTTATTCTTTTCCCTCCTGTATTCTCGCTCTCACCCTGTTTCGGTATCATCTCTGCCTTCTTAGCCTTAGCTTATTTCCAAATCCTCCTTTTTCACCTCCTGGGCACAGTGCAGCCTCGATTCCTCATGACCCTGCTGAGTTATATCTGCCTTATGTTCCAATTATCTGATTCCCAATGCCCCCTGCACTTCCTCTTCCACCTCCCACCCCTGCCCCATTTCCCGCCCCACACAAAGCCACCTGTAAATGTGCCAACTCCTTGGTGGATGGGGAGGAGGAGATGATGAAAGGAATGCATGCGATGCATGCCTGTGCCCCTTCCCTGCCTTCTCCTCCTCCTACCCTCCTCTCTCTCTAGCCTGGATTGAATGGGGGAGGGTCTGGGGCAGGGGCTGGGTCCCGTGTTGCAGTGATGCTTTGACAGTCTTCTGCTGCATCTCCCAACCTCCGTGGAGTGCTTGGCAGGTTTTTCACTTGCAGAGTGGCCCATGGGCCCCTTTGCCCTTCATGGAGGTAAGTGTTTTATCTGGCTATTTCACAGTTGGGTAGAGCAAAACGTGGAAAGGTATACCAGTTGTCAGAGGTCACACTTCTGGGAGCTCTCTGAGGGAAAGCTGGCTTCCAAGGTAGTCATGCAATCTGGAACCCTGAGCTGTTCATCCCTCCCTTGACATCCCACCCCATCTCGTTCTACCTCTTGTCTAGCCCAAGGCGAGGTACCTTATTCTGACTGCTTTAGGGTCATGCAGTCCTGAAAGCAGAAAATTGAGTCTGCAAAAGTGAAGTGGTTAACTGCAGGTATGGAAATCACCTCAGCCAGAAGGCCCTGGAAAAAGACTGACATTGGGCCGGCCCAGAGTATAGCCTTTTGGGTTTTCCAATAGGAGGGACTCTCAATGGCGTGGTTGGTGTTGATCCTTGAGAAAGAGATGTTGGACAGTTCACAGAAGGCAGCCTTGGCTTGGCATCTGCAAATGAGAGCATTACCCAGGTCTTGAGATAACCTTCATCCCACACCAGAGACGTGACCTCCTCTCCTCCTTTGCTCAGGACCTGCATCTTGGGATACCTGCCTAAGGGACTGATTATGTTGCAACAAAGGTAGATGTCAGGCAAGATTTCTTCCCTTGAAGCAAACGATTGGAAGCTCTACCTTTGAACGTCTTGGAGGAGTATACGTGGGTAAGAATGCTCTTGGGAAATGCCAAGACGGGGGTCATTTGGACTCCCCTTCAGGACACATGTGCTGCTGGGAGCCTCGTGGAGGATAGAACAGCGAGATCTACTTGTTTGTCAAAAAAAGATGATGCTTCTGCCACTACTTCACATGACAAACAACAGCGTGAAGCCTTTCATTCAAGGACAGATCCAAGATACTCAGCCACTACATTCCCAAAGGCTTGTGCCCAGGTCTTCTTCTAAGACATGAGTGATTGCTCAGTTCCCCTTGTCCTCTGACTCTCTCTGCAGATCTGACTGTTTCTGTGCCCACACTGGTTTGGTCACACCTGGTGTTGGAGAGAGAGAAGCCCTCTCTGCTTTCCATTATTCCTTCTCTTCTTGGCCACCTAATAAGATATTGCCGTGAGCCTGATTCCCGAAGAGTGCTGGGAGAAGAGTAGCTTCCGTTGCTTCCCAGACTGTTCCTGCCACCTGGACTAGTCTCAGAAATTGTCTCAATATCTGCCCTGCCTCATTCCCATCTCCCTTCTGCATTTACTGCACATCTTCATGATTGGTTGGACGCAGCTGACACCTAAGGCCATTAACAACTAGCCTCATCAATTTCCACAGTCCCTAGCTACTTATGTGCAAATGAAAGCTGGACAACGGATCACACAGGGTGGCTAGAAAGAAGGCAGTCTTCTCCAGACAAGAAGAGTGAGTTGCAAGTCCATCCATGACTTTATTCCACCAGTGAAGAGGCTTTTCTTTTCTGCCTCCCCAGTAAAGACCATTCAACAGCAGGACAGAGAGTGACCTAAGATAAATCTTGTGATCTTCAAGACACTTACCAAACATGAATGCCTATGGCTACTCTTCATTTGAGGACCCCTTTTCACTACAATAGATTCACTGTCCAAGGAGATGTCAGCAGAGCCCTGATAGAGTCCAGTCCTGGGGGAGGCAGTAGGAAAGAAGACAGATTTCATCAAGCTACCAGTGTGATATGCCCCTAGATCTTTTCCCAGTGACCAGGATGGAAGTTGCCAATAGGAAAGGTGTCCATTTTCTGTCAATTTCTATTATCTATAGGGTTTTTTTTTTCAATTTCTTCAGATTGTCCCATATTTTGGCATTAGACCACAAGGTGAGAGGTCATAAAACTTGATTGTCTAGACTCAGAACCAAATGAAACCCCATCCTGATGTCTAGAATGTCCTGCTGTTCTCCTAGTGAGAAACATCACAGTGGACATTGCTTTTCATTGTCACTGCTGCATGGGAGAGGCTTAGGCACTCAGAAGAGCATAGCATAGTGGGTGCATGGTCAAAGTGACGATTGCATTACAAGAAAAGTAAAATGCTGTATTTGAAATAAGATATTCTATTCTTGGCAAAGAAGAAAAAAAAAAAAAAACAGATTTCAGAGGGGAGATGAAATCCTCCGGACAAACTAAGGGAGGGAATAAGAGGGGATGAACAGGACACACAGTTGCCCAGGAGTAGAGGAGGCATTGGAGTTTAGCAGTGGACAACCGAGAGCAACTCTGAGCAGTACGATCAAGGCTGTCAGGCCTGGACATTGGAAGCCTGTTTGTGCCTTCTTTGGCTCAGAGGTTAAAGCGTCTGCCTCCAATGCGGGAGACCCGGCTTCGATCCCTGGGTCTGGAAGATCCCCTGGAGAAGAAAATAGTAACCCACTCTACTATTCTTGCCTGGAAAATTCCATGGACAGAGAAGCCTGGTAGGCTACAGTCCATGGGGTCGCAAAGAGTAGGACACGACTGAGCAACTTCACTCACTTTGGGCTCCCCCTAACAAGTTGCTCAGATACTTCCCAATGTTCAGAGTTGTGCGGTTTCCTGCTTGTCCCTGGGGAATCTGAGCAATCACCTGACCCTGGGGGATCAACGCAGGGGAAAGTTCAGCTCCAGCTTCTCTCATCAGCCACAGCAGGAACAACACCCTGGAGGTATCCTGTCACTCAGTGTGTCTACCTGGATCTCACTGATCCATCCATAACTGTTCAGTGGAAAGTCTCAGGTTCATATAGACACGACCAGGAAGCAGTGCCCAGCTGACTAGAAGTCTTCTCATTGTGCTGGAGACCACCCTGGTGTTGGGAGGGATGTCTCAGTGAAAACCAGAGCAGCAGGGACTTTTTTGGAAGAGCTGCCCTTTCTCTGGCCTACCTGGGTACACTGATTTGTTTGGGTCTCTACTCTGCTTTTCTTTTTTTCCTACTCTCCACCAGAACTTGGGGGCCAGGAGAGGCTTTTCTGTGAAGATCCATAAAAGGAATAGAATGAGTAGGCTGTCTTCCTCTCTGTCTATCTCTCATCTCAGTGTAGTATGAAGATCCATTGATCCATTGCCCCTTAGAATTCCATGTGAGAGAAACCAGAAAAAGTCAACTGCTATTCTCCCTGATTATGTACCATAAAGATTCTGTATCCATATGTGTTTTCAGTGGCTGTGAATATGGAATTACAGACCTGAGTTGTGTTCTTAGAGATTTTTAGACGAAACCATTTACAGACACATTGCCCTGCCTCCTGCCTCACTCATTCCTCATCGATCCACATCAGTCACCAGCTGCACAAAGAGTATGTAGCAGGATATTCCCAGGCTTTTATTTGACAAGAGCCAGGGAGGGAGGTGCTGTACTAAGACACCATCAAAGTGAAAATGTGGTATGTTACAAGAATTTCTTTTATCTTGAAATCTAGGAGAGTTTACCATAAGTGAAAACTCAAGGAAAGACCTGTGCTGGGTATATCTTTAACTCAGCTTACCAGACCATTTAAGGACCTTGCAGTTGTCATCTCCCATCTGTCAGTAGCTTTCAGTATGACAGTCTCTCTGGTTCAGAGTATCTAGACTCTGACTTAGCCTCTCCTTTCTGAAACAAAACACCATTCAGTGATGCAACCCCACAGGATCTGTGAAAAATACAGTTGCCGAAATAGGTGGCAAATGGCAAACCTCTACTGAACATCTACCCATTGCAATGACTTTGCAGCTGGCTTCACAGTGACTTTGCACAGTAGGTAGGGCCGATGCAAAATGGGAGGAGGCCATGGCCTCCAACCTCCAGCCTTTCTCTATAAAATGATACACCGTTCAAGGAAACCATTTTGCAGGATTTATCTTTTCACGAGGTTATTCTTTTAGGGATACTCAAAGCTCTGGTAGGGTTGCAACCTATACAGTTGGAAGATAGCTGGATTCTCACTCCTTTACAGAATGGATGTGATAACCTGATCCTTTAGAAGATCACGAATGGCCAACTCTGTCTCTGCTCCACCTGCTTAGTCCCCCCTCCATCCTCATTCCTCTATCCACAGCCCTCAGGGTTGCAGAGAAGTTGTGGGGGAAACTTGCAGCTGCAAGGCCCTGGTGCCCCGTGCTCTCTCCAGTAGTTCACACCTCTTGCTGCGGCTGCTGCGCATGCTCCAGTTGCTGCCTTTTGCATGTGGCCACAGTGCTCTCACCTACTAAGCTCACTGCTTTCCTTGTGCTACTGCAGCCGCAAAACTGGGGACACTTTCAAGATGGGACCTTAATGTTCTTTCCTTTTCTTTCTTCCCTTTGTCTGGTACCCATTTGCAAACAGCGCTCCTGTTATCGCCAGGTAAGAGGTGTCTTCCCCCCATCCCTTTTTCTGCTTCTTGCCAGTGCCATTATTTACTTTAAGACCAACATCCTTTGCTTTATTTACTAGGAGCTGTGGGCTTAAGTTCTCTCAAGGACCAGGAGATTTATTTCCCTACTGCAAGTGATTGTGAGGAGGTAGACAATTCCTTGAGCACCATTTCAGTGGATGTGGGTAAAGGCATAGTTGGTCCTCTCTGAGACCAGGAAAAGAACTGAAACTTACTGAAAAAATGGAGGGAGGTCATACACTTCTCCTGAGTCTTAATTCCTCCATCGTCTCATGTTGTGGAGCAAGAGAGGATGAGAGTCAGAGCTGACTCTCCTAATAGGATCATGATGGAATGAGAAAGAAAACACTTTGATCTAGATGGGGTCTGGGGAGAAATAATCAGGAACTTCTTTGAGAACATGAAAAATAGTTTTCAAGGAATCTGGAATTTTATTGATCCTGAAGATCTTCCATCTCATCACAGCAGAGACCTAAATTTCTAGAACTTTGGTTCATTTACCATTGATCTTTGAAATCACATGTGCCATGAACGACAAGAAGAATTAGAATATTATGGGGTGAGGGGGCAATTATTTGATTGGATATAGAAATTTGGCAGAATTTGTATTGGGGATATTCTCACACAGAATCTAGAGCCTGTCATAGGGAATGTACCAAATATGCTTGCATCCGTGTAATCAAATCACAGACAATATCCAACTTTGTGAGTAGTTAGGAAGGCATTGCCGGCATATGGGCAATACTGTAACTCTTGGTGCAGACAAAGCGAGCTATACAAGTTGTCTCAATATATGATAAAATAACATTTTACATTTCATCAGTCCTTTGAATCTATAAAAATTGTAAAGTCATTTGAGATGCAAAACATCTTTCAGAATTCATTGCTAGTCACCATAGGCTGTACACTGAGTTTGAGAAAGGGGCAGGTTACATCATAAGGACATTGATCTCCTTGGAGTCATAAACCGAAAAAAAAAAAAAAAGTAGATAAACCCCTCCATTTCCCCTTTCTGGAAAAAACTACTTCAGCTTCCTTAGTTTCTTGCTTCCTCTTATATCAATAAGATAATGACTACCTCCAACCCCGTATATTCCACTCTTCTCCCAGGTTTTAATGTCAAAGCACTGGGTGTTCCTTCTCCACTTAGCTCATCGTCTCGCCTGAGAAGGCATTCGGGCTTTTTTGTTCTAACTCTTGCCTCTACCCACTACCAGCCACACATACATATGCCCAAAACAGAGACTGTGATTTAATTTAAGCTTCATTATACTTTTAACACATTGGCACAGATACTAGTAAAAGCTAAAATAGGGGGGAAAAGGTGTCATTTCCTAGATCTTTCCATTTGTAAACCTTCAATTTAGGAGCCCTTGGTTAGACTTTAAATTCACTGGAAATCTCAACTCCTTGTTTGAATTTTTCCAGGTGGCCAAGCAAACATGATTCACAATGCCTCGTGATAAATGGAGAGAAAATGTGTTCAAACTGAGCTGTACCTCCAAGCTCAGGGCACTGACTACGCTGCCCCATTTCTTCCTGAGAATGTCTGTAGAACATTCATGGCAATCTATTCCAGTCTGGCCTGGCAAGCTCTTCTCTCTTCCAATGTTTGTTTAATCTTCCATCCTATTAATAGGTTCATTTTCTCTTTTCCCCCTTCCTCCTCCTTTCCTAGATCTAAGTGTTTGTTTAGTCAGTCTGAATATCAAGGTCACCTGTCATTTATTTTCTACATTCAAAATTGAGAGGTTACATAAACAAGTGATCAGAATAATTATGATCTTTAAGGTTTGAGACTTCTCACCCTCTCAAGACATTAACTTAATTTGAATGTAAAGAAATGATCATTACAGAAGTAAGGCAGGAATTACTACCAAACCAAGATACTAAATCGGAATTGATTTAAAAGCATGTGAATCAGTCATTAGCAGATGTGTGTGTATATATATATATATATATATATAGAGAGAGAGAGTGAGAGAGAGAGAGAGTACCTCTGTGGGGCTGTGGGAGATCCAAAGACAGAGGACTGGTTATTTGTCAAAGTGATTTCTGCAGAGAGCTAGGTGGAAAAACTGACTGTGACCACAGGGTTGGACAGGTCAGTAGCTAGATCAATATCCTGCCAGATGGATACAGTGCTAGATTGATAGCTAGACAAGGGGTTAGACAGGTACATTTATAAGTCACTGGAGAGCTCATTATATTGAGATAAAGTTCTTGTGGCACATGTAAAGTATGACATGGGGGAAAAGGGGAGGGAGGAGTGGAATAATACTGTCTCTACTAGGATATGCCTCGTAATATGGTCCCAAAGACCACAAGTAGAGGAAAAGAATGCCCCCCCCCCTTTTTAAGAATCTACATATATATGTTTTTACAAAGGCTTTTATTCAGAATGGATTGCAGGCTGGCTTCTAGGATCACTGACTTCATAGCCAGACTTATTTTCAGAATTACCTAATAAGAGGCTCAAATGGACTAAATAAAGTCAGGCTGCAAGAGGGTATATGCTTAGAAGTGTACAGGAGGACGCTGATCCATGAGAACTGTTTCCAAAAGTGGTCACCAACACTAGCGGGAGGACAGCACCACGGACAGCTCCCCAACATTTTGGGATTGCCTTCTGCCTTTGGAGCCAGAAGCACTGAGTGAAACAGCCAGCCCAGGAATCCACTGCACACTCTCTTACCAGTCTTCATTCAAAACAGCTTTAAAAATTCTTATATAAAACAGACCCTCTGCTTGGTTTATGATCTTTCCAGTAAATTATTTTCCTTGCAACCTTGAGAGCTCAAGTCTCACCCCTCACCATGCTTCACCAATTCCCAAGATAGAAAGAAAAGAAGACCTTCTTGTCCTCTGACCCATTTTGTCCTTGAGAGTACTCAAGGACTAGAAAACTCCCCTGGGAGATTCACTGTGTGGAATAAAAGCAATTAAAGAGCCAAATAAAAGAATTAATTGCATGTAAGAATGTGGACTCGGATGGAAAGATGTTTAAACGAGCTCTGAAAGAAACAGACTGCCGAGAGCAATTTTCTAATCAAAGGGGAATAAAAAGATTCAATCTCTGTTTCACTTGAATCCAGAAAACACATCTTCATGGTGAAGTGGTCTTAAAATGGACTCACCAGCTGAAGTGGAAAAAATTTCTAACTGTACAACATGAGAAGGGATTGTAAATGAGTCAAGATACTGAGGGGCGCACGGAATGCCTCAGAAAGATATAAAGGAAGAACTTTCTTTTTGTGTGTTTTTGAACAAGTGTTTGTATTTCAGAAGAAATGTGCCTGGTTCCTTAGAAATCCTAGGGCTCTTTCATTTAGAAACCATGACATTTTGAGGGAAGTCGTCCAAGTTCCTCATTGTGAGGCTAATATTCACTAGTATGAAATGTAGATATTCCTGGAAACATCCTTTTTTGTCCCTTATTGAAGTTACAGTCCTAAGAATGTTGGAGACAGATGTTAATGTAAGCCAGTGGGCATTCCATTTGGTTGAAATGTGCTTCTGACCCCCAGGAACCTTTATATGAAGTAGTCATGCCAGTCATGCCCAACAGTTCAAAACTGTTAAAGGTCAAGAGATTTGGCTTTTGTTCCCAGCTCTTCAATATCTCATCAAATGTTTTAGGGCTTCACTTGGTGCTGCCTCTCAGAAGGTCTTTGGGTCAGGTTCCGCCCCCCCCCCCCCCCCACCCAAGCCAGGTATAAAATGGAAAGAAGAATGTTAAGCTCAGAACATGCAAGGAACCCTTTCATGGTCTGTTTAGCGGCTTATAGAAAGAGGCACTAACAAATACACAAAATCCCCATCCTCGAGAGCTATTTCCTGAGTGCCCATTGCCAATGCCTAATACTCTGAGCTTTATTTGGACTTCCAGGGAATGGCAAATGTACTAAAGCTCGTCTGGTTTTGTTTTGTTGCAGAGGTGACAGACAGGAAGCTGACTGTGGAAGAAGAAGAAGCCAAGAGGATAGCAGAAATGGGAAAGCCAATATTGGGTGAACACCCCAAACTAGAGGTCATCATCGAGGAGTCCTATGAGTTCAAGGTCAGGCCATAAGTGAGATGTAACTGAATAGCAGAATAATGAGGTGGGAGGTAGAAGACCTGGAGTTTTGTTCTAACGTCACCACTCAATACATAAAGTTGAAACTGCACAAATCACTTACCCACCCCGTCTCAGTTTTCCCATTTGTAACATGGAACAAACAGTGCTGGTCATTTGTAACTTAGGANAATTGCAGAAGACTTCCCGGAAATGGAATAGGTGGGTAACACCTTGGAAGAAAAATAAATAATGACATCTTGGTGAGGGGGTTGGTGATGAAGAACATTCGAGAAGAAACAGCATGCATGAAGGCACAGGGTGAATCAGGGCCTGGCACAGTCATGGATTAGCAACGGTTATCGTGGCTAGAGGATAGCGTTTTAAAGGACGCACAAGAACACACAAAAAATCGGTCCAGGAAAAGGGTTTGGCTACAAGGCTTGGTCATTTCTTTTTGCCAGCCACAAAATTGACAGTGAAAAATGTCTGATAGCCAATGAAACGGTAGATGCAGAATCATAAAATACATTTGTCTCCATCTCTCCCCTTTCGTGAGTCATTCCTGGGTTATCCAGATGTTAGACTTCGTCAAGAGAGAAGCTGGGTTGAACCACAGAGACCTGGTTGAACCAAGTCTCAGGACTTGGTGCTAGTTAAGATGCCACCACTGAGTAGATCCATGCACTTGGGCCAGGCCACCTTCCTCCGTTTCCGGAACTACANAACCACAGAGACCTGGTTGAACCAAGTCTCAGGACTTGGTGCTAGTTAAGATGCCACCACTGAGTAGATCCATGCACTTGGGCCAGGCCACCTTCCTCCGTTTCCGGAACTACAAAAAAAAGTTTTAATATATGGCCTCTGAAGCTCATTACTTCCAGCTTTGACACTGGGATTCTAGAATATACATACATACATATCTATGATGTATCTCTGTGTGTGTGTAATTAAACTGTCCACCAACCTCATCTGATGGAGCAGAGCAGATGTCATTTTGCTATCCCTTGGCTTCATCGGCCTGTGTGCTAGTGTGGAAAAGACACAGCCAGCCGTTATGCACATGGCATCCTCAGCACTTTTTCCTGGCGGAGCTACAGCATTCCCATCCCCTTGATTCATTTATTACTTAGAGCAATCTTAGCTGCTGTAATAAAGAAACCCCAGGATGTCGGGGCTTAGCAAAACGTTTTAGCATTTCTCACTCACATAATAATCCAGCAAGAATGGTCTCAGTCAGTAGGTGGCTTTCTTCCAGGCAAGGATTCGGCAACTCATTTTTCTCCCATATTTTGATGCTGCCAATCTCAGAGGCTTTGGATCCTCTTCCTCGGCTTGTAGGTGGGAAAGAAATTAGAGAAGGCACATTTCTCATGCCTTGGCTCTGAAGTGCTACTCATCACTTTTGCTCGTATTCCTTTAGTAAAGGTTGCTCACTTCAACACAGTCAAATGCAAAGGAGATAAGAAATACAATTCTGGCTGGGCTGCCACTTCCCAATGACCATGATATCCTACAAGACATGAATTTTTTTTTTTTTTAATGAATGGTTACCTCTGCCACAACCCCTTGGTGATTAAAGATAGGTATTTTTAGTAGCAATGGCCAAAAGCAACCTGACCTATGTCCATGGTGGAGCTTTGTGGTTTACAAACCTTTCATGTTTTGAGTTGGTTAAGAACCGCAGAAGTAGATATTATTTTCATTTTATCAGTGAGGTTCCTAGAGGTTAAACAATTGCCCAGGAGCACACAGATAGTAAGAGGCAGGTCACAAACACAAGTCTTCTAATTCTAAATCAGAATGTCATAGCCTTCCATGATACAGACCAGAACAAAGGATGAGCCCCTCAGAAGGCCATTCTTCCAGTGAGGGACCCTGGGAGGCAGCCAGAGTCCAGGAGGAATAGCTGAGAAGCCAGCCCTCTTGACCTAATTCAGTCCCCTTCTTCTCCCTTTGTCCCTATCCTTAACTGAGCAAGGACCTCTTCTAGGGGCAGCTGAGTGGACCCAGTAAGAGTCAAACTGGTGAAAATTTCCAAAAAGGGAAATTTCACTGTGATAAAGTGATTTGGGTCAATAAGTCTAATTATTCACAATTCATGATGGTATATTCCCTGGTCCCAAGGAGGGGGTGATTCAAAAGACATCTTAGGAAAGGGTTCCTAGAAAACTGCTCTTAGAAAACTGCCATATGATATTTACATGTTCAGAAAAGAACAGGGGAATCAAACTGTCTTTATAAGAAATGGGATTAACCTTTACTTATAAATGTGGAGGGAATTCATCATTCTTAAGAATCTGGAAAGGAGGTGACCCAAGGTAAACTACTTTGAGGCCTCAAAATCCCCGGGTTCTGATTTCTAATCTAATTAATCTAATCCAATTTCTAACTTTTCTGCTGTATCTCAGGTTGGTCCCAACTTCTCCATCAGGTGAAACACAGTAGGAGCTGGTTGTCACTCTGTGGCTGCCCCAATGACCTTTATTACAAGGTCAGATTGCATGAGTGACATTGCTTCCACATTGTGAGGTAATTCACTCATCTGCTCTGATCACGGCCTCTGGCAGACTCCTTGTTCAATCCGTTTCTCTTTCCGTGACTGCACAGGGCAGGAGTTAAAGCTGGTGGACAGCAGTGTGATGCATTTGATCCATATATTTTTTCTTTGATGGTTACCAGGAAATGGGGGAGTGGGCTACCAAGATTGATGTTTTTGTTTTTATTTTTAATTAAAGGATAATTACAATTCTGTGTTGGCTTCTGCCATACATCATGATCAATGTATTTTTAAGTAGAATAGTTTCCGGTGTCTTTAAACAAGCATTTTGTGTAAAAATATGAATTTTAACGTCTCTGGCCACACTGGGTGAGCGTTCCTTCATGGCAATACTCCAGCGGAGCTGATCGGTGCCCACCCCGTGTTGACAGGGGTTCAGTTCTCAGTTCCCCAGAGTCCCTATCCAGACTTCCACTCTCATTCACAGGACTTCCTGGTCCCAGGAGCCACTTGTGCGTGTGACACCTACTATGGGGTCAAGGTTTGTGTTTTGCCATTTGACCTTCTACATGTTGGTGCTAACCTCCAGTATTCTCTGGGGTTTGAACCCCAGTTGTATCATTTTTACCTTTTGTGGGGATTTTTAAACAAGTGACTTTAACCTCCCTGAGCTTTATTTTCTCCAACCCAGACATACAGTTGTTGCAAGGTTAAATGAGCCGTTTTTCAAGGCAATTACCATAGTGCCCTGTACTTAGCACGTACCCTAGAACTATTCCTTTCACCTCACAATAATGCTTTGTGGTAAAATCCCTTACAACTGGTGCCACTGGGGTCTGACATGGTCCAGGAGCCTGGCAGTGTTCCAGGCTCCTTATACAACATACCGTCCCTCTCCATGTTGGTCCAGGCAGGCTCCCTGGAGGTGGAGAAAAGCCCTTCATAGTCTTGCTTCTGTAGCAGGAGCAGGTCTCTGGCAACTTGAGCTGCATGGGGCACAGAGGTTAAGATTTGAAGGGACAGCCAAGGGGCACCAGAATCCCCACGTCAGGCAAGCCCCTTGGACTTCGGAGAAGTGGGGCAGATATGTTTGGTATCAAAGAAACAGTGACACAGAAAGGGACAGCAGCCTACATCGAGTCCTCCTTGCTAATGCTAAAGTGGGTCACGGTGTACAGAAATGCCTGCGGACTCACCGAAGGAGGTGAAGCTTCGGGAAAAGCCGTGTAGTCTGGCCAAGGTCATCCAGCAAGTAAGTATGCTGGGCTTAACTATGTAGGTCCACCAGATTTCAAAGTCACTGCTTATTACCTTCATTTACACCTGTTAGGTATGTAAGACATGCTTTGTTTACTTTCATAGTGCTGATTAAAAGAAATGAGCATAAATGGGATGACTTGTTTTGGTTTTTCCTGGACTTTCCTGGTTTTAGCACTGAGGTTCCCATGTTTTAGGAAACACTTCAGTCCTGGGAAATGGGGATGGTTGGTCACCCTAAAATATCCTGTATACAGAGTAAGACAGTGCAGTATTGCTGCTGCTGCTGCTGCTAAGTCACCTCAGTCATGTCTGACTCTGTGCAACCCCATAGGCGGCAGCCCACCAGGTTCCCCAGTCCCTGGGATTCTCCAGGCAAGAACACTGGAGGGGGTTGCCATTTCCTTCTCCAATGCATGAAAGTGAAAAGTGAATGAGGTCGCTCAGTCGTGTCCGACTCTTCACGACCCCATGGACTGTAGCCTACCAGGCTTTTCCATCCATGGGATTTTCCAGGTAAGAGTACTGGAGTGGCATGCCATCACCTTCTCTGGCAGTATTGCTACTACTAGTAAATGGTAGTCTCTGCACATGCATCTTCTACCATGTCATGCTGTCATTTTTCCCCAACCATTCCAAATCCCATTACTCTCAGCCTGTATTTCAGTTGGATGAGGTCCTTTACCTGGTGTGGTAACTCAAACCTTCATCCCAGAAAATCTGAAATCCTGGTGTTTTGCTCTAATGTTTCATTGATTGGTATTCTCAGGAAAGGGAGTATGAAAAGACACCCGCAGTGAATCTCAAGGTTCCAAAATAGTCCTTCTTACTCTCATTAGGTAGCAACCCAGATCCCCTGAAATAACTGGGATAATCACCCTACCCAGTTCAGTGATCTTCTTTGCCTTCTTGATGTAAATAATCTGAAACTGTGTTCCCTGGTAGAGGCATTTCTCCCTTAGGCTTTAGGACCGCCAGACCTACTGAGGCCAAGGTTATAGGGACAGAAAGTAAAATTCTTCAGGGAGATTACTTGGCATAAAGATGAGAGGGAACGCCCCCCCCTCCACTCTTTAGTCCTCAGACCTATGCCTCCTGTCTGGCAGAAGTCAGCACTACACTGGTTCCCAATTTAAAGCACGTTGTTGCTGTTGTTACTTAGTAAGTTGTGTCCGACTCTTTGTGACCCTATGGAGGACTGCAGCCCACCAGGCTCCTCTGTCCATGGGATTTTCCAGGCAAGAATGGAGTGGGTTGCCATTTCCATCTCCAGGAAATCTTCCCAACCCAGGGATCGAACCCACTTCTCCTGCCTCTCCTGCATTGGCTGGCAAATTCTTTACCGCTGAGCCACCAGAGAAGCAATTTAAAGCATACACTGCATTCAGTAGGATAGCTTCACAACCTCGCAAGGAATTACCTCCTAGCTGGTGCTGTAAGTGAGCCTGCAACAGGTCATTCCACTATTATGTCAAGTCAACCATATTTGAGTGATAGGCAATGTGCTAAGTTAGTGCCTCTGATTAAAGACTATGTTATAAAAGATATATGGCAATGCATAAGGCAATCTGAGTCCATAAATGATGTTAGCAGAGACACACCCAGAAATTGTTCAGCTCCTTGCAAAGACTAACTGCTACCTCTTCCATGATGAGAATGATTCCGTGTAATCACCCAGGTAACTAGCTGATCTTCCTGGAACATATCAAGGACATATCATATCAAGGGCTTATCAATTACCTCTGCAATTAGCAGGTTGTCCACTTATCAGTGGCAAGAGCCAAATGAGCCTCAGTGAGGGGATCCAATTACTAAGCTCAAGCATAACTTCCATCCTTGTTGCCAGGACAATTTTATGGATGAATCCATTGAACAAGCCACCAGAACAGCTGGAGAAAGGGGCCAACTAAGATCTATAGCATGAGTCATCCTGCCCATCTGACAATTGAGAACTTCTACTACCGTGATCATTCTTAGGTAGGCACTAATATCCTCACACTTTGGGCAGCATTCCGGAGGTCCACATATACACAGCTTCAAACTTCTGTGTCACCAATTACCTTCCTTTCAAAGCTTCAGGGAGCCAGTCACCCTTTTTTTCACTGTGTATGAATCAGTGTGGGCTTTCCTGGTGGCTCAGATGGTAAAGAATTCACCTGCAATGCAGGAGACCTGAGTTCAGTCCCTGAGTTGGGACAATCCCCTGGAGGAGGGCATGGCAACCCACTCCAGGATTCTTGCCTGGAGAATCCCCATGAGAGGAGCCTAATGGGCTATAGTCCACGGGGTCACAAAGAGTCAGACACGACTGAGCAACTAAGCACAGCACAGCACACGGATCAGTGTAGATGCATAATTCAGGCTAAAATGGGCTCTCAGATGATCTGCCTGAAGTTTGGCCTCGAGAGAATTTCCATCACTGTGGTCTCTGAGGGCCATCTCAGTGGGGCTATGGCAGGGTGCTGTCCACTTTTAGCTGGTTCTGGTACACTGTAGATCCACCTGAGAATTAGGTTCATGCTTTCCCTTGTTTATTAACTGGCCACAGGAAATTATCTGTGAAGCCACAGTATGGCTGAAAAAGAGGCAGCAAAGCTGTAGGTACAGTTTCTATAAGCATCTAAGTGAGTGAAGTTGCTCAGTTGTGTACAACTCTTTGCAACCCCATGCACTGTAGCCCGCCAGGCTCCTCTGTCCATGGGATTTTCTAGGTGAGAATAGTGGAGTGGGTTGGTGTTGTGTATTTAATTGATGCTGTAACTTGGACTTGGTCCATATTCCTATCCTTCTAGTGCCTACAGGTGAGGAAGTATTCCTTTAAAATTTTCTGGGAGGATTTCCAGTTGCTTATGGGACTATTCATAATTTTCATTTGTCTTTTTCCTTATGTATGATCTTTAAGGCCATAAAAAGAGCTGGGTGGCTCCATCATTTTTATTACTGTTCTAAGTGCTACAACATGTTGATCTCCAAACACCTTGCTTTGCCTTCTGATAAATTGGATAATTACAATCCAACCATCTACCATGAACTGCCTTGTCCCATTTGTCCTCATCCAGGAAGTTATCTTTGGACTCCTCAAATACATGACCAACCCAAGCCCAGAATTCCATTTTATGAGTCTGTTTCCTGGAACCTCTTCCAGCATATGTCCTTGTGTCAGTCAGAATCCCAATAGAAATAAATGGCATTTTCAAATTGGGATAATCCAAAAGTGTGGACAGTATTGAAAATCCAGGGCTGGCAGCAGTGGGACTGCTGCTACTTCTTGGCTCAAATAGCAGGGGAGGAGAGATTTTTGGAACTGAGAAGGAGAGAATCATGTACATACATTTTTTTGTTTCTGCTATTGTTCAGTCACTAAGTTGTGTCTGAATCTTTGCAACCCCATGGACTGCAGCACGTCAGGCTCCCCTTCCTTCACTATCTCCCAGAGCTGGCTCAAACTCATGTCCACTGAGTCAGTGATGCCATCCAACCATCTCATCCTCTGTTGCCCCATTCTCCTCTTGCTCTGTCTTTCCCAGCATCAGGGTCTTTTCTAATCAGGAAAAGTTCATCACATCAGGTGGCCAAAGTATTAGAGCTTCAGCTTCAGTACCAATCCTTCCAATGAATATTCAGGGTTGATTTTCTTTAGGATTGACTGGTTTGATCACTTGCTTCCAATGGACTCTCAAGAGTCTTCTTCAGCACCACAATTCAAAAGCATCGATTCTCAGTGCTCGGCCTTTTTTACAGTCCAGCTGTGACTACTGAAAAGACCATACCTTTGATTATATGGACCTTTGTCGGCAAAGTGACGTCTCTGCTTTTTTAATACACTGTCTAGCTTTGTCTTAGCTATTCTTCCAAGGAATAAACGTCTTTTAATTTTGTGGCTGCAGTCACCATCTGCAGTGATTTTGGAGCCCAAGAAAGTGAAATCTGACACTGTTTCAACATTTCTCCCCATCTATTTGCCATAAAGTGATAGGACTGGATGCCATGATTATTTTTTGAATGTTGAGTTTTAAGCCATCTTTTTCACTCTCCTCTTTCATCTTCATCAAGAGGCTCTTTAGAGTCTCTTCACTTTCTGCCATGAAAGTGGTATCATCTGCATATCTGAGGTTGTTGCTCTTTCTCCCAGCAATCTTGATTCTGGCTTGTGCTTCATCCAGCCTGGCATTTCACATGGTGTATTCTGCATGTGAGTTAAATAAGCAGGGTGACAATATACAGCCTTGACGTACTCCTTTCACAATTTTGAACCAGGCTGTTGTTCCATGTCTAGTTCTAACTGTTTCTTCTTGACCTGCCTACAGGTTTCTCAGGAGGCAGGTAATGTGGTCTGGTATTCCCATCTCATTAAGAATATTCCACAGTTTGTTGTGATCCACACGAAGGCTTTAGCACAATCAGTGAAGCAGAAATGGATGATTATGATCCAGCATTTGATTTTCTGGTTCTTCTGCCTTTTCTAAATCCAGCTTGTACATCTGGAAGTTCTCAGTTCATGTACTGCTGAAGCCTAGCTTGAAGGATTTTGAGCATAATCTTGCTGGTATGTGAGATGAGTGCAACTGTATGGTAATTTGAACATTCTTTGGCATTGCCTTTAGAACTGGAATGAAAACTAACCTTATCCAGTCCTGTGGCCACTCCTGACTTTTCCAAATTTGCTGACATATTGAGTGCAGCACTTTAACAGCATCATCTTTTAGAATTTGAAATGGGTCAGCTGGAATTCCATCACCTCCACTCGCTTTGCTCATTGTAATGCTTCCAAGGCCCACTTGACTTTGCACTGCAGGATGTCTGGCTCTAGGTGAGTGACCACACCATCATGGAGCAATTTCAGTTGAAATCCAATCAGTACAAGGCAAACCTAAGAAAAGAACCAGGGGAATAAATACCCCTCCTTCTTCCCTTCCCACCCTCGCACCTCCTGCTGGACTCCTGGTTTGTCCAGACAGCACTAGAATTCCACTGATGCAATTCACACAAGCCAGCCCTCCATGGCAGAGCAGGCAGCAGTGGAGAAGGGGAAGAATAGATGTAGAGAGTTAGGCAGATTTCTAGCATAGCATACAGAGTTGTTGCAATGATTTCATGAGATAACAGACTTGGCAAAGTACGTGACATATAGTGACACTCACAGGTGAGAATGCTGAGGAGGCCCAGAGAGGGAAAGCTAACTGCTCAAGGACACACAGCTAGTTCGCAGCAAAGCCGGGGTTGGGGGGTGGGGGTGGGGGTGGAGAGGGGAGCAGATTCCCATAGTGAGTGCTGTCTCCACGTCCCCTCCCTGCCCTGGTGTATCACAGGGCTTTGCTGCTGACATTGAACTGTCCCTTCACCTTTCTCCTCAAGGAATTATCTTAATACAGCCTCTATCACACATTTCTGCAATGGGATGTATATCTCATCATACTATTTACATCTCGTTTCACTGCCTCAGTGAGTAAATTTCATGATGCTTTTCCCTAATGGTAGTAGTAGCGTTAGTTGCTCAGTCATGTCTGACTTTTTGCGACCCCATGGACTGTAGCCCACCAGACTCCTCTGTCCATGCAATTCCCCAGGTAAGAATGCTGGAGTGGGCTGTCATGCCCTTCTCCAGGGGACATTCCAGGGGATCTTTCTGAACCAGGGATTGAATCCGGCTCACCTGCATTGCAGGCAGATTCTTTACAGTCTGAGCCACAAGGGAAGCTCATACCTTTCCCTAAACATCTCATATTTTAGATACTGACATGATGTATTACTCAGCATCACAGTAGACACACTTCTTCTTCCACATTTAATGGACTTTTCTGCTCACATATGTCATATCTCTCTTTAGATGTGCCAAATTAAGCTCTATTAAGAATACTAAATTAAGAGCCAAGAATTTAATTATATCTCTATCACAAGGTAAGTGTCTGATCTGCAGAAGATGACTTATCAAGATCTTAGATTTTTTTCATGTATCCAAGTAGGCAATTTTCTGGGCTCTTCACAGTGCCAAAGTTCATTGATGATGCAAAGGAACAAGAAGAAGATGATGACTCACAGAGAGTGATCCCCAGCTTTGTACCAGGCACTGTGCCAAGTATCAATACTTTATCCTCATTACCTCACTGAACCACTGTGGCCACCCTGTGAGAAAGACCCTTTATCCCCATTTTACAGATGAAGAAACTGAGACTCAGAGCAGACAAGCAATTCGCTCACAGTCACCCAACTACCTCTTAGAAGCACCAGAATGTACTTGGATTCATCTGACACTAGAAACCACATTCTAATCCAATGATTCTCAAAGTATAGTCCCAAGATGAGTAACATCAGCAGCACATGGAATTTATTATAAATGCAAATCCTCAGGCCTCATCCCAGATTCCAGACCCCTGGGCATGCATCCTAGCAAACTGTTTAACAAGCCCTCCAGATGAATCCAACGCACAGCTCAAGTGTGAGATTTACTGCTCCAAACCACTATGCTCTATAATTTCTCTCTCCCCCTTACCATGTACATCTCATCATACGTTCAAATACGCATATTCAATACTGCTCTCTAAAGACAAACCACAGTATCTTTCTGTTTGTATATCTGGTTTTCTTCTTAAATGTGCTAATTACATAATTCTTCCCATATAAACATCTCAATGTATCTCCTCCATCCTTTGAATGTTTTCATGTAACTGCCCTCATTTAGGCTTGCAAGTTATTCTAAGCCAAAGGTGTGACCTTGGTCTAGCTGAAGTAATAGACATGAGAATTACTGATTGTAATTTGGGTAAGGACATGCGCTTTGGTGGTCAGAGAGGCAGTCTGCTAGGAGCCTGAAGCAGCAGCGTTTGATTCTAAAGCAGCATATAATGGACAGAGCAGGTGGGGTTTCTTTCTAAAAGGAAGTAATGCTTGAGTAGTTTCAACAATTAGTCAGAAGAATGATTGTTATTATTTTAATCTTAGTCCCTTTTTAAAAATGTATTGAAATATAGTTGATTCGCAATGTTTTATGTTATGTCAGATGTACAAAGAGATTCAGCCATATATATATA
>SJYW01007393.1:1135882-1212164 GCA_006410735.1 Raphicerus campestris
GTGGTTTTTATAAGACTCTAAACTATGCAGAGAGAGAGAAAAAAAAAATGCACTCAAAGCTGAATACAGCCACGCAGAGTGAAGGAAGGAGAAGGCTGATGTTGTAGTGCCTAAAGGAAGGCAGCCTGCAGTGGGCAGAGCTCTGGGCCTGGAGGGGAAGATCTGAAGGTGATGCTCGGCTGTGCCTTTCCCAGCCTGGTGCAACCCAGCAAGTTACTGAGCTTCCAAGCCTGTGACCACACCTGTGAGATGGGGATAATGACGCCTGTGGCACTGGGCTGGTATGAGTATTAGTTCAGGGCCCATGGACACAGCAGCTCACTGTTAGCCCTGGAGGAGGGAAACCTGCCGGACCCCATCTGAAGGCTGAGATCCTTTCCCAAGAACACTTAGCCAAAGAAAGGGCTGGGGGCAGGGTCATTTTCAAGGGCATTGTATTCTGTTTATCCGCAAAGGGTAAGGGGATTGGAGGTAGGAGAAGGAAGTTCCCAGAGGTGGGGAGAGGAAGCCACTTCTGGACACAGCTGCTTGTGCAGAGAGAGAGGCAAAGGGGAAAGATGTCTGCAGCACCAGAAACATTCTGGAGCCTCATCTGTGCCGCAGTGTCCACGCTGAAGGCCTCTAGCAACGTGAGCCAGACCAGCAGCCTTGACCTGAATACGTGCCCCACAAAACTAGGGCACAGACGGCGTGAACCCCACTGGGGCCTGCTCCCTGTTTACAGATGCTTCCCAGCCTGGGGTTTTGAGTTCAGGATTACAGCCCATATCCCCACTCCCATCAGCCTGAGCCATGGAACAGGCTCCCCCAGCCCTGCCCGCCAAGCACTGCCAGAAACATCCCCTGCTTTCAAGTGAGGGCTTGCGGGGCTAGCTGCATAGGGGCAGGTCAGAGGAAGCGTTACAAGCAGGGTACCAACACTGTAGGCAAGGACCCAGGGGGTCAAGGTCTTCACTGCAAGCAGGGCACCGCCTCATGGCCACTTCCGGCTCCCTTCTGGTCTAGCCCCTCAGACTTCTAAGGTCAGAGTGGAGGGCACCCAGGCCACAGTAAACAACTAAACCGTTAAGGAAAGGAACGCTTGCCATCAAAGGGAGCCACCCAAAGAAAGGCAACCGCCATCAAGGTTTATGCATTTTTTATTTTTTTATAAAACAAGCTACAAACGGTCTCCCTCCCTCCTCACAAAGGAAAACCACACAACTCAGCCTCCACACATGTGTGAGAGAGAAGATGTCCTGGAGAGATTCCAGCTTTCTTCACGGAGGCACTTCCTTCAGGGCAGGGAAGGAAGCTGAGGTCTCCCGGCAGGTCCACCCAGCCAGCACACCGGGCTTTCTGGTCCAGACTGATGGGCAAGGGCTCTCGTTCCATCCTACCATGTTGGGATGGGGTCTCCAGTCACCTTGACACAACCTCTGGGACTTTCATTAGGACAGCAAGAACCTTCTCCAGCCAGAGGATGGGATGGGATAGAGAGATGTGGCCAGATTTCCAAAAATAATCCCCAAAGGTGAGGGTCCTGGAAAACTGCCCACCCTCCCTCCCTGCTGCTATGGCTGCTCATGGGAAGGAGGGCTCGGTGTCACCTGTCACCCTTTGTTGGATGACTGTCAGATGGGCATGCCCCTACCCCTGCCACCCCAGGCAAGAGGAAGCTGGGGTATGACCAGAAGGCTGGGCAGTCCACGTTGGAATCACAGTAAAACACCTGTGGGAAGCTAGGCCTGGATTTCCCCATGGCTGGGCCATTCTGTCCTCACTTCCAAGGGATGCAGAAGTAACAGGCCCAACATGAATTTGGAACTGGCCTCAAGCCTGGAAGCCCGTAAGAGCATTTAGAAAAACAGGAAGAACCTCAGTACTGAGTTTTAAAAAATAAAAAGGTTGAGTGACCAGCAAGGTGATGGGCACAACTCTTCCCTCGGGCTTACGCTGAGCAGAGAGGGAAGGAGGGGAGGAGGAGGGCTGCAGAAGCAGCTGCCTAGCCTGACCTCGGCACTGGGCGCTGTCTCAGGAAGCTCACTCATGGGTGTGCGAGACCCGAGAAGCCGTGGGTGGGCACCACACTCACCAGGACAGGCCTTCTGTCCTTCTACCTCCACTGCTCAGATATTAAATTTAACTGCTAAATAAAAGGTCCCGCGAGGTGTCTTTTTCTTCTCTGCCTCCCCTCTCCTGCTTTATATGTAGTAGATGCTAAACGTAGCTGGAAATGTTTCAAGGGACCCTAACGCAAATCCTCAGGGCAATTTGTTCAGCAGGCACCAACAACCCTGCCGACTCAGGCACCCACTGAGTCTGGGCCACCTGGGGGTCTGGATGGCCTGACCACATGGGCGTTGGAGGATGGGGACGCATGAGGGCTACGGGCCTCCCTCCAGGGGCCACTCCCATTGTCCTGCAATGTCCACTCCCTCCCTTGAGAAGGTCAACCGCCAAGTGACTTGCTGCTCTGACAGCCATGGCAGAAGGTGGCCCCTTCCTCCCACCAGAAAAGATACCCACGGAGTCTGCACTGTGATCACAATGGAATCCAGGCTGGCCGGGGATGGAGTCCTGGGTTCTAGAGAGTGGGGCTGTGTGTCCGGAGATCTCACAGCTCAGAGCAGGGAGAGGGAGAGGAATAAACAGAGAGCAATGCCAACACCTGTACAAAAGAACTATACAATTTACATATATATTTATATACAGTATATAAATCTCTTTCTTCTCAGTCCCAGAAAGGCCCCCGCCCTCCAAACCCTAAAAGTTGTCAGTAGCAGATCCAGAAACTTAACAATAAAAGAGAATAAACAGTCTTTCTTCCCTTTCCTTTTCCCACTGCGGTATTAGATACTGGTGTTTAAAAATGAAACCAAAAAAGAAAACACACAAATAAGAGTTATTAAAAGTGCAAACACGATGGGCACCACTTATGTTACATGGGATGTGGCTGGGCCGTGGCAACGCCGAAGGTTAGCTGTCTGATGAGCCATCCTGCCTCCCTGGTCTCTCCACCTGCCCTCTGGTTTTCCACTCCTTAGACGAGGCGTCCTACTGAGAAGTGGAGGAATAAGCAAGAAATTAGAGCTGGGTATAAGGGAACTCTGGGCTTGCCTGGTGGCTCAGATGGTAATCCGAGTTCAGTCCCTGAGGCTGGAAGGTCCCCTGGAGAAGGAAATGGCAATCCACTCCAGTATTCTTGCCTGGAAAATCCCACAGACTGAGGAACCTAGCAGGCTACAGTCCCTGGGGTCACGGAGAGTCAGACACGACTGAGTGACTAAAACACTTTTGTGAGGACTCCAAATACATATATCCATTCCATCACTCGAGGGGTTTTTCTGTTCAGGGTAAGGCACCAGCCTCGGGCAAGTCAATGGGAGAGCTGGTGGGTTTTTTTCAATGTAAGGACTTGTCTCCAGCCTCACGGGGTGGTGAAAAATAATCCTGATAACTGTGCTTCATAAACTGGGAAGGACCAGTTAGGAAAGAGACCTGAGAACACTGTGCTGGGAAGTCAGCTCCCCAGTGAGGAGTCTGGTGGGTGAAAATGGCTGGATTCACGGGGCATTTCCCAAAATTCAGTCCCTCGGACCCAAAGCTACATTCACCCCCAAACTCTATGTCCTGCCCCACCTGACTGTTGCCCCCTACTAGGTGTGCAAGCCCCTCTCAGCCCACCAGAGGGCACCGCACGACACCAGATGGCCAACATCTGCTTCAGTCCCCGCAATCTACCCAGGTGGCTTTTCCGCTGCTCCCAGAGCACAGAGACCCAGCAAAGCTGCTGGCAGCCCAGGGCTGTGTCGCGCTGTGTCGCTTCAGTCGTGTCTGACTCTGCAACCCTATGGACTATAACCTGCCAGTCTCCTCTGTCCATGGGATTCTCCAGGCAAGAATACTGGAGTGGATTGCCATTTCCTCCTCCAGGGGATCTTCCTGACTCAGTGATCAAACCTGGGTCTTTTACATCTCTTGCGTTGGCAGAAGAGTTCTTTACCACTGGGGCCTCTTGTGTTCCTCGACTATTTCTAATTTCTTCTGTGCATTCACCGCAAACCAGGCACCAGCTTGTTAAATCTTCATACCAAATCTGTGAGGCAGACGCTATCATATCCACTTTGCAGATGAGGAAATTGAGGCTCAGAGACTTTGGATAGCTTGCTAAAGATTACAGAGCTGGAAAGTGCCAGGGCTGCCTGCTTCCTTTGGGTCCTGCGCACCTGGTGCCTGGCAAAGCTTCAGAGGGCAGCCCAGAGGCCTCCGTGAGCTGCGTGGACCTGAGGTCAGCACACCCAGCCTCCCCCTAGCTGCTGTGTGCCTTGTGGACCTTAACTACCAGCACAGGAAGTGGACCAAGGGCAGAGTGCCGGTGGAGCTCCGTGATTCCGAACCTACTGAGCCCAGAAGTGCTCCAGGTGGGCCTGGGGTCAATGCAAACACTGGGTAGTCTCTTTCCAGTACTGGCCCCCAGCTTGTGCTCTGAGAAATGGGCACAGATTCTAAGTGTGCCAAAGCGTAATGTCACCACACAGGAAGTCCCTCTCCCAGCCCTTCATCATTTGACCAGGATCTAATGCACTGTGCCTGAGGTTAGGAATTGAGAAGGCACACCCATGACGGCAGGGGAGAATTGGGAGCATGGACTGCACGTGGCGTGATCAGCACTTCTGACAGCTGCAACAGTCTCATAAAGAAGAATAGTATTATCTATGGAACTTTCAAGGAGGTCCCTCAATGCCTTCGACAACTGCTTTAACTCGCTATCTCAGTGCATCGGCACAATGGCCCCGTGAGGTGGATACTATGGTTATTTCCAGCTTACAGATGAGGAAACGGAAATCTGGAGCGGTTGAGTAATTTGACTTGGATGAGAGAGCTGGTCTGTGGCTGAAGTAGGATTTGACCCATGATGCTGCACCATGTCCTGGGGACTCAGAGTCGAGGGGGCATAGACAGGCATCCTCATCAGACAGGACTGCCTAGAGGAGCTGACGGATGTCAGGGTGACTGAGATGCATGTTTAGAGATGGAAGGAGAGGGGAGGCAGCAGGAGGTGAGAGAGTCTAAACTATATAAGGGCAATGGGAAGTTGCTGAATGGATTCAGTCTGAGAAACGATAGCATCTATTTTGGTTTAAAAAAAAATTTTTTTTTTTCTGGGGCAGTGTGGGAAATGGATTGGGAATGAGCATCACTCACCCAGGGTCACACCTCCCAGGGGTCAGGGCCAGTACAGGTCACTCACCCAGGGTCACACATCCCAGAACCAGGGCCAGATCCCAAGACTGGGTACCTCAGCCACTTCCCCAGCTACCTTTTGGGTTTACCCTATCAAGCAAGGGTTAGAACAAGGAAAAGCCTTATCTCCTTCAAGGCAGTTCTCGGCACCAAACAAGTCAGAATTACCCAAATCGGCATCATCAGCCCAGACCCTTCACCTGCACTGTGACTCTAATTTTGGGGGTGCAACCAACTTGACAGGTTCCAGTCATGTCTGTCATCTTTTCCCACCCCCGACCTGCTCTTCTCTTCCTCCCTCCCATGTTGCCTGTCTCAGTGAATGGCCAGCCCTCCAGTTGCCCACGCCAGCCTTCATCCCTCTCTGCACTCGATCACAAGCCCTGAATTCCTACCCAGTCACTTCCCCCAGTACTCTACAAACCCAATGGGTTTTCCCTAACTCAGGCATCTATCATCTCCTGCTTGGTTGGTGCTCCAGCCTCCTATGGGGTCTCTGCCCTCACTCATCCCCCGATCCATTTCCCACACTGCACTAGAATTTTTTTTTTTTTAACCAAAACTGATGCTATTGTTTCTCTGACTGAGTCCCTTCAACAGCTTCTCATCGACCTTATATAGTTTAAACTCTCTCATCCTTACCTCCTGCCGCTTTCCCTCTCCTTCCACCCCTAAACATGCATCCCAGTCACCCTGACATCCTTCAGCTCCTCTAAAACTCTCCTTCCGCACTTCCACAGCCTCGCTCTTCACTTGCCTCAGTTCAAAACACTCCTCCCTTCCATGATCTTTCCACTCATCTTCCTCTTACTCACTGGTCAGGGATTCATCCAGAACAAGGGCAGCAAGCTTTTCTGTGAAGAACTAGATNTGCACTGTGCCTGAGGTTAGGAATTGAGAAGGCACACCCATGACGGCAGGGGAGAATTGGGAGCATGGACTGCACGTGGCGTGATCAGCACTTCTGACAGCTGCAACAGTCTCATAAAGAAGAATAGTATTATCTATGGAACTTTCAAGGAGGTCCCTCAATGCCTTCGACAACTGCTTTAACTCGCTATCTCAGTGCATCGGCACAATGGCCCCGTGAGGTGGATACTATGGTTATTTCCAGCTTACAGATGAGGAAACGGAAATCTGGAGCGGTTGAGTAATTTGACTTGGATGAGAGAGCTGGTCTGTGGCTGAAGTAGGATTTGACCCATGATGCTGCACCATGTCCTGGGGACTCAGAGTCGAGGGGGCATAGACAGGCATCCTCATCAGACAGGACTGCCTAGAGGAGCTGACGGATATCAGGGTGACTGAGATGCATGTTTAGAGATGGAAGGAGAGGGGAGGCAGCAGGAGGTGAGAGAGTCTAAACTATATAAGGGCAATGGGAAGTTGCTGAATGGATTCAGTCTGAGAAACGATAGCATCTATTTTGGTTTAAAAAAAAATTTTTTTTTTTCTGGGGCAGTGTGGGAAATGGATTGGGAATGAGCATCACTCACCCAGGGTCACACCTCCCAGGGGTCAGGGCCAGTACAGGTCACTCACCCAGGGTCACACATCCCAGAACCAGGGCCAGATCCCAAGACTGGGTACCTCAGCCACTTCCCCAGCTACCTTTTGGGTTTACCCTATCAAGCAAGGGTTAGAACAAGGAAAAGCCTTATCTCCTTCAAGGCAGTTCTCGGCACCAAACAAGTCAGAATTACCCAAATCGGCATCATCAGCCCAGACCCTTCACCTGCACTGTGACTCTAATTTTGGGGGTGCAACCAACTTGACAGGTTCCAGTCATGTCTGTCATCTTTTCCCACCCCCGACCTGCTCTTCTCTTCCTCCCTCCCATGTTGCCTGTCTCAGTGAATGGCCAGCCCTCCAGTTGCCCACGCCAGCCTTCATCCCTCTCTGCACTCGATCACAAGCCCTGAATTCCTACCCAGTCACTTCCCCCAGTACTCTACAAACCCAATGGGTTTTCCCTAACTCAGGCATCTATCATCTCCTGCTTGGTTGGTGCTCCAGCCTCCTATGGGGTCTCTGCCCTCACTCATCCCCCGATCCATTTCCCACACTGCACTAGAATTTTTTTTTTTTTAACCAAAACTGATGCTATTGTTTCTCTGACTGAGTCCCTTCAACAGCTTCTCATCGACCTTATATAGTTTAAACTCTCTCATCCTTACCTCCTGCCGCTTTCCCTCTCCTTCCACCCCTAAACATGCATCCCAGTCACCCTGACATCCTTCAGCTCCTCTAAAACTCTCCTTCCGCACTTCCACAGCCTCGCTCTTCACTTGCCTCAGTTCAAAACACTCCTCCCTTCCATGATCTTTCCACTCATCTTCCTCTTACTCACTGGTCAGGGATTCATCCAGAACAAGGGCAGCAAGCTTTTCTGTGAAGAACTAGATGCAATCATTTTAGGTTTGTGGACCATGGTCAATATGCCACAGTTTAAAAATAGAAAGGACATTTGCTCCTTGGAAGGAAAGTTATGACCAACCTAGACAGCATATTAAAAAGCAGAGACATTACTTTGCCAGCAAAGATCCATCTAAGTCAAAGCTATGGTTTTTCCAGTAGCCATGTATGGATGTGAGAGTTGGACTATAAAGAAAGCTGAGCACTGAAGAATTGATGCTTTTGAACTGTGGTGTTGGAGAAGACTCTTGAGAGTCCCTTGGACTGCAAGGAGATCCAACCAGTCCATCCTAAAGGAGATCAGTCCTGATTATTCATTGGAAGGACTGATGCTGAAGCTGAAACTTCAATACTTTGACTACCTGATGCGAAGAACTGACTCATTGGAAAAGACCCTGATGCTGGGAAAGATTGAGGGCAGGAGGAGAAGGGGACGACAAAGGATGAGAAGGTTGGATGGTATCACTGACTCAATAGACATGAGTTTGAATAAACTCTGGGAGTTGGTAATGGACAGGGAGGCCTGGCATGCTGCAGTCCATGGGGTCGCAAAGAGTCAGACACGACTGAGGAACTGAACTGAAAAATAGAAAAGCCACTCTTAGCTCACAGGTTGTACAGAAACAGGCTGTGGACTAGACTGGGCCCATGGGCTATGGTTGGCTGAACTCTGGGTAAGATATCACTTCCTTCCTGAAGATTTCCAAGCCTGATGGACCCTGAGCAGATGTGGGTGCCTTAGGTATATTCCCACAATACTCTGCACTTGCTGCACTGTGACATGGACCATCAGGTATCCACCAGAATCCATGCTCTCCTCCTCTTCCTGGGCCCCAAGCCCTCCTCACTGTGGGGTGTGGTCTAGTGATGGATATCCAGCCAGTGAAATAGGAGAGGTGATGTATGTGACTTCCAGGACCGGCCCATCAACCCCGCCTCATGGGCCCTGCTCCAGGGTTTACGCCAACCAGCTGCCTGGCGAGAGAGAAGACCCACAGGGTGACCTTGGATGTCACAGAAGGAAGTTGGCAGAGTCATTCTCAGCCTGGCTCTCAGAGTGACTGCACCTGGAGCAATCTCCACTGTTCCCTACAAACACACACACACATACACACACACACACACACACACACACACCCTAGGACCTGGGATCATGGTGAATTACTATATGGGCAAGAGGAACTAATTTCCACTGTGTTGAGCCACTACACGTGTGGTTCTGCTTGTCACTGCAGCCCGGTGTATCCTAATACACCCTCATGGCACTCACCCCAGTGTATGTAAATACTTTAGCATCTGTCTCTTCAGTAGACTGTGGAAGGATAGGAAACTTACCCTTCCATCCCTTCACTGTGTCAGGTGTCTAGTGCAAAGCACGATGCACTCCCAATAAGTAGTCGAACAAACGCATACCTGGGAATCTCATCTATTGCAGGGTAGGGGTGCGGCATCCCCTTGGTCCCCTCCCTCCAGGAAGGGCAAGTCCTGGAGGGCCAGGAGCACAGGCGATCACTCACCTTCTTTGCTAACACCCAGGCAGCCCTTCAGCTCGGGCAGGGAGATGACCTTGTCCTTGTTCAGGTCACAGTAGTCAGTGAAACGCCGGGCGCATTTCTTGGGCTTGGCTTTCTTCTTCACGTAGCGCTTGAAGGGCTTCATCTCGCGCTTGTTGATGTCGCTGCTGCTGTTGCTGTCCAGCTGGCTGAAGTACCAGTGCACCACGCGCTCCTCCAGGGTGTGGCTGGGGTCTGGCTCCGAGAACCTGGGCCATGGGCAGACACCCCACCCCAAGCCCCGCTTAGGATCCTGCAGGAACCACCAGCCCCACCGCAAGCCTCTCCCACATGCTCAGATGCCAAGGGTTGCTGGCAGCCAGGTAGAAATGGCTCCTCCAAGCCCAAACCCTCCCAGCCCTGCTCAGCCTGCAGCGGAATCAAGTCACCCTTTCCAACTTGAGCCTCCAGCCCGGACAGTTCATTTCTGGGGGATCCCCAACTAGGTGAACCTGCCACATGCTCCACCATAGCTAGGGATGTTCTTGTGCAAGAGGGATGCTCAAGACTGGATTTCATTCACCTGAGGAAACCACAGGGATCTAGTATGGCTGGCGCACAAACTGCCGTCACACATGAACTTGACACCCAAATTAGAGTGATTATGAAGGGAGCTTGGAGCCTGTACCACCCACTCAGCACCCAGGCTGGGTCCCAGGCGGGCTTCCAAAGCAGCAGGAGTACTCCCTGGCTTCAAACTGTTGTCTTGGCAAGACAGAGTCAAAAAGAGTGAAACCAGGCAGCAGCAACTCAATGTGAAGTGTGAAGTTCCCGTGGGCCATCGCTGTCGGGTACCAAGTGCGGTAGGAATTGAGAGAAGGAGGCGACTGAGATGGACACAAAGAGAGGTTCTATAGCTGGCAAGTCCAGACCTACTAACGGTGAGTCTCTCCATACAGAGGTCTTAAGAGAGGGCAGACCCAGGAAGCCACATGTTAACTCGAACACCTGAGGAATTCTGCTAAGAAGCAGAGTAACCTAGAGTAACCAAGAAAGCTTCCTGGGGGTCGAGATGCATGGCGGTGACTGCATCTAACACGGCCCCTGATTGTAACATGACAAGAGCAATGGCTACATGTGTAATGTACACAAGGTCTACCCACTCATTTTACTTATTCATGCCTTATTTTTTTCCCCAAAAGGATTCAGGGTGCTAGGTAATACTGAAAACTTTAAAAGCCAATGATGAGTCTGTTCTAGAGCAGGTGACTGGCCAGGAGAACGGAGCCACACAGGTCCCGTGGCTCCTGCTGCCAAGGGCGGCACCGGGTGAATGTGGTCCAGAGCCTTGTGTTTAAAGCCCTGGGTAACCTTCCCTCGGTCGGGGGACTGAGGCTGAGGTTGGCCCATCGTCTGCAGGGAACCAGACAGACTGCACCAGGGGTCCTGCAGCAGGGATTCAGGACCTGCCAGCACACTCTGAAGCTGTACCTAGCAAGAAAAATATTCAAGGCACTTGCCAATGCCTTGGGGTTCTTCTCTGGAATTTGCCGAGGTTTCCAGGAAGGAAGGGACAACCCTGACCCCTCCCCTATGAATGAGCCAGCAAACTCCCTCCCCATCCCAACCCCAGGTGACCTCACCATTTAGGGAAAAAGAAGTTTCATTACCAAAAAAAGCCAGGCATCCCTGCTGAATGCCCATGCCTAATTAAGTGGATTATGGTCTTGGGCAGGCCCCACTGGGCACCTTGGACCAGGTCCAAGACAGCACAGTGAGTAGATCAGCCAGCAGGACCTCATCCTGATGTGTCTGGAGCAGGGAGTACCTGGGGAAGGTGTGAGGGACTGTCTGCTTGTAGCTCTTGGGGAGTCTGCTAGGTCCGTCATAGAAACCAGGCTTGGAACGGCTTGCAAACAGGAAGGGCTCAGGCTGTTGTCTCAGTGCGTGGCATTTTGGTGGTTTTGACCTTCCTCTATTTTCATTGCAATATTCACTCTTGAGCCTGAGGGGCATATACCAGGAGGGCCCCAGAAACATCTCTATCAGGATGCTCCTGGAGCAGGAGGGAGAGTGGCCAGCTCCCTTGCAGAGCACCCTGTCTGCCTCCAACTTTCCCTGAATGAGGGAGGACCCGGGCCAGGGAGGAGAGCCAGGACGGGCCCCAGGGGAGGCGCTCCAGTTATTCTCCTCCAAGCTTTCTAAGGCGTTCAGGGGAGGGGGTCAGGGTTTTCCCCCTCAGCCCCTCCCTTGAGGGGCCACGAGGGCCCCTGGCAAAGGCAGCTCTTCCTTTAACCTTTAGGCTCAGCATAGCGTCATGTCTACCTAGAGGCTGGAATAATAAAGCCTCAGTCACTGAGACGGGAAGGGATGAGGTCATCCCACCCAGACGCCCTGCCAGGAGAGGCTCGCTGCCTCCAGCACGTGTTCCTGGGCTCCCGCCTGGCTGCCCGGTTCTCAGCGACTCTGTGACTGGGGCTCCCTGCACCTTCCTTTGGGCTAGTCTGCAGCAAGAAGCAGCTCTTCTCCCCAGGCGACAACCTCTAAGAGTTTCGTCTCAGGCCAGAGAGTGACTGTCACTTGGCTCCTGCTTCTTTCCCCCTCCCTTCCCCGTCTCCCTGGTCTGGAGAGCCAAATTTCTGCCCTCCTCACTCCCAGCAGGACCTCCCAGGCCAGAGCAGCCACGACTTCAGACAGCTACACCCCTGCATGTCCCACCCCCGGCCCCCACTGAGGACACTTGCCCAGGAGAGGTGCTCCGAGGGCCCTCCGTGCCTGCCTCTGGCTCCCAGAGCTCTGCTGCAACCCACAGGCTGCCTCTTCCCTCCCTTCTCCCCAGCTAGTGCGAGGCTCTCTGCTTCTGAATTCCTCTGACTTCCAGAACCCATGCTGTATCCTCCCCTAGACAACAGGGCCCAGCTCTACATGTATAGCTGGGCAGCACTAGGGTCCTGCTTTGGAATCCAACCTTTTGTCTAGGCCAACCTCCAAGCGCATTTAAGGCAAGAATTTCTTAGCTTGGGGGAGATCATAGACCCTCAGAGAACACAAACAAAGCTACAGTCCTCTCTAAAATGCACGTGCATCCAGAACTCTGCAGATTTTAGGGGTTTAATAGATGCTCCACACCTCATTCAAGTTAAGAACCCCTGTCTAGAGGGCAAGAGACTCCAGTCACGGCCCTAGAAGAATAAGTGTGCACCTTCCGGGAGAAGATGGGATGAGACAAAAAACAACAATTGGAAGGAGCCTGGAAGTAGTTTTCATGTTTCCAGCAAAGCATAATGAAAAAAAAAAAAGAAAGAAAACTACTGAAGGCATCTGGCTCAAAGCTCTGAAAGTGAGGTTTCTGGCTTCACAGCAGCTTTAAGTCCCCAAACTACCATACTTCATACAAGAACTAGTTAAGAGTGAGACTTATCAGGAGTCCTGATTTAGCCAAACTGGCAGTGGGCATGTGTTAAAGATGGGCACCTCCGTTAACTAAGGAGAGGTTGGGATTTTCCCAGGGGAGTGCGGGGGTGCGACAAGATAGCCTCCTCCAGAAGCCCCAGGAACCTCTCAACAGTCTTTGCTGGAGTCTGTCCCATCACAGCTAGGCTCCCCACAATTTGTCACTGACCTCAAAGCCACCCCCCACTGGCCCCTCCAGCTCTTGCAGCTTTCTAGCAGTATCCTTTAAAAACAGGCTACTTGCACTCCCAGTTCAGTGGTTGCACTGGCGTGGACTCCGACCTCTCCCGTACACAAGCACACAGAAAACCCACTGGGGTCATCAAAGCTGCTCATGGGGCAAGGGTTGAGGACCCAACATTAGAGCCAATAATGGCTCCTTAGATCACCTAACAGAGACACCCAGGTCCTTGCTATGGGCCTCCCTAGGTAAAATTCCANCCACTGGGGTCATCAAAGCTGCTCATGGGGCAAGGGTTGAGGACCCAACATTAGAGCCAATAATGGCTCCTTAGATCACCTAACAGAGACACCCAGGTCCTTGCTATGGGCCTCCCTAGGTAAAATTCCACTTCTATTAAAAGGGCTCCTTGGGTGTGCAGAGGATCCAAGTCTTCTCAGGTATGGCATGAAGAGCCAGTAAATGTTGGTGTCAGCCTTGCCTCTGGGCTTTTTTGGTAGCTGTCCTCGTGCCTCCTGCCTCCAGGGAGAAGGAAAACCACTAGAGCCAGGTCCCTCCCTAGACTGGCCCCACCGAGTCTTCTCCCACACTGAGAAGCGGCAGGTGCCGCCCTTCCCCTGCAGCCTTCACTGCGTTGCTTCTGCAGCCTCAGCCCAGCCAGGCCTTGGCTGCAATGCACAGCTGGAGAGCCAGCCCCATTTACCACAAGGAAACCGGTGCTGGCCGAGATCTTGGGCCCGATTCTGCTGTCCCAAGCAGTTTTAAACAAGGTGAGGTGGGATGGCCTGGAGGCACGAGCCAAGCCAAGCAGACCAACGGAGCCCCATCTGGAATCGGGTCCAGGCCCCACCAGCTGTGCGGGTGGGGTGGGGCTGGGAAATGCCAAGTCAGCCACATTCTCAGCCTCTTCCTTGCAAGACCATCAACAAGTAACCACACTGGGCAGGAAGGAGGAAGCCGCAAGACAAAGGGCCTCTCCTTGCAGGACCACGTGAGGGGCTGGGAGGCTCCTGCAGCTCAGCCCACCTCCTCTTGATGTTGGCTTTTTCTAGGAAGGCCGATCTATGGGGTGGGGGAGGAGGGCTCTGCCTCTAGCAGGAGGAAGGACCAAAAGCATAATGCAATGATCCACCAACTCTTCACTGAGAAAAACTATCATCTAATGATACCTGTGGGCTTCCCCTGTGGCTCAGGGGTAAAGAATCCACCTGCAATACAGGTGTTGCAGCAGATGTGAGTTCGATCCCTGGGTTGGGAAGATCCCCTGGAGGAGGGCATGGCAACCCACTCCATATTCCTGCCTGGAGGATCCCATGGACAGAGGAGCCTGAGAGGCTACACAGTCCATGGGGTCGCCAAGAGTCAGACACACACACAATGAAACTTGCAGGCTGCTCCCTCTCAGGCTCTAGCCACAGATGTTTCCATGGGTACCCCTTTCATTTGGCCTATTTTAAATCTGGCCACACTGCTTCCCCCCCAAATCAAGCTAGATGCCAGAAAAGGAAGTAAACATCTCTCTCTTCCACTCCCTACATCTGACAAGTCTTCAAACCCTATTGATTTCATTACTTGAACTTCAGTAGATGATCCTACCCCCCACATCTTTAGTCCACACTCTCATCACCTTTCACTCAGATGATGCTGTAACCTTCCTGCCCCATCCAGCAGCCCTCCCGTCCAGCTCCCATAGGAATGCCCATCTAACTCCATGACTCCCTGCGGCCTCTCTGGCACGAATCACAAGGTCCAGCAGGGTTTGGGCTCTGCCCAATTCTACAGCCTCAATTCCTACAACCTGCCTCCCAAGCCTAAACTCTGCTCACGAGTCCTTCCATAGACCCTGTGTGTGTATGTACATGTGTGTGTGTTAGTTGCTCACTTGTGTCCAAGTCTTTGCGATACCACAGACTGTAGCCCACCAGGTTCCTCTGTCCATGGGATTTTCCAGGTAAGAATGCTGGAGTGGGTTGCCATTCCCTTCTGCAGGGGATCTTCCTGACCCAGGGATCGAACCTGGGTCTCCTGCATTGCAGGCAGATTCTTTACCATCTGAGCCACCAGGGAAGCCCACAGACCCTACCTTGTTCATACCTCACTATCCTAAGGGCCCTTGGGAAGTTCTTACTCCTGGTCCAACTAGATCAGGACGTTGTCTCATTCGTAAGTGACGATGTGGCTTAAACAGCACCTCCTATGGAAAGCCTTCTCTCACGTGCCTTCCTCCCCTGAGTCCCTGCCTGCATGACTTCATCTGCCTGTCATCACACTGGCTTTACAGGGCACCCATGTGACTACACAGCTCTTCTCCCGGGAGCTCCTCCAGCCCAGGAACCAAGTCTGTATCCCTGTATGTGCCCAGAATCCAGCACAGAGCTTACACTGGGTGTGAGATGTAAGAGTTTGTGCAAAGCTAAAATCTCCAAGCCTCACAGGTGGTAGTTTGGGACGAAGACACCCTCTCTTCTACTCAGCCCAAACGTCCCCCTGTCCCTTCTTCCCAACTAGATAAATAAACAGTCACTAAATAAGACTGTTTCCCACTGGCCCCAGCTGATGTCCAGCTTTAATTGCCAGACCCTGAGAGGATGCAGGAGGGATCACCTGTGGCTTCCTTGACCCCGTGCTTGCAGTCCCAACTCCGCCTGAACTCAGAGCCAAGGCTTAAGCCCAGGCAGCCTGGATCCCCTAATTCTCTTCACCGGCCCTGCTCCTCTGCCTCTGCTCTTCTGTCCTAGAAAAGCGCCCAAGTCCTGGGGCCCAGCCAGGGCGCCGTAAAGCTCTGGTGGCGGTGAACTTCAGGGCTGGGTCTGGCCTCATAGTTAGTCTTGAAGTAGCTGCTGGACCCTCAGACATGTGCCAAGGAAAAGAGGCCTCACTGAGCCACCCCTCTCTGTGCCTGACAGGGGTCCATCCATCTACCCCCCCCAATCCTTCTGGCTATTTATTCATGTAACAAATGTTTACTGAGCACCTACTGTATGCCAGGCACTTTTCTGAATTCCAGGAATAAGCAGGGAAGAGGGTGAAAAATGTTCCTTTTCTCATCAAACTTCAATTTTCATTGGGTGGGGTGAGGCAGATATAAATAAACAAACCAGCAAGACTCTGGTAGTGAGAAGCCCTAGGCTGAAAATTAGAAAGAGGTGTCATGATAGAAGGTGACAGGGCTGTTCCTTTCGTTCGGATGGTCACTGAGAAGGTGATATTTAAATGGAACAGCGGGGCAAGTCACGGGAAGATAAGGGACTCACATTCCAGCCTGAAGAAGCAGCTGGCACGGAGGCCCTGGGGTGGTGAGAGCGTGGCCTGTTTGAGCACCTGAGAAGGACCACCGGCAGCTGTCATGTAATGATGGGAGGTAGTGGCATACGAAAGGAGGGTGAGCGCCATCAAGACCATCCTTCAGAGCCAATTCATGGTCAGAGTTAGGGCTTGATTTTCCTAAACATTGGGTCGACATCAAAGTTCACTCAGGTTTTTCCGTAACAAATTATGGAAAAACCCGAATGAATTTTTTTGCCAACCCAATATAATAGAGAGATCTGAGAGGGATTTAAATGCAGTAAAACCAGTAACCCTGACCAACTACCCCACTGTGTAACCACTCCTCTCTCCTGCTCCCCCAAGGCCCACCCCGACTCCCTTGATCTCTAAACTACTTCTCGATTCATCTTGTCTGTCTTTTGATTACAAGTATAGCCTCCAGGTAACACAATTACCAAATGCAGTTCAAACCTTTCATTCTCATCAGAACCAAACACGGTCAAGTTCATATGAACTTAAAATGAAAAACATGTTTAGGAAAGAATATTTAAAAAAAAAATTTCTTCCAACTCTCATTATACCTAAAAGAGATTTTTTTTTTTTTTGAAAGAAAAAGAAAATCACTTCCCTAAGGACAGACTAGGATTAAAAGCATTTATAAACTTCTTAGTTTTTATTTTCTGTTAAAATTTCCTCACCCTGCAATTTGAGGGTAGAGCGTCCATCTGAACTTGCCCTGGCAGCAGGCTTAACTGTGCTTCTGACCCCCCTGGCCCAGGACCCAGCTGGGTTCTGCTTTCCCTGTCACTGAAGCTTGCCTGGATCTGAGGCCAGCAAGGCTCAAGGGCTGGCCTCCTGCAGAAGCAAACAGGATGGAGGGTGAAGTGCTATCTCCTTAGGACCCACGTACAAGCACGAAGCAGATTCCCTGAGGGGTGGGTCAGAGCCAGCAGCCCAGAAGAGTTGTGAGTGGAGAGGATCCAGATCTTGGATTTTTAGGGCCATGCCCTCTCCTTGTTTCCTTAGTCCCTCTCTTCTAAACACCAGAAATAGCTCATACTCATTTTTGCATGAAATGACAGGTATGTTCTCACATTCCAATCATGAAAAGCAAAAAGGTATACAATCCTGAATACACCTATTCATAATTTCCCATCCCTCTTCCTGGAGATGAGGACACAGCTCTCTCTGTCTTAGACCTCCAGCGGCTGAGCACTGCCTCTGGGCAGTTCCCATCTGCTGACCCGTCAGACCCTGTCTCCATCGTCTCAGACTCAGTGCCCTGCTCCTCCTGTGTGGGGGAGGCCTGGCCCTGTTCACAGGGTGAGCAAAACCAGCCAGCCTCAGAGCCCACAGGGCCACAGAGCAGCTGAGGGCAAGCAAGCCCGACGGGGGGGTTCCTCGAGTGGCAATCCGCCAGGCAGCCCTGCACTCAGCATGATGGGACATAGACAGTTTTTACCGAAGGCCACTCACTGTGTGAGCCCATCTATATAAATGTCCGGAGTAGGCAAATCCATAGAGACAAAGTTGATTAGTAATAGTAGCAGTAGTTTGGGGGAGGGCCACTGAGGAGTGAGTGTTAATGGGGACAGAGTTCCTTTGGGGGTTGATGAAAATGTGGAATGTTGGCTGGTAACTGTACCACTTTGTGAATATAATGAAAACAGTTGCACGCTTAAAAAAAGGGGGGGTGCCACTGCCCTCGTCTGCCTGGGGGCACAGAAGTGCTGACAGCTCTGCTGGGAGTCCTGGTTCCCTCCCTAGATACGTGCCCTGCAGTTGCGCTGGTCGCCCGCGGAGGCAGTCAGCCTTCTGCCAGCCTGGGGGCCTGGGCCGGTCTCCTGGTGGCACTCCTTGCCCGTTGACAGTTCTGCCTCTGGGCAGGTGCGGAGGAATCAGCCCTCCCTCCTTGGTGAACCCCACAAACTCAGAGTCAGGCTGCCCACTCCTGCCAAGCACATGGTAGTTCCTGTTGCCACAGGACCTGAACACCACCCAGCTCTGCCGAGCCTCACCCTCTGGCTTCATAATGGGAAGCACATCTCATGGGCCCTTTGGGACCTGGTTCCCACCTCCTTCTCTGCGTCATCTACCACCACTGTCATCTTCTCCATCCTCTCCTCTCCTCCTCCATCCGCCCCAGCCCAGCCGTACTGAACTATGGCCATGCACTTGCCTGGGGTTACAATGTTCTTTCTTTTTCTCCTAGAATGGCTTTCTTTCTTTTACTAGCTAAATCCTATCTGTCCTTCAAAATTCAGTTCAGGTAACACCTCCTCCAGGAAGCCTTCTCTGATTCCTCCAGACTGAATGAGCAAACCCTTCTCTGTTCTTTCACCTCTGATCTAGCACTTACCACAGAGTTTGTATCTGTTCTCAGCCTAGTATTCTCACTGCTGCTGTTGCTGCTGCTGCTAAGTCACTTCAGTCGTGTCTGACTCTGTGTGACCCCATAGACGACAGCCCACCAGGCTCCCCCGTCCCTGGGATTCTCCAGGCAAGAACACTGGAGTGGGGTGCCATTTCCTTCTCACTAGGTGCATTCTTTGAAGATAAGGACATGCCTCACATTCCTGGACTCCCAATCCCTAGCCCAGGGCTTGTTGTGCCATGCATGTTCAGTAGGTCTGAGCATGCGTGCTCCAACCAGCCCAATGGGCCCAAATCAGTGAGCGCTGGTGATGCTGGTTGTTAAGGAGCAGGTAGATTTCGGCCCTGTGTCAAGACTGCCTTGGTCAGCATATCAGCTCCTGATTTAGGTAGGGTCTGGCTATGGTGGTGTCCAATCCCAACACTCGGAGTCCCTTGGGATTCTCAGGCATGCGGCTCCTGCCTCCTCAGAAGAGAAAACCACCAAGTGCTCCAGACTTCCTCCTTGCTCTCCCCATCACATCCCACCCCACTTCCTGCCGTTCTGGACTCACTCTGAGGCATACACTGCTGAGACTAAAGTGCTGGAAGTCTCCAGACATTCCTGGTGCGTGCCATGCTAAGTGGCTCCAGTCATGTCTGACTCTTTGGGACCCCATGGACTGTAGCCTGCCAGGCTTCTCTGTCCATGGAATTTTCCAGGCAAGACTACTGGAGTGGGTTGCCATTCTCTTTTCCAGAGAATCTTCCTGATGGATGGATCGAACCCGAGTCTCTTATGTCTCCTGCATTGGCAAGTGGACTTTTCACCACTAGCACCACCTGGGAAGTCCCAGACACTCCTGGACTTACCTGTAATCAGGTAACTACAAACTAGAGAAAAGCAACTCCCAAGGACTGGAAAGGGGAGAGGGATGGTGAGATTTTTGGCAGAAGGTTGGACAAAGTCACAGCTACACGGTTTCAGGAAAAGGATCAACTTCCAGCCCTTGTGCTACCCAAGCCCTCCCCACTCTCTCAGTGTCCTGCAGCATCTAAAAGATCAGGAGCCCTGAGGTCCCACTGGGCCTGAGTCCTGCTCACACTCTCACCTCCCACCTCCAGTGGGCGCTGCTGAGTTAATGGCTTGCACCATGTCAGTGGTGAGGGCATCCAGTAGGCTGGTGATAAATTCCAGTTTCTTCCCTTCTGGACAGCCTGAAAGACAAAGTGAGATCTGAAGGCACGTGCCAGGTAAATGATCAAGTAAAACAGCTTCCTCCACTACCACTGACTTCAGCCTCTCCAAGTCCTTCTTGTCCAGCCAAATCCACTTTAGGAATTGTCCACAGCTCAAATGATTCCGTCTCCCGCGTTGCAGGCAGATTCTTTACCAGCTGAGCCAGTGAAGCCCCAAATAATTGTCATAAACCTCCAGAGTTCCTCTCCCCACAGCCCACAAGGGACCATCAGACATGGACAATAAAGCTTTTGGTGTTCTTCCATGTCACAAATTTTTGCTGAGTATCAACTCAAGCACTATGGTATATGTTAGGAATATACTAGAAAGGGCTCTTCTCCTCATTAAGTCCATAGTCTGCTAGGAAACTCAAGTGGTACAGTGAGACCAGGCTACTCCAGAGACGAGGACCAGGTGCTAAAAGGGCACCAGGAATGCAGAGAAATCCAAGGTCAGCGTTGACTCAATGGACCGACTAGTTACCTATCCAAGAAACTCTTCCTTTTCTTACATTTCTCCTCAACCAGCTTAGATTATAATGATCAACCCTCCCTTAGAAGTACTCTCAAATCCTTTGTTTATTCCTCATGGTGGGACTCCAGCAAAACCCCAAGGATGAATGAACCTTTACACAGATATGCCTTCTCCAAATCCACACCCCCAGAGCTGAATGTTGCTGGTGTAAACACCATCACACCCCTGGAGAGATGGTTTTCCTGTAAATTCATGACTGCCAGCCCCAAACAGTCCGTCAGCACTACCTACAATTCTCCTCTCTGCAGCAACTATTTCATTCTCTTCTCTCCGCAGTTCCCCTGGATCTCTGGCTAAATGCTACTTTCTCAGTGAAGCCACAGATTTCTTCCTGCCCTTCTCCCAGCACCTCACTCTTTCCCTTTAGAGTACCTGTCTCCATCTTCATGGTTTGTATTCATTTATTTGTATATTCTGTCTCCCACACTACATAAGCTTCACTTCCATTTTGATTACTAGACATACCCAGCGCCTGGCACACAGTGAAATCTCAATTCACATCTGTTGCAGTGATGGCTAGACAGAGGGATCCTGGTCTCTACGACTCCATTCGCGTGACAGAGTGATTTCTACAAACCTCACTTGGGAATCCCCGGACTGTCAAGAGCCTCTATTTTCAGTTCTCCTTTGGAGTCCTGATGGGAACAGTGGGAGCTCCCATCAGCACTGACCTGATTAAAACTACAGTGTTTCAAGCCATCAGTATTTAGTAATCGTATTGTAACTCACTGGCAGGGAACACGGTAAATAAGGGAAACCCAGCCCAGCAGCCCTTCAGAGGGCCTGGCCCCCCAGCTGTGCCTCTTGTGCCATACTCCAGGGACAGTTCTGGGCCACCAAGGGTCATTGCAAAGGCACTCCACAGGGTTAGCAACGGACACTACCATGCCCCACAGGATAGCCTGTCCCTGAGAGCTAGCTTCTCTTTGCATCCCTGGGGAAACGGGTCCACAGCCCCCAGATCACTGTCCCAATCACCCTGCTGCTGCTGCTGCTGCTGCTGCTGCTACTAAGTCGCATCAGTCATGTCCAACTCTGTGCAACCCCAAAGACAGAAGCCCACCAGGCTCCTCTGTCCCTGGGATTCTCCAGGCAAGAACACTGGAGTGGGTTGCCATTTCCTTCTCCACCCAATCACCCTAGGTTAGAGAAAAAACTGGAGCGTTTTTGAGGGCAGGATTTTAAGCCAACGTGTGTGCGTGCTAAGTCGCTTCAGTCGTGTCCCACTCTTTGCAACCCTATGAACCATTGCCAGGCTCTTCTGTCTGTGGGATTCTCCAGGCAAGAATACTGGAGTGGGTTCCCATGGCCTCCTCCAGGGGATCTTCCAGACCCAGAGGACTGAACCCACGTTTCTTAATGTTCTTTACTACGAGCGCCACCTGGGAAGCCCTTTAAGCCAAGGACTACATTTTAAAGACAAAAAAGGGAAGAGCAAGGAGGAGAAAACATGTGTTTAAGGGTTCAGGACTAATTAGGGACAAATGCCAGACTAGATGCCGATCCTGTGGCTCCTGCCATGCCCCTGCCCACTGTCCGTCCCCACCCCAACTTACAGATGAGCAAACAGACCCAGAGGCGGGCGCTGCTTCTGCACGGTGAGGGGGTGGCGGGACAGGAAGGAGTGAGGATGTCAGCAAGAGGCAGTGTCATCTCCTACCTGGCAGCTCCCTGTCCTTGAAGGGGTCCTCCACCTCCGCACTCTTAGCCCTGGCGTCACTCTCACAACTGGGCATCACGTAGCTGAGAAGAGAGAGAGGCAGGGGGTAAGGAGGGGCTGGAACCTGAGCCGACTTTAGCCCCTACCACTAGCAATGATCTGTGTGGTCTCCAAGCCTAGAGCACCCAGAGCTGGTGGCAAAACAGCTCCCGCACTGTCCACTAGCTATAGGGCAATCCCAGCATCAGCGTCCCCACAGAGACACGTTCAGGCATGTTGCCACATCATCTGAGTTACTCAGGTAGAGTGGTGTCCACTTATGTCTGCACACAGGATCTTTTGGACCCATAGCACCTAGTGACTTAGGCAGGGCAATACCCTGCCTGAGTGAACTGAGGTTCAGAGAGATTACCTCCTTTCCCCAAGGCCACCCAGCTAGAAAAGGCCAGCCCTGTGACCAGAATCCAAGATCCAGGTCTCTCCACCAGGACCTCATCTGACCACGAGCAGAGATGCTGCTCCTCGAGTGTCTCAGTTCCCACCCAGCCAGGACAATGAATCCGGGAGACACGAGGTGCCAGCCCAACAGGAAGTTGGTTCTCCTGGCCCAGGGTCCCTCTGAGGGGCAGGACGGACTCTGGGGGCTTACCGTGTGGAGGTCCCCGGCAGCGGACGCCCGGTGTCCACCAGCACACACCAGCAGTAGCCGGTGGACTGGTGGCACTGCACTGGTTTATAGAGCCCCCCAGGCGCGCACTCGGGGATCACAATGCCCTCGCGGGGGTTCTGCCGGGCCTCTTCCAGGGCACTCTGCCTCTCCTGGTCGCACGAGTGAACTTTCTCTGCAAGAAAAGACACAGCCCGTGGTGACTTCCCACTCCTATGCTTTCCCTGCCAGGACCCGGCCCGGCCCCCAGGAACTGATAATGGCTGACTGGTGAATCACCAAGGGGAGCCGGGTCCCCACGCCAGCCCTGAGTGAGGAGCTGGAGAAGCAGAGCGCCTCTCTGGCCCTCGCACGGCCAGGCTGCAGTAGCATCCATGCCGGTAGGCTCCAGAGGCCACAAGACAGCCAGGGAGGCAGGGCCACTCCTCACCAGAGCTGCAGTTGGCCTGGGAGTGGAATCTCCTGTTTTCAGAACAGCCCCTGCTCATGTCTCCTGGCTCCAGCCCTGCAAGCTGACAGCTGAGGCAGGAACACCCCTGTGTGTGGACACTCTCCCAAACCCAGACCCCGTAGGACAGGGCCACAGTCACTGTCCTCAGGGTGGGAAGATGCCCTGATGCCCGGCACCCAAAAAGAGCAGAAACAAGGCCCAAACCCACTCCTTCCAGGGCTCCATCAGAGCTGGACAAAGGAGGCTGAATGGAGCTGAGTTGATTACACAACACTGCTTCCATGACCCAACACACCTTCCCACAGGAAGGTGTCTGCACTCAGCGGCCTCAGAAACCATGCCAGCGCATCTGAACAGCCAGACGTAGCTTTCCCAGAGTTAGGCCCAGCTTGAGGCAGTGAACCCCACAGCCCGACCAGTCAACCTGCCCGACTTCCCTTCCTTGTTTGTTTGTTGATACTATGTGGGGGGTTTTTTATAGTTATTAAAAATAAATAGCATTTGGTTTCTTTTCTCATTATAAAGAAATATTTGAAGAATCTCTAATCCCACCAAAGTTCTACCTGCCCTGGATCTTTTCTTTTGCATGTACACACAGGCAAATATATATGCACACACGAGGTTTGTTTGTTTGTTTTTAACAATAACAGGGACCATATCATAAACTTGTATCACTGTTTTTGATCTACTTATTTCTCTTTTTATTCATTTACTTTATCATCACCTTATTTCTCTCATGAACAGTAATCCACAACTTTCCCCTTGAAGAATGTGACAGGAATCACCTTGGGCATCCCGTGACTTTTTCACAGTGTGTTATAAAAATACCACTCAGAGAGCCAGGAATTTGGCATCAGCAATGTGGAGGTTCATCCTGCTCACTGAACAAATGGATGAAAATAACAGAAGCTGAACTCTGATGGAGCCAAACCCTTTGAAATAATGGCTCTGTTAATGATACACATATGAACCGGACAGATGTTGAAGCAGACTGTAGGTGTGCAGAGATGCAATCCTGTCTTAGAGGAAAGTCAGATGACAGGAAAATGATTTCTGGTTTCCTAAAAAAAAGGCTGAAAAATTCTCATTGCAGGGTGAGGGAATATTTCCTTAGGGGCATAAAAATATCAGATGGTATATATAGCATATTTGCTATTAAAATATAATTTTGATATGGAAAATGAAAAAAAAAAGGAATTACTGTTTTCATAATGCAAACAGGGCAAAATTGAATGGAATCTCCTTGGCTAGATGAACAGGAGTTTAGAACAGTTGACAGACAATAGACTTATGATTCTAAACCCAGTTATAACTTCCACCAGAACTGCCCCTAGAGCCAGCTTAGGGAAGAGACACCAACTGTTGGAGAGAGGGAGACTTTGGGGAGACCTGGCCTGAAGACCCAGAATTTTGAATCAGGCCCCTGGCTAGGATGGAGCCTGGCACCTTTCAGGGGATTACACAAGAGTGTTTCAATAGCTCTCCCAACCNAAAGTGAGATCTGAAGGCACGTGCCAGGTAAATGATCAAGTAAAACAGCTTCCTCCACTACCACTGACTTCAGCCTCTCCAAGTCCTTCTTGTCCAGCCAAATCCACTTTAGGAATTGTCCACAGCTCAAATGATTCCGTCTCCCGCGTTGCAGGCAGATTCTTTACCAGCTGAGCCAGTGAAGCCCCAAATGATTGTCATAAACCTCCAGAGTTCCTCTCCCCACAGCCCACAAGGGACCATCAGACATGGACAATAAAGCTTTCGGTGTTCTTCCATTTCACAAATTTTTGCTGAGTATCAACTCAAGCACCTATGGTATATGTTAGGAATATACTAGACAGGACTCTTCTCCTCATTAAGTCCATAGTCTGCTAGGAAACTCAAGTGGTACAGTGAGATCAGGCTACTCCAGAGGCGAGGACCAGGTGCTAAAAGGGCACCAGGAATGCAGAGAAATCCAAGGTCAGCGTTGACTCAATGGACCTACTAGTTACCTATCCAAGAAACTCTTCCTTTTCTTACATTTCTCCTCAACCAGCTTAGATTATAATGATCAACCCTCCCTTNAAGGGCTCTTCTCCTCATTAAGTCCATAGTCTGCTAGGAAACTCAAGTGGTACAGTGAGACCAGGCTACTCCAGAGACGAGGACCAGGTGCTAAAAGGGCACCAGGAATGCAGAGAAATCCAAGGTCAGCGTTGACTCAATGGACCGACTAGTTACCTATCCAAGAAACTCTTCCTTTTCTTACATTTCTCCTCAACCAGCTTAGATTATAATGATCAACCCTCCCTTAGAAGTACTCTCAAATCCTTTGTTTATTCCTCATGGTGGGACTCCAGCAAAACCCCAAGGATGAATGAACCTTTACACAGATATGCCTTCTCCAAATCCACACCCCCAGAGCTGAATGTTGCTGGTGTAAACACCATCACACCACTGGAGAGATGGTTTTCCTGTAAATTCCTGACTGCCAGCCCCAAACAGTCCATCAGCACTACCTACAATTCTCCTCTCTGCAGCAACTATTTCATTCTCTTCTCTCCGCAGTTCCCCCGGATCTCTGGTTAAATGCTATATTCTCAGTGAAGCCACAGATTTCTTCCTGCCCTTCTCCCAGCACCTCACTCTTTCCCTTTAGAGTACCTGTCTCCATCTTCATGGTTTGTATTCATTTATTTGTATATTCTGTCTCCCACACTACATAAGCTTCACTTCCATTTTGATTACTAGACATACCCAGCGCCTGGCACACAGTGAAATCTCAATTCACATCTGTTGCAGTGATGGCTAGACAGAGGGATCCTGGTCTCTACGACTCCATTCGCGTGACAGAGTGATTTCTACAAACCTCACTTGGGAATCCCCAGACTGTCAAGAGCCTCTATTTTCAGTTCTCCTTTGGAGTCCTGATGGGAACAGTGGGAGCTCCCATCAGCACTGACCTGATTAAAACTACAGTGTTTCAAGCCATCAGTATTTAGTAATCGTATTGTAACTCACTGGCAGGGAACACGGTAAATAAGGGAAACCCAGCCCAGCAGCCCTTCAGAGGGCCTGGCCCCCCAGCTGTGCCTCTTGTGCCATACTCCAGGGACAGTTCTGGGCCACCAAGGGTCATTGCAAAGGCACTCCACAGGGTTAGCAACGGACACTACCATGCCCCACAGGATAGCCTGTCCCTGAGAGCTAGCTTCTCTTTGCATCCCTGGGGAAACGGGTCCACAGCCCCCAGATCACTGTCCCAATCACCCTGCTGCTGCTGCTGCTGCTGCTGCTGCTACTAAGTCGCATCAGTCATGTCCAACTCTGTGCAACCCCAAAGACAGAAGCCCACCAGGCTCCTCTGTCCCTGGGATTCTCCAGGCAAGAACACTGGAGTGGGTTGCCATTTCCTTCTCCACCCAATCACCCTAGGTTAGAGAAAAAACTGGAGCGTTTTTGAGGGCAGGATTTTAAGCCAACGTGTGTGCGTGCTAAGTCGCTTCAGTCGTGTCCCACTCTTTGCAACCCTATGAACCATTGCCAGGCTCTTCTGTCTGTGGGATTCTCCAGGCAAGAATACTGGAGTGGGTTCCCATGGCCTCCTCCAGGGGATCTTCCAGACCCAGAGGACTGAACCCACGTTTCTTAATGTTCTTTACTACGAGCGCCACCTGGGAAGCCCTTTAAGCCAAGGACTACATTTTAAAGACAAAAAAGGGAAGAGCAAGGAGGAGAAAACATGTGTTTAAGGGTTCAGGACTAATTAGGGACAAATGCCAGACTAGATGCCGATCCTGTGGCTCCTGCCATGCCCCTGCCCACTGTCCGTCCCCACCCCAACTTACAGATGAGCAAACAGACCCAGAGGCGGGCGCTGCTTCTGCACGGTGAGGGGGTGGCGGGACAGGAAGGAGTGAGGATGTCAGCAAGAGGCAGTGTCATCTCCTACCTGGCAGCTCCCTGTCCTTGAAGGGGTCCTCCACCTCCGCACTCTTAGCCCTGGCGTCACTCTCACAACTGGGCATCACGTAGCTGAGAAGAGAGAGAGGCAGGGGGTAAGGAGGGGCTGGAACCTGAGCCGACTTTAGCCCCTACCACTAGCAATGATCTGTGTGGTCTCCAAGCCTAGAGCACCCAGAGCTGGTGGCAAAACAGCTCCCGCACTGTCCACTAGCTATAGGGCAATCCCAGCATCAGCGTCCCCACAGAGACACGTTCAGGCATGTTGCCACATCATCTGAGTTACTCAGGTAGAGTGGTGTCCACTTATGTCTGCACACAGGATCTTTTGGACCCATAGCACCTAGTGACTTAGGCAGGGCAATACCCTGCCTGAGTGAACTGAGGTTCAGAGAGATTACCTCCTTTCCCCAAGGCCACCCAGCTAGAAAAGGCCAGCCCTGTGACCAGAATCCAAGATCCAGGTCTCTCCACCAGGACCTCATCTGACCACGAGCAGAGATGCTGCTCCTCGAGTGTCTCAGTTCCCACCCAGCCAGGACAATGAATCCGGGAGACACGAGGTGCCAGCCCAACAGGAAGTTGGTTCTCCTGGCCCAGGGTCCCTCTGAGGGGCAGGACGGACTCTGGGGGCTTACCGTGTGGAGGTCCCCGGCAGCGGACGCCCGGTGTCCACCAGCACACACCAGCAGTAGCCGGTGGACTGGTGGCACTGCACTGGTTTATAGAGCCCCCCAGGCGCGCACTCGGGGATCACAATGCCCTCGCGGGGGTTCTGCCGGGCCTCTTCCAGGGCACTCTGCCTCTCCTGGTCGCACGAGTGAACTTTCTCTGCAAGAAAAGACACAGCCCGTGGTGACTTCCCACTCCTATGCTTTCCCTGCCAGGACCCGGCCCGGCCCCCAGGAACTGATAATGGCTGACTGGTGAATCACCAAGGGGAGCCGGGTCCCCACGCCAGCCCTGAGTGAGGAGCTGGAGAAGCAGAGCGCCTCTCTGGCCCTCGCACGGCCAGGCTGCAGTAGCATCCATGCCGGTAGGCTCCAGAGGCCACAAGACAGCCAGGGAGGCAGGGCCACTCCTCACCAGAGCTGCAGTTGGCCTGGGAGTGGAATCTCCTGTTTTCAGAACAGCCCCTGCTCATGTCTCCTGGCTCCAGCCCTGCAAGCTGACAGCTGAGGCAGGAACACCCCTGTGTGTGGACACTCTCCCAAACCCAGACCCCGTAGGACAGGGCCACAGTCACTGTCCTCAGGGTGGGAAGATGCCCTGATGCCCGGCACCCAAAAAGAGCAGAAACAAGGCCCAAACCCACTCCTTCCAGGGCTCCATCAGAGCTGGACAAAGGAGGCTGAATGGAGCTGAGTTGATTACACAACACTGCTTCCATGACCCAACACACCTTCCCACAGGAAGGTGTCTGCACTCAGCGGCCTCAGAAACCATGCCAGCGCATCTGAACAGCCAGACGTAGCTTTCCCAGAGTTAGGCCCAGCTTGAGGCAGTGAACCCCACAGCCCGACCAGTCAACCTGCCCGACTTCCCTTCCTTGTTTGTTTGTTGATACTATGTGGGGGGTTTTTTATAGTTATTAAAAATAAATAGCATTTGGTTTCTTTTCTCATTATAAAGAAATATTTGAAGAATCTCTAATCCCACCAAAGTTCTACCTGCCCTGGATCTTTTCTTTTGCATGTACACACAGGCAAATATATATGCACACACGAGGTTTGTTTGTTTGTTTTTAACAATAACAGGGACCATATCATAAACTTGTATCACTGTTTTTGATCTACTTATTTCTCTTTTTATTCATTTACTTTATCATCACCTTATTTCTCTCATGAACAGTAATCCACAACTTTCCCCTTGAAGAATGTGACAGGAATCACCTTGGGCATCCCGTGACTTTTTCACAGTGTGTTATAAAAATACCACTCAGAGAGCCAGGAATTTGGCATCAGCAATGTGGAGGTTCATCCTGCTCACTGAACAAATGGATGAAAATAACAGAAGCTGAACTCTGATGGAGCCAAACCCTTTGAAATAATGGCTCTGTTAATGATACACATATGAACCGGACAGATGTTGAAGCAGACTGTAGGTGTGCAGAGATGCAATCCTGTCTTAGAGGAAAGTCAGATGACAGGAAAATGATTTCTGGTTTCCTAAAAAAAAGGCTGAAAAATTCTCATTGCAGGGTGAGGGAATATTTCCTTAGGGGCATAAAAATATCAGATGGTATATATAGCATATTTGCTATTAAAATATAATTTTGATATGGAAAATGAAAAAAAAAAGGAATTACTGTTTTCATAATGCAAACAGGGCAAAATTGAATGGAATCTCCTTGGCTAGATGAACAGGAGTTTAGAACAGTTGACAGACAATAGACTTATGATTCTAAACCCAGTTATAACTTCCACCAGAACTGCCCCTAGAGCCAGCTTAGGGAAGAGACACCAACTGTTGGAGAGAGGGAGACTTTGGGGAGACCTGGCCTGAAGACCCAGAATTTTGAATCAGGCCCCTGGCTAGGATGGAGCCTGGCACCTTTCAGGGGATTACACAAGAGTGTTTCAATAGCTCTCCCAACCCCAAGTGGGTAACTTTATTTTCCTACCTCGTATTTCATGCCACAAAAAAAAAAAAAAGTGACAGATGAGCAAAACCAAAAGAAAACAGCTTTTTACTGGCCCCACGTTCATGTAACAACCTCTGACAGGGACTTATATAAATTATAAGATCCTCCAGGCCAACATTCTAAAGCCGTAAATCAGATGGAAGGCGAGATGTGAACAGAGGTGGAGAAAGCTTCCCTGGGGACAGAGCAAATGATGGGCCTGACTTCACACCATCGGGGATCCTGAGACTGCAGGGAGGTGGAGAGGAGCCAGCCGAGGAGAGGTGGGAACCTGTAGTCTGGGGGCTGTCGACAGATTTCTGGACGTCCTTGAAGGCTGTTCTGAGATGTTTGCAGCCCGCTTCTATAGAGGCTGCACGGAGTTCCACGGAGAATAAAACCATACAAATGATGACGCGCGCTAATTTGGAAAAACTAGGGGACTAGCAGTGGAATTTGAGAAAAGGCTAAATGCAGGGTTTATTACTTTATTACTTTTTTCTTTGTTTGCTTGCTTGCTTATTACTTTATGATGATCTCTGCAAGTCCAAGTGCTTCTCTAAGAAAGAGGCAGGAAAGGTTTATAATCACTGTACTAACCGTTTGCAAAGAAAACACGCAGAGTTTGTCTTCCAACAGAGAGAAAATCTCCCCTAAAATCCTCTTTATACTAATAATAGTCAAAGCAAATACTCACTGAGAAGCATGTGCCAGGCAGTAGAATAAGGACTTCACTTGCCTAATCTCTTCGTCCCTGTGAAGTAGGTGCTGCTATTATGCCCATTTTATTTTTAAAAAAATATGTATGTATTTATTTAGCTGTGTTGGGTCCTGGTTGTGGTGAATGGGCTGTGATGCATGCGCTTAGTTGCCCGGTGGCATCTTAGTTCCTCGACCAAGGATCTAACCCATGTCCCCTACATTGGAAGACAGATTCTTAATCACCGGAACACCAGGGAAGTCCCTTTGCCACTTTATAGACAAGGTGACATTCATGAATTTTCCCAAGTTCATTCAGCCAGGCAAGAGGAGAGCTGGGGCTCTGGTCAAGGGCTCTGACAATCAAGCCTGTCTTGTTGAACTCTAGACAGAGGTCGTTGCCTCTAATCATTTGCTTTTAGGGGAAAGTACATTTATTTGTATGGTGTGAAGATTTTCCAGCCAGTCCATTTGCAGACTGCCATAAACCTGCTGCATTCGAAAGCAAATGTGTAAAAACCCATACTTACCCTTCTGACACAGCACTGCTTCTTCTGAACCAACAATTCTTCTCTGTTAGAGCGCACTCTGGACCTCATACTCTCATATTTTTCCCTCTTTGCCTCCGAACCGGAACACCTAAAGCAAATCTGTAACTCACCCACCACTGACAGACAGTAACATGAATAATAATAGCTAACTGCTCTCTGAGTGTTTACTACGTGCCCAGCTCAGTACTGGGCACTTGTGTTAACTCAAACTCATCACGAGCCTCTACGATAAGTGTTACCATACCATAATAGTATAGTCACTGAGCAGACTGGCTGTGTGATTTCCGCAAGGTCAATAATGAGGAAGTGGCAGAGCCTGCATTCTAGCCCAGTCTGTTCCGAGGCCATGGCCTTCATCTTTCTTAAATATCAGCTCTCACTGCCATAGGCTAATCTGATTTCTATTCTAACATATGTTTTTCTTTTACTCGGTATCGTAGACAGTTACAAGATGGTACCAGTGGATTGTACCTCCCTGTATTCACGCCACTGGATAGACCCTCCATGCTGACTCTGAGTTGCTTTGACCAGTGGAAAGGACAGGGGTGACAGTATACAGTTTCCAGACCTAGACCTGACGACTCCTTACAATTTCCACTTGCCCTTTCTTGCGGTCCACCCTGAGACCACTCCATCAGGAAGCCAGTCCATCCCCCTGGAGGATGAAGGGCCACATGGAAGAAAACCAAAGGGGTCCAACCACAGCCAGCACCACCCACCAGGTGTAAGGGTGAGGTCATCCTGGACATCCCAGCCCAGGTGACCCTCCAGTCGGACAAGTCCAGGAGTAAGTGTGGCCACGATCCATCAAGGAACCACTACAAACACCGTAGAAAGAAAAAATTATTTTTGCTGTAAGCCTTTACATTTCCGGGTGGTCTGTTCCCCAGCAATAGATAACTGGGGAACTAGGCTTGCTCAACTCTTTATCAAAGTGTGTGTGTGCACAGGCTCAGCTGCTCAGTCATGTCAGGCTTGCTCAACTCTTTATCAAAGTGTGTGTGTGCACAGGCTCAGCTGCTCAGTCATGTCTGGCTCTTTGCGACCTCATGGACTGTTGCCCGCCAGGCTCCTCTGTCCACGGGATTCTCCAGGCAAGAACACTGGAGTGGGCTGCCATGCTTTCCTCCAGGGGGTCTTCCCGACCCAAGGGTCAAACCTGAGTCTCTTGCATCTCCTCTACTGGCAGGCAGATTCTTTACCACTGTGCCACCTGGGAATCCCCTTTATTAAATTATCCCTTAAGTATTATATACCCCACAAGTATTGCAGCCCTCTTGGACCCTTCAGCCAATCAATCAATCAATCAATCCATCAATTATTCCTTTAGTGCTTCTCCAGAGGTCATGCAAATACTGATCATACATAACAAGAGGCATAAGCTTATTCTGCATCTGAAGACCCAGAAGCCAGCTCCACCCTTAGGGCCATTGCTACCCTCTGCCCTTCTCAGCCACTCCCAAACAAATCTTTAAAATTGACAACTGTGAAGAAGTCACTTTCCAGAATGCAAGCCAGGGGACCTATTTCAAGGGTCTGACCACTGGTTCAGAAAGGAAGCTCCTCAGAAGTTGACACTCACTGTTCTGAAACATTCAGTCTCTGCTCAGGGAAGCTCAGGGAAAGATGAGAAGATTAGAAGGTCTGGCCTGATAACTCTAAGAATGGGCTGGGACCATCTGTAAACACCGGGGAGACATAAAGATCAGGGGAGAGGGAACAGGCAGGCCTTGTTCAGGGCGACTCGGGAATACCTAACCACGCATTCTCGCACTCAAGCACACTCAGCCCTTCTAATCCATTCCGAGACAGTGCAGACAAGTGAGAGTCGATTCACTCCCCACCTGGCAATGGGTCGTTTCACTCTCACTCACAAACCTCCGGCTGCCTGAGAGAAGAACACAACAGAGAAGTAGCCCGTGGAAGGAATGACAACGCGGTCCAACTCTTGCCACTGGAAAGCACACAGCCCTCCCCACCAGTCACACAGCAGCAGAGCAGAGTAGGGCTGCGTCTGGGTGGGAGTGGGCACGGAGGGGGACTGAGGAGAGAGAGAGCAGGCTGAACCAGACAGCACATACCCTGTCTGCAGGCCCAGGGTGCAGATTCTCGGCTGTCCAGCCAAGACAGGAGGAGTGTGGAAAACAGCCCTGTCTGCTCTGGCCAGTCCCTGCCTCTGTGCCTCTCGATGACCCATGGTAATTAGGAGCAATGGAGAGCGTGGACAACTTCAACTCCCAGCTAACCCTCCATCTCATTTTAGCCCACAGTTTATCCTTTGTTTCTGGGAACATTTTCTTCTTTATCATCTGTTTCTTTTTTCTTCTTTACTTAAAAAAAAAGTCCAACAAACATAAACATGAAAAGATTCAAGTTTCAGGTCCTTGAGCTGGTCTTTCTCTCTGGCTGCTGCATTCCAAAGAAGCTGCTGAAGGAAGGAACAGACAGAAAAGCTGGGAGGCTGGGTAATCAAACACCTGAGTGAGCAGGTATTAACGAGCCAGGCACATCTTGAACTCTTTGGAGGAAGAGCTGGGGAACCATATAGTGATGGAGACTCAGAGGGAGACGGGAGGAGAGAGAAGGCAGCAATCAGGGAGCATCAGCAGTGGGGAGGGCTCTCCAGAGAAACTGAACCAATAGAAAAAAAGAAAAAATATATATATTTGGATATGGCTATACATGTGGAGAGACAGAGATTTATCTCAAAGACTTGGCTTCAAGCTGACAAGCTAGAAGTTCAGGTAAGAGTGATGCGGCAGTCTCTAGTCCAGAATCAATAGGTCAGGCCAGCAGCCTGGAAATTTAGGCAGAGTTTCTATGTCAGTTTGCAGGCAGCATGCCTTCTTTTCCAGGAAATCTCAAGTTTCACTCTTAATGCCTTCAACTGATTGGATGAGGCCCACCCACACCACAGAGGGTCATCTGCTTCACTTCAAGTCAATTGATTATAAAAGTTAATCATGTCTAAAAGAATACCTCTGCAGCAACATCCAATCTAGTGTTTGACCAAACTGACTACTGTGGCCTAGTCAAGCTGGCCCCTAAAATTAGTCATCACTGGGTCCCTGTGAAAAATGAGACCAGGAAAAAAGCCCTATCTTATAGAAAACCATACACAGAAAAGCTGAGAAGAGTCAGGGGTCTCAGAAACACGTATCGGGAAAGATGCCTCAATGAATGATGCAATCTTCCCAGAGAAAGAACCAGAAGCGCTCCTCTGAGGGGAGGATCAGCTGGGAATTAAAGGCAGCTTTTCAGGCTGCCTCGACCAAGCCCCACCTACACTGCACATGGGGGAGTAGGGTGCGGACAGGGCCGACAAGTGTCCTGAGAGAGATCAGAGCTCCCGGGGTCTCAGATCTAATGTGGGACCCGGGGTAACACAGGAGACTGGGGCTCACAGAGAGGATGCAGAGGGGGTCAAGGGACTTTCTGGCCCCCAGGACTGGGGATGTGCTGGCACCATGGCAGGCTCAGGAAGAGGTCAGAAAAGTTTCATAAGAGGTAGCAAGAAGAAAGAACTAACCACGAGATCCTAACCTACCCTCATTCCAGGCCTCCTCCAACCCCAGAGCTTTCCCTGGGCGTCCCCACCTAGAGCAAGGCCTCCCTCTGCTCCCCTCCTGGACTCCTCACCCTGGGCACCAGGACTTAACAAGACTGAAAGCTCCTAAGGGCAAGGGCCCTGTTGCAGCCTTCCTGACCCTTCCCCACATCCAGCCCTGAGCCCCAGCACCTCACTCATAGGAGAACCATGGAGACCCAGGTGTAAAGGACGCTCAGAGTATACAGCCCAAGAACCCTGCTATTGCTTGAATACTTGCTGTGCCATCCCCAGCTGCAGGATTCTGCACTAGCCTGACTTCAGAGATGGGCCCCCACCGCTGAGTCACTGCCAAGTATATGTGGGGGGGAGGGGGGAGGGGGTTCGGGGGGGATGAGACCACAGAGTTTAGAAAAAGAAAATCTGTCCCTTTGACTCATCCTAGGAAATGCCACACTCAACCCTCAGACCATCCAGCACTGGATTTTCTTAAAGGAAAAATCAATACATGGTACCCGCCTGAAAAACAGGAGCAGTGTATCTATGTTGTAAAAGGAATTGTCCCACTGGGCCAAGAATACCAAGGAAAACAGTAGCATTGTGTCATCTACAATTACCCTGAAACCCCTTCAAATACCTCACACCCACCTAGCCTCATATCAAAAATGAATGAAATGCTGAAGGATAACACAAAATAACAAGCTGTGTGTTAAAAAAAAAAAAAAAAAACCTTNTGCTCAGGGAAGCTCAGGGAAAGATGAGAAGATTAGAAGGTCTGGCCTGATAACTCTAAGAATGGGCTGGGACCATCTGTAAACACCGGGGAGACATAAAGATCAGGGGAGAGGGAACAGGCAGGCCTTGTTCAGGGCGACTCGGGAATACCTAACCACGCATTCTCGCACTCAAGCACACTCAGCCCTTCTAATCCATTCCGAGACAGTGCAGACAAGTGAGAGTCGATTCACTCCCCACCTGGCAATGGGTCGTTTCACTCTCACTCACAAACCTCCGGCTGCCTGAGAGAAGAACACAACAGAGAAGTAGCCCGTGGAAGGAATGACAACGCGGTCCAACTCTTGCCACTGGAAAGCACACAGCCCTCCCCACCAGTCACACAGCAGCAGAGCAGAGTAGGGCTGCGTCTGGGTGGGAGTGGGCACGGAGGGGGACTGAGGAGAGAGAGAGCAGGCTGAACCAGACAGCACATACCCTGTCTGCAGGCCCAGGGTGCAGATTCTCGGCTGTCCAGCCAAGACAGGAGGAGTGTGGAAAACAGCCCTGTCTGCTCTGGCCAGTCCCTGCCTCTGTGCCTCTCGATGACCCATGGTAATTAGGAGCAATGGAGAGCGTGGACAACTTCAACTCCCAGCTAACCCTCCATCTCATTTTAGCCCACAGTTTATCCTTTGTTTCTGGGAACATTTTCTTCTTTATCATCTGTTTCTTTTTTCTTCTTTACTTAAAAAAAAAGTCCAACAAACATAAACATGAAAAGATTCAAGTTTCAGGTCCTTGAGCTGGTCTTTCTCTCTGGCTGCTGCATTCCAAAGAAGCTGCTGAAGGAAGGAACAGACAGAAAAGCTGGGAGGCTGGGTAATCAAACACCTGAGTGAGCAGGTATTAACGAGCCAGGCACATCTTGAACTCTTTGGAGGAAGAGCTGGGGAACCATATAGTGATGGAGACTCAGAGGGAGACGGGAGGAGAGAGAAGGCAGCAATCAGGGAGCATCAGCAGTGGGGAGGGCTCTCCAGAGAAACTGAACCAATAGAAAAAAAGAAAAAATATATATATTTGGATATGGCTATACATGTGGAGAGACAGAGATTTATCTCAAAGACTTGGCTTCAAGCTGACAAGCTAGAAGTTCAGGTAAGAGTGATGCGGCAGTCTCTAGTCCAGAATCAATAGGTCAGGCCAGCAGCCTGGAAATTTAGGCAGAGTTTCTATGTCAGTTTGCAGGCAGCATGCCTTCTTTTCCAGGAAATCTCAAGTTTCACTCTTAATGCCTTCAACTGATTGGATGAGGCCCACCCACACCACAGAGGGTCATCTGCTTCACTTCAAGTCAATTGATTATAAAAGTTAATCATGTCTAAAAGAATACCTCTGCAGCAACATCCAATCTAGTGTTTGACCAAACTGACTACTGTGGCCTAGTCAAGCTGGCCCCTAAAATTAGTCATCACTGGGTCCCTGTGAAAAATGAGACCAGGAAAAAAGCCCTATCTTATAGAAAACCATACACAGAAAAGCTGAGAAGAGTCAGGGGTCTCAGAAACACGTATCGGGAAAGATGCCTCAATGAATGATGCAATCTTCCTAGAGAAAGAACCAGAAGCGCTCCTCTGAGGGGAGGATCAGCTGGGAATTAAAGGCAGCTTTTCAGGCTGCCTCGACCAAGCCCCACCTACACTGCACATGGGGGAGTAGGGTGCGGACAGGGCCGACAAGTGTCCTGAGAGAGATCAGAGCTCCCGGGGTCTCAGATCTAATGTGGGACCCGGGGTAACACAGGAGACTGGGGCTCACAGAGAGGATGCAGAGGGGGTCAAGGGACTTTCTGGCCCCCAGGACTGGGGATGTGCTGGCACCATGGCAGGCTCAGGAAGAGGTCAGAAAAGTTTCATAAGAGGTAGCAAGAAGAAAGAACTAACCACGAGATCCTAACCTACCCTCATTCCAGGCCTCCTCCAACCCCAGAGCTTTCCCTGGGCGTCCCCACCTAGAGCAAGGCCTCCCTCTGCTCCCCTCCTGGACTCCTCACCCTGGGCACCAGGACTTAACAAGACTGAAAGCTCCTAAGGGCAAGGGCCCTGTTGCAGCCTTCCTGACCCTTCCCCACATCCAGCCCTGAGCCCCAGCACCTCACTCATAGGAGAACCATGGAGACCCAGGTGTAAAGGACGCTCAGAGTATACAGCCCAAGAACCCTGCTATTGCTTGAATACTTGCTGTGCCATCCCCAGCTGCAGGATTCTGCACTAGCCTGACTTCAGAGATGGGCCCCCACCGCTGAGTCACTGCCAAGTATATGTGGGGGGGAGGGGGGAGGGGGTTCGGGAGGGATGAGACCACAGAGTTTAGAAAAAGAAAATCTGTCCCTTTGACTCATCCTAGGAAATGCCACACTCAACCCTCAGACCATCCAGCATTGGATTTTCTTAAAGGAAAAATCAATACATGGTACCCGCCTGAAAAACAGGAGCAGTGTATCTATGTTGTAAAAGGAATTGTCCCACTGGGCCAAGAATACCAAGGAAAACAGTAGCATTGTGTCATCTACAATTACCCTGAAACCCCTTCAAATACCTCACACCCACCTAGCCTCATATCAAAAATGAATGAAATGCTGAAGGATAACACAAAATAACAAGCTGTGTGTTAAAAAAAAAAAAAAAAACCTTTCCTGAAATTCCAGAACATGAAATTCCAGAGGCGTAAGAAATTGCGTGGCTCCTGCCTCAGGAGTCTCTGGGTTGGCACGAGTGGCGTGTGCTCTGGGGACTTTCACAGAGAATCTGGCCGATGAAGAAACTGCAGAAACAAAAGGAGGGACTGGAGGGACCAGGTTTGAAGGCACTGACTTCCTGTTTCCGAAGCGCTGGCCCTGTGACTGGACACGCGGTCTCCAGGGAGGAGATGCTGCAGGATGTATGATCTCGGACAGTTCGCAGGACAATACTGAGCAGCCCTTTCTATTCATTTGGCCACATGTGGTTCAGCACCTGTGACCGCTTTTCTGTCCTCCCGTCATGCCCAGCACTGAGCTGTCACTTGGCCGTCATCAATCCCCTAGTCTCAGCATCATCCAGGGACTCCAAGTACCCCCTGAAGAGGAGGGGAACCCACAGAACCATTCCTCAGAGCTCCCTCTGGAACAGACAGTGGCCAAGAAAAGGAGAGGTCTTGCCAGGGCAGGGAAGAAGCAGACCCCTTGACAAACAGAACAAAGTCAGCCCTTGAAACTGTGTGTATCAAGCAAGGGTAGACACAGAGAGAATAGACACAGAATACGCACAAATTTAAAATGGTCACCTCTACCGTGGGAATAAGTTTCTCCAAATGACCCTTTAATCTGACGGATGACAGAGGATTACACGGTTGGATGGCATCACTGACTCAATGAACTTGAATCTGAGCAAGCTCTGGGAGACAGTGAAGGGCAGGGAAGCCTGGCGTGCTGCAGTCCACAGTGTCAGAGTCAGACACGACCTAGAGACTGAATAACAACAAAGAGGTCTTGATGTGAGAGCTGTTGATGGGCTTGGAGCCCTGGGCAAGGCCTTTAGTCTGGGCTCCTTTTTCTCCTTTAAAATGAAGCAGTGATGGACTTCCCTGATGGTCCAGTGGTCAAGAATCCAATTGCTAATGCAGGGGCAGTGGGCTTGATCCCTGGTCTGGGAACATTCCATATGTCATGGAGCAACTTGACTTCTAGCAAGACAGAAGAAGCCAATTACAAGCCTCTGTGCTACCACTGCTGAGCCCAGGCACCTAGAACCTGAGCTCTGCAATGAAAGAAGCCACCACGAAGAGAAGCCCATGCCCTGCAACAAAGAGTAGCTCCCACTCATCGCAGCTGGAAAAACGTACATGCAGCAGTGAAGACCCAGAGCAGCCAAACACAAATAACATGAAGACTCCTGAGAGCCCCTTGGACTGAAAGGAGATTAAACCAGTCAATCGTGAAGGAAATCAACCCTACATGTTCATTGGAAGGACTGGTGCTGAAGCTGAAGCCCCATTACTTTGGCCACCCGATTTGAAGAGTAGACTCAGTGGGAAAGACCCTGATGCTGGGAAAGATCAAGGGCAGGAGGAGAAGGGACGACAGAGGATGAGATGGCTGGATGGCATCACCAACTTGATGGACATGAGTCTGAGAAAACTCTGGGAGATGGTGAAGGACAGGGAAGCTTGGCAGGGTGCAGTCCAGGGGGGTCACAAAGGGTCGGAAACAACCGAGCGACTGAACAGCAACAATACATCTCTTTAAAAAGGCCACTGCAGCAGGGGTGTCAGAGGCGACCACCGCCTCAGCCCACCGCCCTACAGCCAGGCCAGAGCTGCCCACCGTGCAGCGCCGGAGCCAGCCCAGGCTCCCCCAACCCCAGGGGCCCTAGAACCAGGAAGCAGCTGAGTGCGGGGCGAGGCTTCGGGGGCCTTCAGGCCTGCCCCCATGCCTCGCTCCCCCAACCCCCACTCCCGCCACGGCCATCCTGCGTCCAGCTGCCTGTGGCTTAGAACCCACCCCCGCCAAACAAAACTAACAATGCCCGCCTCGTGTCCCCGACACACCCACTCACAGGCGTGTGTGCAGCAGGCTCTGTAAATAGGGCCCGGTGCTCGGATGAAGTGCTGTGGGTCAGGAGGCGTAAGGGAAAATTACATCCAACCAGCCCGTCTAAATAATTTCTCTCTGGGGCACCTAAAATGGACAGGCACGCTTCACCGTTGTCTGAAGTCGCACCCTCTGTCTTCCCACACAGACACTGAGAACTGCAGGAAAACAAGATCTAAATTCTACAGAAGATACTTCTTCTAAGATGGACTGTCCCAATATAGCACAGAGGCCCTTTTTTTAAACTTTTTCCCCCAAGCATCACTGACTCACAGCCACTCGAATTTTAGAAAAGGCGCCATCTCAATTGACTCATGCTCATATGACCCTTCCACCAAAAAGAATATGAAACTCTTCACAGTGGTTTTGCAATGACAAGTACTAAGAAGTGGCAAGCTAGCATCTCTGTAGTTTTTCTCACTAACTTCGCTGATCTTGACCTGACAAGCTCTTCCTTTAAGGACAAGAGCCAGCAAATAAAAATTCAGGTGAGAAGGAAGGAGGGGTCATGGAAGGGGGAGATGGATGAGAGATCTTTTTTAATTTGTCAAATAAAGTATCATAACTTCACTCTTCTCCTCCAAACAATAACACTGCACACATATGGGTGTGCTGATAAACTATATACCCTGTCTACTTCCAAAGTCTTACAAATAAACACAGAACGAGGCTGCTCAGACCAAAGCAGAGATGGCAGCTGACTTCTAACAAGTTGGAAGAAGTCAATTACAATTATCTCAGCAGGGCCTTCGATTAGGTTGTGTTTTTTTTTTTTTTTTTTTCCAGCAGCAGAGGCCAAAAGTAGAACATTATGATGCGGTGGGTTTGCTCTTAAAACCACAAGCATACAAACTCAATAAAATCTTTGCTAGTGGAGCAAGTTCCAGACCCCTCCCAGTCACACTGCACCTCTATGTTCCAAACAGACAATATGGGGTAAAGGAGCAAGGCAACTGGGAAAACTAATCTTAAAACAGGATTAAAATGGACTGTGAGGCTAGGCTCTTTGGGGCCTCCAAATGCGTTTCAGATCCTCTTAGCAAAAGGAGAACTTAAGAAAGGCCTTTGTTATCAAAGAGAAAGTCATAAGAATGACCACCCATCCCCACCCCTGGCTCTTATTCTACTGGCTATGATGGACCAAGACACCTGCAGAAGATACGCGGGCAGACATCCAGAAGGCCAGTGATAGAAATAAACATCAAGGATTTGTTTTTATAGAGATATTTTAAATGCACACCAGCCCAGCCCCATCTGCGGCTGCTAACGTTAGTCGATTACTCATTCTTCCTTCCAATCACGTCATGCGCAAGTCTCCAGGTGGCTGTGGGGTATTTGCTTACAAGGGCTACTGCTGGTTTCCCTGAAAACTGTTTATTTTTCCAGGCCTCAGGTCATTACATCACCCCGCGGTTTCTGGGCAGGCCAAGAGCGCTGGTTTTAAGGGGTGGGGGATCCAGCCAGGAGGTGCTTTGCCTCTGTGACCCCAAATTCCAGTTCTAGGAGCAGGCACCCCGACAGGAACTTCCAGGGAAGGGAAAAGTATCCAAAAGGTGAACGAGGAGCCCAAAGTAGGCCTAGGAGAGCACTGTTCTGATCCTGGCAGGTCAGGACAGGATGCTGAAAACAGCTTACCTGTAACTCGGATGGTGACTGAGGCAAACACTCTCACGTTCAAGGAGGGCGGGGGTCACTTTCACGACAGACATGTAAGAAAAGCATTTCTACCTGTGTCCCCGCTGGTGGCTGGTCTCCAGGGAGCAGAGTTACCAGCAGCTGCTGCATTTGCAGATGGACAGAAGGAAGGTCTGCCAGGCAAACAGGTAAGGAAGGAAAGACACAGTCCATTTGAATTGAACCCACAGCGCCAGGTGCTAGGGCCTCTTGAAGTCAGATCAGAACATGACGTTAACTAGAAAAGATGGAGATAAAGGAAAGAAAGGGACGGGAGAGGGAGGAGAGAAGTCAAATGACCTCACAGGTGGCCAGCGGTGGGTATCAGGCCAGGAAAGAGGAAAAGGGCTGTAGTACACGCCTTCAGGGCATCGTCTGCACGAACAGCAGAGTGAAGGCTCCCACGACCACATTCCCTGAGAGAGAATATTTTCCCAGAGGAGAAAGCACAGAATTTTGTCACTCAGAAAGAGAGGGGGAAAAAAAAGACTTTCACATGCTGTAGGAACGTGTCCGCATGTAGCAAAATTAGAAGCAGTTAAGATATGGATGAAAGATGAGATGAAGCCTAATTTTTGTCATTTCTTGGATCTCTGTACTCTCTTCTCTAACATGTAAGTGATTACAGCTTTCTAAAAAAATCTAGTTATGTACAGTATTGTAACGTAGAATAAAGTATTAAAATAAATAAATAAATAAAAATAAAAATCTAGTTATAATAAGAAATTCTTTGATCAATAGGCCCTGGTACCAAAATCTCAGCAAGAGTCTGTTTTCTTATAAAAGCAGAGTTTCTGGCTAATGCGTGTATAGGAGAAGATGCTCGCTGCTGAATTCTAGGATGTTCGCCACCAGGTGGATTGTCTGCCTGGCTGCAAGAAGTCCTGCTACAAAGGAGGTGAGAATCAAACAGAAGTTCAACAGGCAAACTGGCTGCTGTGGACCCTGCCACATACTCAGAGGGTGACCCTGACCAAGATAAGCTTATGACAAAGCCTTAAAAACAGGGACCAAAAGCTTCAGGAGGAGTGAAGGAGACAGGATAAGTCTGCAGGCATAAGTGTCATGCTGTTGCAAAACTTCAGCTGCCCGGTGGAACCTTTCCAACGTCAACAGTCCCCAGGCCAGAAACCAAACCTGGCGTCACAGGGTCTGAGCGTGAAAGAAGGATGTTTGGGGTGTAAAAGAAACTGGGATGGCCTTTCTGCCTCTGGGAGAGAGAGAGCTGAGGAGGAGAGTGCTCACTCAGTCGGCTCACGGAGTCCCACTCCAACCTCCCCAGGGGTGTGGGTGGAAGCTCTCCGGACTCAGAATCTTTCATCAAATGGGGAAGTGCCCCAGGGGCCCCACGCAGAGGCTGCTGTCCATTCCAGAGCCCAGACCCAGATAAGTTATAATTCAAGTCTATGTGACTTCTCATCAAACCAAGTGAAATCACGTGGAAAGTGGCTAACACAATACATCAAGGTAGTCCATTGAGGTGTTTTCAATAATTTATGTGCTCCTACTGTGTGTCGGGCATTTTAGATACACTGAATTCTCAGAAAAATCCTGCAAGGCATTAACAACTTTATTTAATAAATAAGGAAATCAAGGTTCAGAGTAGCTAGTTATTAACTTTCTCAAGGTCACCCAGCCTCTCGGCAGGAAGCAGCCAGTTCTACTCTTCTTGTTCAGTTGCTCTGTGGTGTCCGACTCTGCGACCCTGTGGACTGCAGCACACCAGACTTCCCTGTCCATCTTCCGGAGCTTGCTCAAATTCATGTCCATTGAGTCGGTGATGCCATCCAACCATCTCATCCTCTGTTGTTCCCTTCTCCTGTTGTCTTCAATCTTTCCCGGTGTCTTTGCATCAGGTGGCCAAAGGATTGGAGCTTCAGCCCCAGCATCAGTCCTTCCAATGAATATTCAGGACTGATTTCCTTTAGGATTGACTGGTTTGATCTCCTTGCAGTCCAAGGGACTCTCAAGAGTCTTCTCCAACACCACAGTTCAAAAGCATCAATTCTTTAGCACTCAGCCTTCTTTATGGTCCAACTCTCACATCCACAGAATTGCCTGATACCAAAGACCACGCTCATGCCATTACATGGTTGAGCTCTTCTGTATACAAAAGATTCCCTACCCCCCCATCTATGAAGGCCAAGCCTCAGGATGCTTTCTGGGCAACTCACTTGTGAGAGCTTGCACAGGAAAGGATGCTAAAACTCACATGAGAGGTGAAAGTGCTGCGTGAGCCACCTAAAGAATTTTACGCTAACACAGGCTTCCCAGGGCACGTCAGGAAACATCTCAGGAGACACAGCCCCTACTTCTAAGAAAGANCAGAATTGCCTGATACCAAAGACCACGCTCATGCCATTACATGGTTGAGCTCTTCTGTATACAAAAGATTCCCTACCCCCCCATCTATGAAGGCCAAGCCTCAGGATGCTTTCTGGGCAACTCACTTGTGAGAGCTTGCACAGGAAAGGATGCTAAAACTCACATGAGAGGTGAAAGTGCTGCGTGAGCCACCTAAAGAATTTTACGCTAACACAGGCTTCCCAGGGCACGTCAGGAAACATCTCAGGAGACACAGCCCCTACTTCTAAGAAAGAGACCACAAAATTTGAGAAAGACACACTTCTACTCACCATCCCACCCGAATGCTTCTCCTTCAATTTTATATGGGCTTCCCTGGTGGCTCGGTGTTAAAGAATCCGCCTGCCAATGCAGCAGACGTAGGTCCAGTCCCTGGATTGGGAAGATCCCCTGGAGGAGGAAATGGCAACCCACTCCAGTATTCTTGCCTGGGAAATCTCACAGACAGAAGCCTGGTGGGCGACAGTCCATGAAGCCACAAAGAGTCCGGCATGACTTAGCAACTGAACAACAACACGCAACCATCATATGCCAGCAGCCAGCACACTTCTTAATGCAAAGGATCAGATCATATTTTAGGCTTTGTAGGCCAAACAGTCTCTGACACAGCTCTTCAACTTGACAGTTACAGCATGCAAACAGCCATAAATGACTGTACATAAATAAATGGACATGGCTGTGTTCAAATAAAACTTTATTTGCAACATCAGTCACGAGGCCTTTTGCCAACTTGTTGTGCACATTTGAGACATGATGGCCTTCACACAGAATTACATAAAAAAGGTTGGCAGATACTCTGTCAGTATTACCACTTGACCATGATAGAGAATGTCCCAGTTTCTTAGAAAATGCCCATGGTATCAATCTTTGATAATGATCANGCTTGACATCCACTAAGTTGGATAACCTGAACCCCTCGCTTTTCTTCTCTGGGCAGTGATATCCTCTTCTAAGAGTGAAGAATGACTGCATCCTAGCGATACACTGTGGCTATAAAAGACTCTACAGGCCTCTTAAAGAAGGCATTAAATCATCAAGTGTTAAATCATCTTATCCAATTGCTTACTTTTAAAATTGGATTTGCAGCATGAAAATTTGACAGTTTTTAAAACAAAAAATCAAGTAAACTTTACAACTCAATGGGAAGACAGTCTGTTTTCAAAGTGGGTAAAATATTTCAATAGACATTTCCAAGATGCACGGACAGCTAATAAATATGCAAAAAGATGTCCAATAGCATTAACTGTTAGGAAACCACAAATTAAAACCATGATGAGATACCACCATGTACCTACTAGAATGGCTAAAAATTTTTTTAAAGACACTTTTAAGTGACAAGGATACAGAGGAGCTCAAATCCTCATTCACTCTTCATGGGAATATAAAATTGGGTAGCCACGTTGGAAAAGAGTCTGACAATTTCTTTAAAAATTAAACATAAACTTACCAATCAATCTTGAAATTTTACTCCTAGGAATCTATCCAAGAAAAATAAAGACATATCCACCCAAAGACATATACACACATATTCATAGCAGCATTATTCATTAATAGCCTCAAACTGGAAATAATCCAGATGTTCTTCTACTGGTGAAGAGGTAACCAAATTGTGATACATTCATACAATGGAGTATTATTTAGCAATTAAAAGGAATAAATTACTGATACATGTAATAATATAGCTGAACTTCAAAAATAGTACACTACGTAAAAGAAGCCATGCACAAATACTACATATGGTATGACCACATTATATAAAATGCCTAGTAAAGGTAACTCTATAGAGACAGAAAGCAGATACATGGTTGCCCGGAGGAGAGAGTCAATATAACTATAAATGGGTACAAGGTTTCTTCGGGAAGTGATGGAAATGTTCTCTGGTAACAGCTATACTTCTCTCCAGATGTACTAAATTCACTGAATTGTACATTTACAGTGGGTAAATTTTATGGTGTGTAATTATACCTTAATAAAGATTTTAAAACAAAAGAGGGACAGAGTACCGAAGACGTCACAGATACACCATCAGGGGGCAGCAGCTAGATTATTTGAGTGATCCTTAATTTGGGGGGAGACTCTTCCATAGAGCTTAAAGAAAAATACATCTGAATCTCAGTTTACACTTATGCACATGATGATTTCATGTGTGTGTGTGTTCACTCTTGGTGATCCTTACAGACCTGCAATAGTAAGACTTTATTTTTCTCTGATGCCATAATACTCTTCCTGATGGAGAAGAAGATAGAATACTGGAGAAAAAAAAAAAAAAAAAACAGTTCTAAGATGATCATTTCTCTTACAGGGAGAAAAGGTAAATTTGGAAACATTAAAGAAAAATAGGGGTTTACAGGTGGCCCTAGAGGTAGAGAACCCACCTGCCAATGCAGGAGACATCAGAGACATGGGTTTGAACTCTGGGTCAGGAAGATCCCCTGGAGGAGGGCATGGCAACCCACTCCAGTATTCTTGCCTGGAGAATCCCATAGGCATATGTAGATAGAAACATAACACTCATTTCTCCAAATGATGTAGTCCTGAGATTGGGCACAGAAATCCTAAGGCTGACTTAGGATGTTGTGAAGAGCCGACTCATTGGAAAAGACTTTGATGCTGGGAAAGACTGAACGCAAAAGAAGCAGGGGCCACCAGAGGAACAGAGGATTAGATGGCATCACTGACTCAATGGACACAAATCTGAGCAAACTCCCGGAGATAGGGAAGGACAGGGGAGCCCAGCGTGCTCCATGAGTCCATGGGGGTCGCAGAGTCAGACACAACTGAGCAACTGAAGAGCAGCCAAAGAAAAATAAGTCAAACCTGAGAAAATGTCTCAAGCATGATGTCAAGATCAAGAATAGTATGTGTTACCACATTTTGTAACACTGAGAGTTCCTAGCAGGTTGCTTTCTTCATCTGTTCTTGCCACTGGCCAGGGCACAGGAAGTCACCAGGCAGATAAAAAGAGATGGAGGCTCAGCGCAAGGAAGTGATTTGTTCAAGACCCCAGAGGCAGTGAGCAAGCAGTGCTGGCAACTGCTCAGGCCCGGAGCAGGCATCCGGCCTCCCCCAAACTCCCCAGCCCCCCAGCCATGCCTCCCCTCGCAGGTGCAGCCCCAGAGAGCCGCGGCCCCCAGCATGGGCCCTGTAAGCCCATCCAGATAGTGGGTTTATGTGACACCACAATTCCCTGCGCTGCGAGAAGGCCTGGCCCACGCACAGACAGCTGGAAGTCACTTCGACCCCCAACGACACCGTTCAAAGCCTCCTCTGTTTGGCTTTTTGACTCCTGATTGACATTCGTTGGCGAGTGGAGCTAAATGCCTCGCTGAGGACAATGTTGACCCACTCTGACTATTCACGAGGAAAGACTTTTCAGAATAACAAACAAAACAAAACCCCCAAAACATTGGTGTGCTTAAGGGACTGAATAGAGCCCAGAGGTCCAAGGAGGCAGGGCCGGGCCTTTCAAGGGGCTGGCAAGTCCATTGAGGAGTTAATTGTTTGGGTGTACAATGAGTTTATTCTGACCACATACAAAGAGCTTTCTCTTCCAGGTCCTTCAAAAGCAAATGTGTCAAAGGGGCCAGAGGAGGAATCTGTATTAATGGCATCTCTTGGGGTCTTGAGACTGAGGAGCCTTGGAGAATGAGAGAAAAAGAAACCACCACCCCCATCTCGAGATTCGGAAAGTCTCTCAATGATCCCAAGTCCGCTTCGATTCTTGGGTTCTGTTCCAACCCTGGTCCATCACTGGTCACCCTCCCTCTTGGATTCATTCGGGCTGCAAGACATGGAGATAAACTTCAGCCCAGTAGAAGCGTTGGAAGGTTCTTGCTATTGAAGGGACTACATTTATTCCAGCGCCATCATCCCCCTCGGCATGTGACTCGGACCCAGTGTGAAAGTCTTATTCCGGGCATCACAGGGAGACAACAGTGTCTGTTTACAGAAATGTCCCTTAAGAACGTGGCCCGAATCATGCCAGGAGGAGGATGGAGCTGTTAGTTAACCTCAACATTTCCTGAAGTCCCATGACCAACAAGGCTCAGAAATGTACTCTGAGCTGTCCTGATTCTGACCATTGAGAACAGAAGTTATCTGAGTACTTTGGGTCCTTTCCCGAGTGAGAGATCAACGCTCTACATTCTGCCCACCCACATGCACCCTCCTTCCCAGTACAAGTGAAAATAAGCTTAAAACTGTCTTTTTGCAAGCCGTTCCCCACATTGTCAAGCTCCACATTTTCTTGAGTTAGAACAGAAACAAAGGGCTGGTGAAAAGGGTAAACCAGAGATGGAAGAGAAGGCTGGTGGGAGGGTGGGGTGTAGGGCATCTGTGGCACTGGCAGCAGCAGAGCTGGCTCAGAGCTGGGTTCACACAGAGACTGGGCTAGTTTATTAAGCTAGAAATGACTTTGCATCAGGTAATTGCAAACAGAGAGGCCCCATGAACCCTCCACCCAGTTTCCTCCAATGTAGCATCTTTACAGTTAACATAATTATATAGATAACATCATAATAGTATATCAAAATCAGGAAATTGATATGGGTATAATCCAGGGACCTTATTCACATCCCACCGGTTTTGCACGTGCTTCTTGCTGGGTGTCTGGTTGGGTGGGCGGCATGTAGCTCTATGCAACTTTATCCATGTGCAGATTCGTGCAACCACCGCCACAATCAAAATATAGAACTAGTCCATCACTACAAAGATACGCCATGTGCTACCCTTTTATAATCACACTTCCCCTTCTCCACCTCATTTTTCACCCCTGGTAACCACTAATGCTTTCTCCATCTCTATAATTTTGTCATTTTCAGAATGTTATATAAATGGCATCATGCAGGAGACGATCTCTGGAGGCTGGACTTGTTCACTCTGCATAATGCCCTTGAAATCCACCCAGCTGTTGCCACCTGCGTCAGCAGTGTGCTCCTTTACGTTGCTGAGTGGTATTCCATGGTCTGGATGCACCTCAGTTTGTTTTACCCACTGAAGGACGTNGCCATGTGCTACCCTTTTATAATCACACTTCCCCTTCTCCACCTCATTTTTCACCCCTGTTAACCACTAATGCTTTCTCCATCTCTATAATTTTGTCATTTTCAGAATGTTATATAAATGGCATCACGCAGGAGATGATCTCTGGAGGCTGGACTTGTTCACTCTGCATAATGCCCTTGAAATCCACCCAGCTGTTGCCGCCTGCATCAGCAGTGTGCTCCTTTACGTTGCTGAGTGGTATTCCATGGTCTGGATGCACCTCAGTTTGTTTCACCCACTGAAGGACGTTTGGGTTGTTTTCACCCTTGGCTATTACAGATAAAGCTGCTGTGACTACTTGTGTACAGGTTTTTGTGTGGACATAAGTTTTCATTTCTCTGGCATAAATAATCAGGAGTGCAATCACTAGATTATATGGTAAGCATATGTTTTGTTGTTTACTTTTTTAGGAAACTTCCAACGTATCTTCCAGAGTGGCTGTATCATTTCACATTCTTAACAACAGTTTATGAAAGATCCAGTTCCTCTGCAGTGACATTTGGTATTGTCACTATTTTAGCTCTTCTAATAGGCGTGTAGTGATGTCTTATCTTCTTAATTTGCACTTTAAAATTTTTGATTTACAATATCATGTAAGCTTTGGGTGAACAGCACAGCAATTCAGTTATGCATATATATATGTATATTCTTTCTCAGATTCTTCTCCCTTATAGGTTATTACATAATACTGAGTCTAGTTCCCTGTGCTATGCAGTAGGTCCTTGTTGGTTAATTTGCACCTTTTATAGCTAATGACGTTGAACATCTTTTTGTGTGTTTATCTGCCTTCTGCATATGTGTTTAGGTGAAAAGCTTATTCATGTATTTTTTCCATTTTTAAATTAAATTATTTTTCAATTGTTAAGTTTTAAAGCATTCTTTATATGTTCACATGTCCTCTGTTAGATAGGTAGTTTGAAAGTATTTTCTCCAAGTCTGTAGTTTTTAATTTCCTTAACAAGATACTTCGAAAGCAAGTTTTCAATTTTGGTGAAGTCCAATTTATCAATTAAAAATTTTTTTGAATCACATGTTTGGTATTCTGCACACTAAAGCTCAAGGTTCACCTACCTATAAGTTCTAAAATTTTCTCCTATTTTTTCTTATAAAAGTTTTAATAGCTTTAGATTTTACATTGAAGTCCAAGATCCATTTTGAGTTAATTTCTGTATGAGGTGTGAGGTTTAGGCTGAAGGTCTTGGGAAGCTGTTTTTGTCTACTGGGTGCCCGATTGCTACAGCACCATTTGTTGAAAGGGACTATCTTTACTCCACTGAATTCCTTTTGTATGTTTCAAAAATCAGTTTGCCAAGCTTGTGTAGGTCTATTTCTGGGTTCTCTGTTCTGTTCTGTTGATCCTTAGGTCAACAGACAGTGAAAATACTCTGTGTGATACTATAAAGGTGGATACCACTACTCATCTGTCTATTCCCACAGAGTATATGACACCAAGGGTGAATCCTAATATAAACTGTGAACTTTGGGTGTTAATGATGTGTCAATTTAGCTTCACCAGTTGCAACAAAGGTACCCACTCTGGGGGGGTGTTGATGGTGGAGAAGGCAACACATGTGTGGGGACAGGGGGCATATAGAAAATTTCAGGACCTTCCTCTTAGTTTTGCTGTGAACCTAAAACTACTCTTAAAAAACTAAGTCAAAAATAAAAACAGAATAAAATAGACATTTAAAAATATGGAGTCACGACATTTGTTTAGATGACCAAAGGAAAGCATGGATTGAAAATTCATAAAGGGTCATGAAGGGAGTAAAATATTAAAGATCTCTTGGTTAAAAAAAAAATCACATACAGTGATTCCCCTCACTTTCTTTTTAGAAATTGTCTCAGCTGCTCTAGTACCATTGCCTTCTCTGGGCGACAGTAAAGGACAGGGACGCCTGGTGTGCCGCAGCCCATGTGGTGGGGAGGAGTCAGACCCAACCTGAGGCCAAACAACACCACTGCCATTGCCTTTCCACATAAATTTTAGAATAAGCAGCCCTCGAACCTCATGGCTTTCCTTCAACAGGCACAACAGGACCGGAGAGTGACAACCCCTTCGCCTTGACCACAGGGGCTACGTGGCACTTAGACTGGAAGAGTGGCTCAGTTGTGGTCCCAAGGCCTGTCCACCCACAGGCTGATATCCCTGCCTCCCTCCAGCTTGCTGGGCCACACTTGGAACTGAAGTCATTCAGCCGAAGAACATGTCCTCAGTGGCCAGACAAGCTAGGAGCCGTCCCCTAGACTTCGGGAGCCCCACAAAGGTACCAGGCAGAAGAATCAGGAACTTACCAGTGCACCACGCTCATCCCAGGCAGCCTCCTCCAGGGGTCTCTCCTCAGAGGCTCTACTCCTGGGAGCTGCTGGCCAGGGCATTTGAAGGAGCCACCTGCCATCCCTCCCCTGCTTCCCAGTATCCCAGCATCTAGAAGTCTGTGCTCCTCTGGGAGGCTTCCCCTCCATGACGATGCCTTCGACAAGAAGAGGCTAAGATCATAGAGCGTGAGCTCCACGAGCTGAGAGCTCTTACATTTCACCCACCACTGGGTCCTCAGGGACTATAACAAAGCTGGCACTGAAGTCTCAATGAATATTTGTTGAATGAAAGAATAAAACAGCCAAGGATAAAACACCAGCAGTCACTAACAACACCGGGGGACTCGTTAGAATCCAGATCACAAACCCTGTTTCCTCTCCACTCCTTGGAAGCCAGGTATCCTCCATTCGTAAACTTTCTTTTGGAGACACAGGATAGGGGCTGAGATGGAGGGCGGGCAGTTGAGTAGATGGAGTCACTCCCTGCTGGGGGAGTAATGAACTTGGGTAGTGGGAGATGAGGGGCACACGTGAATGCTCAAGCACACTCGTGCACACCCCTTCTGCAGCTGATCTCTTTAAAGCTGATATACTGATATGCCAGGCTTGGTCAGGGTGGCTTGGACACCAGACAGCGACCTGCATGCAGAGAAGAAAAGAGCTGCATCTCATGGGCCTGGAGCTACTTAGGTGCAGTTTGTAGCAGGCACGCATCAGAATGAATGGTTCTCCACAGGGAAATAAGAGGTCAACACATAGAGGTCATCAGTTGCCCATCTCCATTCAAATTCAGCCCAGGCTTGAAGGTAATCAGATTTAAGCCATCTCATGGCAAGGCTGACAGATCACCTATGAATCTAGCTGCCCTCTCTGGGCTGAGAGAAGAGGAAAAAGAGGTGGCTGGGAAGAGGTGAAAGACACGTGAACGGAGCAACATTCTGTGTATAGGATGCTCTGAGACGGCTGGCTCTGCACATCTCCACCAGGTTGGAGGCAACGCAAGGAAACCCCTTCAGGTGTACTTAACCCCCATGAGGGCGGAGGCTAGAGACCACATGAGCCCCTGCATCTGGGAGACCTGCCATCCATCATCCCTGCCCTAAGCACGGCCCTCGGCCCTGAGAGGGAGTGCTGATGGCTCTACCGTTTGCATGACAAAGGTCTCCAAGCTGGCATCAACGTGTAGACCAAACACCACGAGAGATCCTCAAAACCGAGACCCAGAGACGGACGCTGGAAAAATAACCGCGGCCCACTCCGTGTTTGCAGCAGGGCTATGGAGCAGTCAGTGGAGGGGCGGGGGTGAGGCGCAATAAAAGAAGTCCCTACGAGTTGAATTGTGGAAGTTCCGCTTCTCTCCAAGACTGGCTTGACAAATACAGGAGCATGTGCAGAAGACAGAGCAGTTTTCTAAATGTTTTTATTCTTCTTTCACTTTCCTTACACTGTTCACTCCCAGAGCTCTTAGAAGTAAGAAAGAGAAAACTGCAGAAAACTCCTGATGACCCTAAATTTTCACTGGCCACGTATCCCAGGCACTCCAGAGAAAAGGTTCCCAGAAACTGCCAGAAATCGTTGTCCAAGTCCTCTCCTACTGTTCTCTCATTCTTCACTTGCCCCACCAACACCCCACCAGAAGCTGAGAATGTCCTTACTGCACTTCATAAGCAATGAAGCCTAGGACCAGTCCTTGACTCTGTGTTAGGTTATCCTGGAAACTCCCTCAAATCGCCCACATTTGTTAGCATCTAGACCCCTGAAAGAAGCACCTCGGTAAAATCCACAAGCCTTGGTGGGCCAGAAGAAGCTGCTCAGGGTAAAATCACCACGTCTAAATCACATTTTGCTTCCCAGTCACTTTTCTACTTCAATGGAAACCCCAAATTCCTTCCTCTCAATTTCTGCAGCTTTCAACTGTTTTAGCAGCAGATGGTCAGAACTCAGGGGTTGCTGTGGAGGGGGGGGGGGTCCTTTCCTCTCTTCTGATATTCCTCTGTAGCATCAATAAAACATATGTGGATGCACGTGTTCCCCCCACCCCCCAAAATGCACACATACCCCTTCCATCTCTCTCGGAGGGTGAGGACCATCAGAGAAGGGACGGCTGCAGGATGGGAGTGCCCCAGATCAATGGATATTTGAAACTCAAACACATGGCCCGGGACCTCCCCTGCATGTGTTAATTACCACACATGTGCCCATAAAGGAGTCCGGGGAAACACAAGGGGCCCAGAGAACAGAGCACAGTGAAGACATTCCAGGGGATTAAGTAAACAGTCTGAAGTTCTGACCCTCCTCCTCTCCTGCAGCACGTGCATCTGGGTAAGATAACCGGGCCTCCTTCCCCCCACTTCTCCCCTCGGGCCCCACACCTGTGGACCCAGGAGCAGGAGCGACCCAGACCTGCTTGCTGGCCAGATGCCTGTGACCTGCTACCGCCTGGCCTCTCTCCCTCTCTCCTGCCTCCTGCTATCTCCCCGGGCCGCCTCCCCCAGCCTCCTCCCACTCTGCCTTTCTCCTCCTCGCCTTCAGAGGACTGATTCCTGGCCGGCAACCAGACCCTCCATCGCACAATACGCCTTTTCATTCCTCCCAGGCGGAGAGAACCGATCCCTCCAAGTCCCGTCCATGGAGCATGTTCAAAAAGGCAGAAGGGTGGGGAAAGAAAGAGCTGGGTGTGCTCCTCCCCTGCTCCCACCACCCCCTCCAGCCCCTACACACACATACACCCAGACCCCCAGCCTCGCCTCCTTTCTGGATGTCCTCTGGGCCGAGCATCCCTCTGGGCAGGTCTCTGGAGCTGCTGCTCTCGGGAGATACCTTCTGGGAGACCCCCATGTGGGCACGAGCTCAGACAAGGGCCCTTTGTGTCTTCCCACCTGCTGCCCTCCGGAGCACATTCCATTCTTAAGTGGCAGCTGAAGAGGCACCTTGGCGGGGCCGACACAGGATATTACCAATGCCCTCTCGCACTCTGTCCCCATTCAAACCCCAGCTTCCTGGACAGGTGCGGCTTCAGGTGGGCCGTCCTACAGGTGGCTTTTCACTGCCCTGCCCGGGGCAGATAAAGAGAAGAGATTCAACACCTCTGCTGTTGTTCAGTTGTGTCCGACTCTTTGCGACCCCACAGACGGCAGCACCTCTGGGAACCCTCCAAAGTAGAAGGAAAGAGAGGCCATTGGGCAGAAGTCAAGTCTCCAGGGGGCAAGTGAACCCTAGCATCTTCTCCACCCCCCTGCCAGGCCTTTGCACCAAAGAGGAAGNGGGGGGGGGGGTCCTTTCCTCTCTTCTGATATTCCTCTGTAGCATCAATAAAACATATGTGGATGCACGTGTTCCCCCCACCCCCCAAAATGCACACATACCCCTTCCATCTCTCTCGGAGGGCGAGGACCATCAGAGAAGGGACGGCTGCAGGATGGGAGTGCCCCAGATCAATGGATATTTGAAACTCAAACACATGGCCCGGGACCTCCCCTGCATGTGTTAATTACCACACATGTGCCCATAAAGGAGTCCGGGGAAACACAAGGGGCCCAGAGAACAGAGCACAGTGAAGACATTCCAGGGGATTAAGTAAACAGTCTGAAGTTCTGACCCTCCTCCTCTCCTGCAGCACGTGCATCTGGGTAAGATAACCGGGCCTCCTTCCCCCCACTTCTCCCCTCGGGCCCCACACCTGTGGACCCAGGAGCAGGAGCGACCCAGACCTGCTTGCTGGCCAGATGCCTGTGACCTGCTACCGCCTGGCCTCTCTCCCTCTCTCCTGCCTCCTGCTATCTCCCCGGGCCGCCTCCCCCAGCCTCCTCCCACTCTGCCTTTCTCCTCCTCGCCTTCAGAGGACTGATTCCTGGCCGGCAACCAGACCCTCCATCGCACAATACGCCTTTTCATTCCTCCCAGGCGGAGAGAACCGATCCCTCCAAGTCCCGTCCATGGAGCATGTTCAAAAAGGCAGAAGGGTGGGGAAAGAAAGAGCTGGGTGTGCTCCTCCCCTGCTCCCACCACCCCCTCCAGCCCCTACACACACATACACCCAGACCCCCAGCCTCGCCTCCTTTCTGGATGTCCTCTGGGCCGAGCATCCCTCTGGGCAGGTCTCTGGAGCTGCTGCTCTCGGGAGATACCTTCTGGGAGACCCCCATGTGGGCACGAGCTCAGACAAGGGCCCTTTGTGTCTTCCCACCTGCTGCCCTCCGGAGCACATTCCATTCTTAAGTGGCAGCTGAAGAGGCACCTTGGCGGGGCCGACACAGGATATTACCAATGCCCTCTCGCACTCTGTCCCCATTCAAACCCCAGCTTCCTGGACAGGTGCGGCTTCAGGTGGGCCGTCCTACAGGTGGCTTTTCACTGCCCTGCCCGGGGCAGATAAAGAGAAGAGATTCAACACCTCTGCTGTTGTTCAGTTGTGTCCGACTCTTTGCGACCCCACAGACGGCAGCACCTCTGGGAACCCTCCAAAGTAGAAGGAAAGAGAGGCCATTGGGCAGAAGTCAAGTCTCCAGGGGGCAAGTGAACCCTAGCATCTTCTCCACCCCCCTGCCAGGCCTTTGCACCAAAGAGGAAGCCCCTACACCACCATCTGGAATGGAGGAACCCACCAGGATAAGGGAGTGAAGAGGTAGGAACTTGAGGCTTCACACTCTATCCACCCCCCTCCCTGGAAGAATCAGATTCCCCTGCCTTCTTCCACCTGGATCAGCAAGAGCCTGCTGTGAGCACGGGTCTGATTCCTATTGTCATTCACAACATACAAGACAACCTGGGAAATATTTCTCTGTGAAGTTTAAAAGCCACATCCTCTGGTTGGCCTTTCTTGGGGCAGGTGCTTCACCCAGCATCGTGCACTCCATGGGGAAAGTCTGGGTGGTCTGTTCTGCATGGATGCTCTTTCTTTTTCCTACCACCAGGACCTCATGCCCAGGATTAAAGCTTATGCTCCGAAGACTTCAGTGGCAACAAGCAAAACTGAAGGCAGTTCCCTTTTCCAACCCCAATCAATTACAGACAGACATGCCACTCACAGTGTTGATGATTTCAGATCTTTGCAGGAAGAAATGTTTATCCCCTCTCCTGCCCTCCCTCCTAGAAGGGAACCACCAACATTCAAGGCTGTCTCCCTGGGGCTGCGAAGTACTTTCTTTTTGCCCACTTATTCATTCCTGTTCGCTGGTAGGGGAACAGCCCATTGGGTCCTTTGGTCCATGGTTTCTAGAAGGAGGTGGTATCACCAAGCTCTACTCCAATATCTTCTTGGAGCACCTGCATGCAGGGAGAGCAGGTTCTCCAGACTCTCAACTCCTCCATTCAAGTAGGGGGACTCTGCCTCCTCTTTGGGTCCCCACGGAATTAGCATCTGGGGTAAGGGCCAGGGCCTCACCTTGGTCTCTCTGTGACTGCAGTGTAGGATAAGCCTGCTTGCCCCACTCTGATCCTTGCAGGCCCAACTCTCCATTTAGCTCTTATAAGCATTTAGTTCCCAAGGCTCAGAGTCATCAGCTGAGATCTCCCACCTGGGTTTTACCTGAGACCCCAAAATGAGGCTTCTGGAGTGCTTGCAGGGGCAATAAAATTGAAACCTGTTTTCCATGCAACCACCAGCTGTCTGTGTGTATGCTGTTCTGGAGGCAAGAAGTGGCGAATCTTAGCATCTTCCATACTGGAAAGTATGGTCAGCACATCGCAGGGGCCCATTCCTCATGTCGGCTAGTCCACTAACCAGCACTCAAACAAACACCCTCATCAAGGCCAACTGCACAATTTGTAGGGCCCAGGGCAGAGTGAAAAAGCCTTTTCTTCAAAAAGCCAGAGAAAGGGCGCCACGAAAGACACTAAAATATCAAGTCTGATGCTCTCCTCCATGGTCTGTCTCTATTCGTCACGGTGTTTTTCAACTTGCTATTTATCATTGTTCTGGGTAAAGAAAGGCTTCCCTGGTGGCTCAGACAGTAAAGAATCTGCCCGCAATGCAGGAAACCCAGGTTCGATCCCTGACTGGGGAAGATCCCTTGGAGAAGGAAATGGCAACCCACTCCAGTATTTTTGCCCGGGAAATCCCGTGGACAGAGGAGTCTGGCGGGCTACATTCCATGGGGGCCAAAAATTAGACAACAACTGAGTAACAAATACTTTCTTAGTTTCTATGTAAAGAAAAAGGAACATCCTAAGCAGGTTATGGAAGACCCGTAGCCCTCATCACAAAGGCTATCTGTCAATGAAGCCACAGTGAATACGCACAGTACACGTGTCTCTACCGCCCACATGCACGCTTCGTCATCCCATTGCACTGTGCCAACAAAACCCAAGTTCAAGGGCAAAATAACAAGAATTTCAAGACCACAGCTGCCCAGGTCACATGCACATGGAGCATCCTAGTCTTAGTGAAGAGACTCTGGATGTGCCAGAACAATTATCAAGGAGAATCAAAGAGGAAAAACAATGCTCAGATGGGTTTCCAAAATAGAAGAGTCTGGGTAGCCTCGGGCATGCCCGCCTTTCTCTGTGCTTTTCTGGTTAACGCCAGTGGTTATCGGTAGTTGATTGACTGAACTTCCCAGGAACCAAGGGTCTCAGGGTCCTCGCCTGCCTGGAGCACTGCTCATCTCTCTCAGAAATTCAGGGAGGTGATGAGCTTTACTCACCTCCAGGGCTTCTGGGAGGGAACAGAATAAGAATGCAGACTCTCTGCAGGGCACTTTTAGCTCTCACCCCAGGCTCCTTCCATCTTGTCTAAGAACGCCTGCTTGGACGGGCTTTAGAAGCAAACATTTAGATAAGCGTGAAACTCCACTCACCTTTCCTTCCTGAGTTACCCTGGCTCGCAGGCTTATCGGTGACCGAACCTTGGGTGAAAGGGGAAACAAAAACACAGACGTTTAGAATGCATCGTGGTTGGTTTCTTTCAGAGCTGGTAAAGCCTGCTGTTAGGAGCATCTGGTTATGTATATAGATACTGTATACACAACTAGGAACATTATATACAAAGTGAGTACATACATACATGTGAGTGGGGTTTGTTTAACATCAATGTCACTGGTATCACAGCACTGTTGAGATGAACCATGATTTCCAGGCTCCCTGGCAATAGTCTCGAGCAGATTTTTACAAAATTCCACATCCACATAACTCCTTTGTTGAACATTCCACTCACTGCCCCCTCGCCTCCACTTCCCACCAGTTCCACGTCCTGAGCCACATTCAGTCAGTAGGGCCGATGGCAAAGAAAACCCTTCTCACTGCAAGTGCAGTGATTGACATCCCTTGCCGGTGAGGGCAGGAAATCGGTGATTTTCCATCTGCATTAAGTAGAAAATTGTTGGCCCAATTGTACTGAATGGGCCAAAATAGTCTGAGGCATGGAAACAATTTTCTAGACGCAGTCCGATCCTCAAGGAGGGTGGGTAGTGGGTGCTTTTGGCCAAACGGGGTGCCCTGCGTGTACTCGGGTACCCTGCGCCCCTGCCAGACAGTCCTGACCCTGCTGCACCTGCCTTCCCCGGGATGCCCTGCCCCACACATGCGGGGCACAGCCAGCTCAAGCATAGAAGGGCATCGGGGGAGGTCCCTGCGACAAAAGAGAAGAAATCCATCCCTGTTCACATCCGACCCCTTCTCCATATACGAGTTTTGTGCGAATTCAATTATATTACCCTGCATGACTTGTTTCTAGCACATTTGTTTGCTTTAAATGAAACTTTCCAGGTCATTTGCAAGAAGGTTTCATTCCTCCCCCTCCTCACACCAACCCCAATTAAGGTTTCCAGTTTCCATGTAAACCACAAATAAAGTAAACTTTCCTTTTTGGCCTGCAAATTTTGGTTTCCTAATGTAGATACTTACTGCCCTTTCCACTCACTCTTCCCCTTATATAGCAGGGCTGGTCGAAAAAAATGAATAAATTTAGGGGAAAAAGAAAAATGTTAGGACAGGACTGCTGGAGTTTGGAATTTCCCACAGGCGTTAGAATAATGTTTTATACTTTGCTTGCACTTAAAAATTAAAAATACGTAAATACATAAAATCTCATATACACAGATTATAGAGAAATAGGAAGCAGCTGGTGGGTGGGACAGACTGTTTTTTAACATAGGCTGAGCTGCATAGTGAATTAAGGGAGTGACTTGAATTTCCTAACCATCAGAATGGAAGTGTGGGGCTTCTAAAAATCCATAATACACAATCCCACAAAACTGACCTAAGAACAAAAGTTCTCTATGCCCATAAAGTTGGAAATAGAAAAGACTTGATTTTTCCTATGGACTTACTAGGAGGGTTGCTATGAAAGAGTGGTTTCCTAATTTGTCTCAGCATCAGAACCACCTGAGACTCTTCATAAGCATGTAGACGCCGAGCCTCACTCTAGACCTACTGGATCCAAATACTGAAGGAGAAGCCTCAACATTCGGGTTCTTTTTGAATTCCCCGGGCATCGCTGATACCAGCCAGATTTCAGGGCCACTGCCACGAATGTTTTCCATCCCTGTATGTTACACTGGTGGCAAACATATGGCAACACAGACCGCCGCTCCACTCTCCTGCACCCATGAGAGACACTAATTGCTCACCATAGCCTTTGATGCTGAACTCCTATGCAGTCTTGAAATCTTTCTCAATAAAGTGTGCCTAGGGTCCCCAGCCACCAAGAGGACCCAAGCTATAAACTTACAGACTGTGCTCTCTAGAGGTTACAGCTGATGCTTGGGAAAAGAGCATTGAACCAGAAACCTAAACTCAAAATAAAGAAATACATACCCAGAGACATATAGTGATCCTATCACCCAGATCCCAACAGAGCAACCGCGTTCAGGTGGACTCCTCCCTGACCGGGAGGAGGACTCAGAACCACCACCATTCTTTCAGAGGTCCACTCACAGGTGCAGGAGACCGGCCAAGGCGTCTCTCTCCAACCCTTTTCTTTCTTCCCGCCCTTCCCTACGGTACCTGAACATACAGGAGTTTTATTCTGCACAGAAGAACCACTGATGGGCTTCCCATCGGGGGTGACGCACCAGCAGTACCCGGTGTAAGTGTGGCACTGCACCTGTTCAGGGAGTGGGAAGCAGAAAAGAGCCATAAGTCTTGGGTCACAGCATCAACAGTGGCCTCCCATCCATTTCAAACCCTCCCTGGCAAGGCGGAGCGCCACTTCCACCGCTCTCTCCAGCAGCCCGCCCCCAGCGTGTCCCTTGACGACGGGCCAGAAAACACTGTGCTTTCTGCGTGACCCTCAGGCGCAACCGCAGCCACTTATCTTGGGCTTCACGCTGTTTCCTTATGACATTTAACACTTAATCTCTCACACCACACTCAGAAATGTGCGCTGCGCATCCCATCTATTTGTAAGAAGTCCTGATTGGTGAACTAACTTGGCAAGTTCAAGTTGGAATGTCATCGCTGTAGGTTGATACAACCCTTAATAAGCAGAGACAAGTGAAAGGCTTTTCTTCTTTTTCCAGCTCTTCCCAGCACCTGTTCCTACAGTCAGCTTTCCTACTGATCATGTGAATTTCCCGAGGGAAGGCCACACATGATGGGGCTGAGGCAAGAATGAGGCCCCTTACGCCTGCAGGCGCTGGTTCTAGGTGCCCTGCTGCCCCACTGCTTGACCTTCTTCAAGCCTCTGTGCTCAGGTCCATGCTGCCTGGGAACAGTAAATAAAAGTGAGGCTTTGGCCTTCATTCGGGGTAACTCTTCTTTCTCTTTCAGTAGCTGTCACTCTGTTCACCTCCTCCACAGCACCCTACTGTCCCTTTTCTACCCACTTTCTACACAAATCTGGGCATCACTCCCCTGCTTAAAATACCTCAAAGACTTGACATCAGACTCAGAATGGAGATGAGGCTGATTTGCACAAGCTTAGGGATCCCCATGATCTGGCCCCTGCTCTCCCCACGTTCCTGTTTTACCTCCAGGTCTCCACATATCCTCCATTCCAGCCACAGGCAACTTGTAGAGGCTCAGAAACACATTCTAGTCTCTCATGATTCTGAACCTCTGTTTGCTTCAACCAGTCAATCTTTCTGGAATACCATTCCTCAACCCATCCCAGCCTACACCCAAGCCTTTGTCTACACCTTCTCCTTAAAGTGGTCCCAGGCTCCCTACGTCCTCCCCCCGCCCGTTCCTCTGACCCTCCACACAACCTGGCTCCCCTAATTCCCCCTATTACAACGAGCCTGTTGATCTGTCTGGTCTATCTCCCCATTAGACTGTGACCTCCCAAAGGCAAGAGACTGAAACTTGGCTGTTTCTATATTCCAAGCATCTAGCACAACGCCTGAGATTTATTGTAGGCATTTGATGAGTTGAATAAATGCATGTATTATCATATTTCCTGAATTCTTGGTTTCTATCCATCCTAAAAATGTAACATCAATTTAAACAGCCCTGCCACATTAAATGTAGACCTCAATTACAAGATGTGTTCCAACCGCACAGACGTTAAAGTGTGGGGAAAAGGTGCCTCTTGGGATCAAGGACTTATCAGAATCGAGGATAGACAGCAACAGCATACAAACTGAGAGGTGAGGGATACAGGGTACAGAAGGAAAGGACAGATCAGACAGCCTCTGTAAAATCCGTAGGTTATCAGCAAGACAGAAAAGCTACAGAAAAGACTTCTGCTCTTGTGATGGTACCAAATACCACAGTTTCCCCCAAAACTGGTTGTTTCATTACAGACCTGCACTCAGAAATTGGGATTTAAGAACAAGATGCAGGGCATCTCACTCCGACCAATATGATGACTGTATAACTGAGGCATTTACCTGTACCATGCATGCAGGGAACCTGTGTTCAATGCCTTCACCAAAGGACCACGTTTCACTCTCGCTTCATCTCGTGGAGACAAGCCCTGAATCCCAAGATCACGCTTGCTACCCCAGATGCTGACTCAAGACCAGTGTCCTCTGGCAGGTTAGTGCTACCTTCCAAGGAGGCCTAAGGGTGGAATGGAAAGCAACCCAGATACACCTGGATTTGAATCCTAGATCCAGCCAGTTACGTACGGATTTGGCAGTTATGTTACTTAGGTCTTTGAGCCATCTACAAAATGGGAATCCTAGCACCTAACCTGGAGGGCACTGGCCAGGAAAACAGCGAGTGTGAGACCAGTGCCTGGCCTGGGCCGATGGCTGGATACAGGGTGGCTGCGGCAAGATTGCTCTTGGCTGTGTCAGACAGCCTGTCCAGCCAGCCTCCAATGTGGGCCCAAACACCCCCGGGAAGCCCAGGAGACTCTGGTGGTGAGCACTCCCGGAAACTTAGAGTCCACCCCTTCAGACTCAGCACAGCCCACAGGGGACGGCTCCTCACCAGGGGCAGCATTTTAACGGGGCCTGACTGGCTGCTTCTTCCCCTGTGGGGAAGTCTGTCCCTGGGGCCAGTGGCCACGCTGACTCACCCCGGGGCCCCTCGTCTCTCGCGGCCAAGGCGAGCGTCTCTTTCTTGAGGATGGTACCCCCCACACACACACAAGTCCAGCTCCTAGATGACATGGAGCGCCCATCCTCCTGGGCCTGCAGAGCCCCAGCTGAGGCTGCTGGGGACAGAAGCATGTGCCTGAAGAAGAGACAGAGCCTAAAGCTTTGTTCTGGGGGATATAATCTGACCTTGGGGCTCCGAGGGTCCCCAGGGCCACATGCTACCTGAGAGTACCCGCTGTGCCCCTTTGGACATACAGAGGCTGCCTCCCAGCCCCCAGGCCAGGCCCACAGGCCCCAACACAGCCCCCCTTTCTCCCCAGGGCCCTCAGCATTTTCCTCAGACCAGGCTCCAAGGAATAGACTCCAGACGACAAAGTCCACAGGCTGAAGGCTGCTTCCGAGTCCTTCAGAGTTTTACAGCTGAGCTTGAATGAGGGATTGTTGCCATGTCCCTTGAGGCGTGAATCCACAGTCACGGGCACAGGTGTGCTGCAGAGGCAAGAACGACAGAGGACAAAAGAAGACCCAGGGGGCCTAGACCACAGCAGGAAGCGCCCGGCAGGGCCACTCTCCTGTACTGAAGGACCTCCAAGTGGATGCACCCACAGTTCTCCACCTAGAGGCTGTCTGCAAATTGTCTTGGGAAGTTTCCAAGATGTCTTCTTGAAGAAAAAGAAGTCATACGAAGACAGAAAGCAGTGGTCACAGAGTCAGACTATAGCCTGCCTTCCTTAACTAACCAGCTCCGCCACTTCCAGTTAACCACTGAGCTTTCCAGCCCTCTGCAGCCTTGAAAAGGTCTGTAGTCAAACCAAGCCTCGGACTGTCCATGACCATTTAGAAAGAGGGAGATAATAATACCTACCTCACTCGGCTGCTAGGCGGATTACACTAGATAATGTAAATAAAGCACTTAGCTCACATGGTAAATGCCTGGTTAAACTTAGCTATTTATTTTTATTATCATGGTGTTATTTTTTTAGCCAACTATCTGCACTCAAAAGAAAAGCACAGCCAGATTCTCTGATGGAAACTAAAGAACATTCTATTCCAACCAGCCCCAAGGGAAGGGGCAATTTGAAATCAGCAAAAAGTGTGAAAAAGTTTGAGTAAAAGAAGGGGAAGTTTATTTTCATATAGAAATAGTTTCATTATTCTCAGAAGAGAGAAGTAACATTTCTTGTAGAAAACCAATCAGGATGTAAATTATAATAGTTTTTATATACATGACCAAATGTTAAATCCTACCTAGTTTCCCTTCTTCCCTTGCAAACTTTATTGTTTTAAATTAATAAGCAATCCTCCTTGTTCAGATGGTGACTGCAGCCATGAAATTAAAAGATGCTTGCCTCTTGGTAGAAAAGCTACAGCAAACATAGGCAGTGGTACAGCAAACAAAAGCAGAGACATCACTTTGCTGACAAAGGCCTATATAGTCAAAACTGTTATTTTTCCAGTAGTCATGTACAGATGTGAGAGTTGGGCCATAAAGAAGGCTGAGCATCAAAGAACTGATACTTTTGAACTGTGGAGTTGGAGAAGACTCTTGTGAGTCCCTTGGACTGCAAAGAGATCAAACAAGTCAATTCTAAAAGAAATCAGTCCTGAACATTCATTGGAAGGACTGATGCTGAAGCTGAAGCTACAATACTTTGGCCACCTGATTTGAAGAGCAGACTCATTGGAAAAGGCTCTGATGCTGGGAAAGACTGAGAGCAAGAGGAGAAGGGGGTGACAGAGGATGAGATGGTTGGATGGCATCACTGACTCAATAGACATGAGTTTGAGCAAACTCCAGGAGATAGTGAAAGACAAGAAAGCCTGGTGTGCTGCAATCCATGAGGTCACAAAGAGTCAGACACAACTGAGCAAATGAACAACAGCAGCTTTGTTCTATCTCCCTCTGCTCAAAACACCAACCTCCAATTCATGAACTTTCAGACTTAATCTACGTGAAGAGCATGGGCCGAGAGGAACTGACAAGGTAACTGGCCGTTTCTAGTGTTTAGCATCTAGTGCAGTTTTCAAATCTCAGGGTTCTAGCCACAAAGGTACAGATACAAACCATGGCATTTCTTCCTACCCCACTCTGGAACAAACTTGAGAAGGTTAAAATGTCAACTGATGGGTCTTCCTTAAAAGACAAAAAGTGTTTTTACATCAATCTAAGTGAGGTTACTCTCTGCTTAGACTGCAGTGTGTTCTTAGGTAGGAAATTTCATCTCTGACTCATATACTTAAATATTTTTGGCAAGAAGCCCTTTGCAAAAACAGCCCAGTGGTTTACTTCGGGTCAACCTCTCTGTCCAAATGAAGACAAATCTGAACTTATTTTAAGCTTGTTAGTCTTCAACATTAGCCCAACTTGTGGACACCTGGGAAGATGTGGGAGGCCAGCACTGCCAATGAGTGCAGTTGAGTAACTGATGAGCAGAGAACAGAGCAGACACCAGCTAACAGAGCAAAGCAAGCCAATGGAGGCAGCAAAAGGGAGGAAGCCACGAGAAAAGTAAAGGAGACGCTGGGCCATACGCAGAGCCAAGGAGCACGCAGAGGTCACACCCCAAATGGAAAACACCACTTTCTGTCTTTACAATGATTTTCCAAACACCGCCATGACCGAGGCAGTATCTCATTTGGGCCTCAAGGTCATCCAGTGTGCAAATCCTTCATAGGAGAGGTGCATGGAGCAGAGGTTATTTGTTCAAATATCACAGCTAGTTCATAACAGCACAGGAATTCAGATCCCAAACTCCAAGCTCTCCAAAATTTCAGAATTGACAGAGCTGGAGAAAAATCTCAGAGATGACTAGTCTCACCCAAATGCTTTACAAATGGGGAAACCAAGACTCAGAGACAAGAGAGATAGCATGGTGGCCAGTACCTAACCTGCCAGACGGAAGTCCCCCAGACCTGGAAGGGAGACCAAGAAAGGCCTGGGTCTCAGGGCTGGTGTATAAGGGAACTGACCAGGTATCTTTATGCTTTGTAATTCTCTGGCAAATGGAAGTCTTTTGAGGGAGAAGGGGAGGAAGCGGGATAAATATTCAAGTCAAGAGTCTTTTGCTCCAGTTTGAGTGGAAGGCCATTTCTGGAGTGGTTCAGATGACAGCATGGGGGCCTCTGCTGTGCCCCCCAGCCAGCCTGCTTTCCTCTAGCTGTTCTTGGGGGACTCCTTGGACAGGGTCGGACCTCGCATCTCAAAGTAGCATATTTGTTGTTGGACTTTTGCTGTTTTTCCTACCAGCTTCCCTAGGAGAACAGTCTCCCCAAGTGTGGCTACTTTCTTCCCTTCTCCTGGAATGCGAAGCTGCTGTTCTTCCTTCTTTCTATCTGTTGCTTTGCTATAGCGATGGATACAGTTGGTGCCCTTTGGGGTGTGACCAGGAATTATTGGGGATGAAGGAGTTCTCTAGCCAAATAACTCTGGAAATATTGAGCCAAATAAAATAAAAAGATTTGTTGGTGGCAGGACTTCTCAGAGCCTTAAATCTGTTCACAATTCAGCTCTCTAAGAGGAAGATACCATTTGCAGCAATTCCTAAACTTCTTTAACTGTCGGAACTTGCCTTAACTTTGAGTGAGTGAACCCAAATCCCCCTAAAACTGAGTTCCCCTACTGAGTTTATGAGTAATCTCTCTATCCAAAACTTTATCCCCTTTCTGGTCCTGCTTGTATTCCCCTCAGAGGGCAGAGGAATATCAAAGAAAAGGTGGAGTTGAAACTGAATAAGACCCTGTGTGGTCCTCTCAGGTATCAAAGCCCATTCCTTATTTGTAGAAAAAGGCTTTAGTCTCCTAGGCCTTCCCTGAGTTCCAAAGAGCAGACTCAAGCAGTTACTACCTAGGGAAGTGAGAGAATGCAGAAACAAAGGAAGAACAGTCAAGCAAGAAAAGTAATGATAGCTTAAACAATAGTTCTTCAATAAAACAGAGCCTCAGCTCCAGCTCAGTAAGAACCTAGAGAGGTGAGACGGGGGGAGAGGTGGGAGCGATGTCCAAGTGTGAGACGACATCAGACCTGTGGCCGATCCATGTTGATGTTTCGTAGAAGCCAACACGATACTATAAAGCAACTACCCTTCAATTAAAAATACATAAATTAAAAAAAAAAAAAACCAGCCCCAGTTCCTCCTCAAGGAATCTACATAATCATCTGATGCATATCTTTGAGTTGTTTTGCAGGAACTAAGACCTCCCACACAGATAGATGGATGATGATGACTACATGCTGACCCCAGCATATAGACCCTAGACTGGATGGAACCAGACATTGATGATTAAGATTTTAGAAACATCACCCTATTACCTCGCCACCAACCAATCAGAAGAAAGTCCACAAGCTGCAACCTTTACTCCAAATGTTGCTTTTAAAAACCCTTTCCTGAAAGTCACGAGGGAATTCAGGTCTTTAGAGAATGAGCTGCCTATTCTCTTTGCTTGGTGCCCTGTGATAAATGTTATACGTTCCTTCACCTTAACTTGGTGTCAGTTAATTGGCTTTCCTATGCACAGGTGAGGGAGTGTGAACCCAAGTTCAGTTCAGGAGCATTCCATGGTAGTATCCGTGTTCTCTGAAACATGCTTAAAAAAAAAAAAGGCAGTATGATGAAGTGCAGGGCCTTGCCATATTTCTCTTTTTCCCAGTCATACTTTCTTACTATCCAGGTATCAGGCTTTCATTTAGTTCACTCTTCTTGAAACAATTTCCCTCTGGCAAATCCCCACCTCCTTTTCTGTAATGCTTTCTCATGTTCTATTTATTAAGAAATCCATCTTGAATTGCCTCAGACCTTCACTGACAACTGGGGTCCCCTCCAAGGCACCTTCAACCCAGTGGCTACATCCCTCCCACATCCCTTTTCTTTGTGCTTCTTTTGTAAAATGGAAAAATGTGAACCATATGCAAAAAGACAGGCTTGATTCAGCATTCTTAGTAGCAACTACCAAACTTGTAATGAAATGACTACTATCATGTACAGGAACATTTCCCAGTGGGAAAAAGTTAAACTAAAAGCAGAAGGCATGTGGATATTTCTCCAGCTCTCCTTGGCAGTGGGATTATGAAACATATTTTTTCTTTAATCTGCCAGTTGTTCCAAAGCAGTTAGTAGGTTTTTTGGATTAAACTAATGCACAAAGTTAAACATCTTGCTGTAGATCTACCCAACAACTTAGTTTCAGTGCAGTATTTTCAGCAGGCATATTTTCCTTTTTTCTGCATTCCTTATAGGACCTCTTGTAGGAAATTGTTTTTCCATCGGTGCCATGCACCCTAGCTGAATGACTGAGTCTCCGGGCCATCTGAGTTGCCACTTATCCCCCTAGAACCTCTCTCCATCAGAAGCTGCAAGAGGACATTGCTTATTGCACAGTAAGATACATGGGGAGGGCTTATGAAAACAAATTGCTAGGCCCTGCTCACAGAGTTTCTGGATTCATTAGGGACAGGGTCAGCTGGAGAGTATGCATTTCTAACAAGTCCCCAGGTGATGCTGCTGCTGCTGGTCCAGGGACTACACTCCAAGCACCAGTGTTTTAAGAGACACCTCATCACGCCATCCTTTCCAACATTTATCATGAAATACTCAAGAAACAAGCACTTTTCTAGGTGGGAATTTGGGAGCAAGGGGCCATGGGACAATACTTCTTTCCAAAGTTTTTCTGTTCCAGTTGTCTTGATGACATGAGGTCTTTTAATTCAGGAATCTAGCGATTGTGGCCTTAAATCTTCTGGGTGATTTCACACATGGAATAAAGTTTGATTGCAGTGAGAAAAGTGAGAGTAGACAGGAGAGATGGTGTAATCCTTTTGGTCTGGCTAGCATGAGCTGTTTTTCCCTCAGTTTGGAAGAGGTTATCCCACAAATGTCCCCCTCATCTTTAGTCAGGTTTGGATGAGAAGCAACAGGATGCAGAAGGAAAAACATGGCTTTGGATTCAAAATGACCTGGGTTTAAATACCATCTCTATGTGACTTTCACAAAGTCACTTAACCTCTCCAAGCCTATTTATGAAGCAAGACTAACGGTGCATACCTTGAAGGTTATTGAGAAGACAAAATGAGACGCGATACATAAAGCATCTAAAATAGTGTTGGATGCAGCAAATGCACTCAGCACAAGCAGATTTTGTCCTTTTCCCCTTCCCGTTTGCAGAAAGGATGTCCTTTGTAGCTTCAAAGCACTGCTGTTCTTGCTGGCTGTAGACACTGTCTCCTGCTCAATGCCAAGTCTAGGGAGGACTGTCTGATGGGGAATGAGGGATTTTCCTTTCAGAGTATTTACCTGGTCTTCCAGAATTTAATGGAGGAGAGGCAAGGAAGGAAGGTAACCCCTCAATTTCAAACTCTTCTAAATGTGGGAGTCCTTGTTGACTATGTTTTTTATGACTTGATGGTGTAACATGGCTGCCAATGTGATATTAGTCAAGCATTNCTGCTCAATGCCAAGTCTAGGGAGGACTGTCTGCTGGGGAATGAGGGATTTTCCTTTTAGAGTGTTTACCTGGTCTTCCAGAATTTAATGGAGGAGAGGCAAGGAAGGAAGGTAACCCCTCAATTTCAAATTCTTCTAAATGTGGGAGTCCTTGTTGACTATGTTTTTTGTGACTTGATGGTGTAACATGGCTGCCAATGTGATATTAGTCAAGCAGTAGACAGTTAAGACGGGGAAGGCAATGGCACCCCACCCCAGTACTCTTGCCTGGAAAATCCAATGGACAGAGGAGCCTGGTGGCCTGCAGTCCACAGGGTCGCTAAGAGTCGGACACGACTGAGCAACTTCATTTTCACTTTTCACTTTCATGTACTGGAGAAGGAAATGGCAACCCACTCCAGTATTCTTGCCTGGAGAATCCCAGGGATGGGAGAGCCTGGTGGGCTGCCATCTATGGGGTCGCACAGAGTCGGACATGACTAAAGTGACTTAGCAGCAGCAGCAGCAGACAGTAAAGAATAAGAGATAATACCATTCTTTCCTAAGCTCTTTCTGACCATGCCTGAAACATTGTATCCAGTTTGGGGAAGGACATTCTATAAGGGCAGGGTTGGTGGGGTTGAGGGGCTGGCCAGGCTTGGCAAACTGAAATCAGAGGAAAGAAGCCAAAGGAGAGAGACATAAGTCTCTATGATATGGGAATGAGTGCTATAACTAAATATCTTTGCCAGGGCAAAAAGAAATATTTCTTGGCTGTAAAAGAGGACCTTACAAGGACATAATGGTGTTTGTCTTCAGATTTTTTGTGGAAAATGAGATTTCTGTGAGTCCCTTAGATAGAATGGGGGTCATCTATTAGAAATCACAACTCTCAAGTTAACCCAGAGAAGGACTTTCCAATTAAACTTGCCCAAAATGCATTATGTTGCCATTGGTAGTAATAAGTTTCCTGTCTTTGGTGGCAATCAAGCAGAAGATAGATGATGGCTTGGTGAGATATTATAAGTAGAATCTGAACCCTGGATATGGTGAGACAGGGAGAGGAAGGAAAATATGAACCAGATTATCTCTAAGGTCCCTTTTGATCCCAAACTTCTGTGATTCTACAACTGTACCCCAAGCTGAACTTCTGCTACTTAAGAGTAAGGTCCATATTTACAAACTGGCACCTAATTGCCAGGGTTAGGACCACTTTTCCAAATACATGATGAAGAACATTTTGTTAGTTTCCAAAAAGTCTAAAGACCATCCCCCCAACACGCACATAAAGATATTTTTTAAATCTTAGTGTCAGGGTTTCGGAAGAACTTTATTTTGACTTCTTCCCTCTTGTTTGGTGCTTAGAATGACCCAGGTTTTGTAAACAGCAAACACAGCACCTCTCATTTGTTCGCTTCTACTTCTACTTCACAGGGGAAGATATCAAATACTCTTTATGTTTTTAAAATATCCAATAAAAAATAAGTCCCTTTGTGTAGGAGCTTTGTTCAGAGCGGAGCTGTGGTGATCCGGCCAGTGGTGGGATAAGGGTAGCCTGCAGGAGTAGGGGTTCTTTCTTGCTTGCCGTATCTGTGCATGCATGCGTGCTAAGTCTCTTAGCTGTGTCCGACTCTTTGCAAAGAGCCCACCGGGCTTCTTTGTCCATGGGATTCTCAAGGCAAGAATACTAGAGTGTGTTGCCATGACCGCCTCCAGGAGATCTTTCCAACCCAGGGAGCAAACTTGCCTCTCCTCTGTCTCCTGCATTGGCAGACGGGGTCTTTACCACTAGCGCCACCTGGGAAGCCCTCCTATATCTGATTTCACTTTAATTAAACTTTTCTGCCTTCATATCTCCCTCTCATGTTCCTTTTACTTTTCCAGACTTTGATGGGGGGGGGANGCATTGGCAGACGGGGTCTTTACCACTAGCGCCACCTGGGAAGCCCTCCTATATCTGATTTCACTTTAATTAAACTTTTCTGCCTTCATATCTCCCTCTCATGTTCCTTTTACTTTTCCAGACTTTGATGGGGGGAAAAAAAAATCTGATCCTGTTCATCTTGCAGAAGAGTTTAGTGAAAGTGAAGTCGCTCAGTTGTGTCCGACTCTTTGTGACCCCATAGACTGTAGCCTACCAGGCTTCTCTGTCCATGGGATTTTTCCAGGCAATAGTACTGGAATAGATTGCCATTTCCTTCTCCAGGGGATCTTCCCAAGCCAGGGCTCAAACCTGGGTCTCCCGCATTGTAGACAGACGCTTTACCATCTGAGCCACCAAGAGTTTAGTTGACTTTAAAAAGTTGACTTGACCTCCCCCCCACTTCAGAGGCAGCATTATACTATGACACAGTGTCACGTGTCACGACCTGCACCTGCAGGGTCGCCACTTGGCATGTCATATGCACCCAGAGCAGAGTGGCAATAGCCTTGAATGTGTATGTATTAATGGGTCTGCCTGGAAGGCTCCTAAATAAGAGTTTGCTGTGGGTCAACTGTGTGCCTACCCACCAGACTGAACATTATACTCATAAAATCATAGTAGGTGTGGAGGAGACGCCAAGAGGTCATCAGTTTAATTCCCTTCCCAGTGCAGGAGCACCCTCCTTCCCCACAGCACCCCACCTGAATGCCCCTTCAGTCCTTTCTGTCCTCTTCCTGGGATGGGAAGTCTTCTTTGAGTAAAATATTCCATCTGTGGATTGCTCCTCTTGTAAAAGGTTCTTCCTGGGTTTGAGTCAGAATCTGAGTCATTAAATATTTCACTCAGTGATCCTGGGTCGGCTCTGTGAGACTACTCAAGAAAAAGTAATTGGCATCCACAGACCAAGGTGAAGATGGCCCTCGTGCATCCCTTTGGTCGTCTCTTTCTCATCCACCCATTGGTTCCTCTCATCTCCAAACCAACCTCTGGCTCCCTTGACTATTCCTCATGTGACACAATTTCCCCAACCTGCTCACCTGAGTTATCCTCCTAGATAAGCTCCAGTTTGGCAATGCCACTATAAAAGAAGGCCATGCCCTTTAAGAGGCAGTATGGCATAATGGTTAGGACCAAGAACCCTGGCACAGGGCTGCTTGGGTTTGAATCCTGACTCTGTCACTTGCAAGCTGTGCAACTCCTGGCGAGCTATGCAGCTTCTCTATGGCTCAGTTTTCTTATCTATTAATTAAGAATACAATAGTGTCAACTTATAGGTCATAGTGAGGGCTGAATAAGTTAATGTGTGTCGGGTACTTAGAAAACACCTTGGCACAAAGTAAGTGCTAAACAGGCGTTATTGCTATCATCTAAAAAAGAAAAGAACAGCAGAGAGAGTGATGGAAGCCTCCATCACTGAGCCTCCCCTTTTCCATGAGCAGCAGGAAGACCAGAGAAGCAGGCCTCATCCATCCCTTCCTCCCAAGTACATCCCCTTGCAGAAGAGCAGCTGTGGATACTGCCCAGGGCTTGCTCCTTTCATTTCCACGATAGACTTAGAGGCAGACTCACTAGAGACTGCAGGGAGGTCAGATGCCCAGTTGAGAGCAGCCAGAGTCTACAACTTGCTCCAAAGCAAATGATGCCAGCCAATCTGGGAGAGGAGGCTCAGGGGCCACGCAGCCATCAGAAAGGAGGACACAGCAGTGGTTGGAGTAGGCAGGTCACCACTGAACACAACGGATACAGCATTGGAGCTCCACCCACCCTCATCTTGCCCTCCTCTGCACTTGTGGGTGCCCACAGGGTTCTCTCATCGAAAGGATGACAGTGGTGGCTCCCACTATTTGTGAGAGATGAGATGAGTCACTTACTAGGCAAGTCCTTCCTGCATGTGGAGGCATCAGGTCCTATCCCTGCCATGATTTACAGAATTAAACATTTACTTTCATATGACCTCCAGTGGGTACATGGATGTGTTCTAGGGTGATGAAAATATTCTGGCATTAGAGAGTGGTAATGGTTGCACAACTCTGTAAACATACTAAAAACCACTGAATCATACACTTAGAGGGATACATTTTATGGCATGTGAATTCTACCTTAATAAAGCTGCTATTTTAAATAATAAAACCATGTGGCTGGCCCACAAGACAACCTCTGGAGGAGCTCAGCTAGCTCCCCCATTATACAGTTGAGCAAACCAAGCCCAAAGAAGAAAACTAACATTTGCTGAACAGCAGTTATGTGCTATGTTGTGAGCATTTTTGTGTAAATTACCATATGCAGCATCTGGTTGTTTGGAACAAAAGCAATTCAAAGAAAAACACATGTAGAGCAAGTAGTAAGATGCTCTGGGCACAGCAGATGTTCACACTGTAGCAATAATAATATGTTTATTACAGAAAAGGACAAAGAAAAGCAACAACTGACGCAACAGGGGGTCTCTTGACCACTATGCCTTCTGTACATAAAGGATGGACTTAAATATTTAACAGTGTCACTGCTTTAAAAAAAAAAAGAGTTGGCCCCATCCACTAAAACACACAGAATTGTCTGTGTTTGGGGCATCCAAAGGAACTTGATATGGCCAGAGAAGCTCAGAACAGTTCAGCTGTGGATGCAGCCAGCCTCTTAGTACTTTACCTACAGAACCCCCTGCACTGAGGAGACACCCACACTATTGCTTGAGGTAAGACAGTTTCACATTAACACAGACCAATGTAGCCCTTGGACTCATCAAGGACGGGACAAATCCTTCCCCCATAAGGATACTTAGTGCTCCAGCCTGCCAGTGCTTTATCAGAGGTTTTATCAGAGCCTTTGGTCCACAAAGGCTCACAACTGATGCAAAGCATCCATACCTTCGACCCTTGCTGAGAATCTGGAAGACGGAGGCCAAGATGGTAAACATGGGTGTTTCCAAGACAAGCTAGTCTACAGCTCAGCCGGGGTGGATGGAAAGAGGGGAGGCTGCAGTTTTGTATTGTGGGGGCTGGGAGAGGAGTCACTGCAAAGGAGCCTCAAGGCCGGCTTCACAGCTCGAGCCCATGCACTTAGGAAACAAGCTGCAGTCCCCGGGTCTGAGCTACAGAAATGCTGACAAGGGGAGCCCACCATCTATGTCAAAAAGCCACAGAACTCTCTCTGTGCACTTCCAGCTTCTGAACAAAGCATTATCAAGAAGAAATTACAGCTCCCCAAACCCATACAAAAAAAAAGCTAAACTTGGGAAATAAAAAAACATATATGTGTGTGCTGGTGTGGGGAGCAGTGATTGGAATGAAGAAAAATGGGGACAGTGTGGGTGCCAGACAGAGCTATATCAAGAAAGACTGTTCCTGGAACATGGGGCTTAAAGTGGGACACACAATACATTTTTTTCATGTTGCAGTAATGTTACAAATGGTGTTTTATACTCTACAGTACTATTAGAACTACAATCTAGCTACATAAAATAAATTAAATGGCTTGGGAATGTATTTGGTAACAACCACTAAATCAACTACATCGTTGCCCAACACTAGAAGGCAGTTTGGAATATGCATCAAACGTCTTTGAAAGGGCATGTCCTTTTGACTCAATATTCAACTTTCAGAAATTTAATCCCCAAATCTCCAGAATTCATGGTACCCTCATATAATGGGACATACGGCCATTTTTAAAATGACATAGGGTAATATGCAATAAACCTGGAAATAAGTAAATCACAGTATAATTAGTATAGGAGAGCATTAGAGGGCTTCCCTGGTGGCTCAGCAGTAAAGAATCTACCTGTCAATGCAAGAGACACAGGTTCAATCCCTGGTCCAAGAAAATCTCACATGCCACAGAGCAACTAAGCCTGAGTGCCACAACCACTGAGCCAGAGTTCCAGAGCCCACGAGCGGCAGCTACTGAGCCCACGAGTGGCAGCTACTGAAGCCCACACGCATAGAGCCCCTGCCCCGCGACAAGAAAAGCCACCCCAAGGAGAAGCCCACACACTGCAACTAGAGAGTGGCCCTGCTCGCCACGACCAGAGACAGGCCTGTGCGGCAGCAAAGACCCAGCACAGTCTAAGGTAAATACATAAGCAATTTTTAAAAATAATCAGAAAGAATTAGAAAGTGGTATATGACATTTTATTATTTTTACCCTCAAAAATGATAAGTACACAAAGGAAGAAAAACTAGTGGGCCACAGACTTAACAGTTGCTACTTCAAAGAGATGAACTCACCGGCTTTACCTCTCTCATGTACTTCTGCACTCTCAGAATTTTTTTTTTTTTAAGTGTGTGTGGCTTTTAGATTTAGAAGAAAATGAAAATATTTTTTCTTTTGAATATTTGATTGTCTCATATATATATGTTAGTCTCATATATATGTGTGTATATATACATACACATACACACACATACTGTGTGAAATGAGGGTCTATAACATATCATTCTACTAGCTGCACAGTATGGTGAGGTCATAATTTATTTAAGCATTTCTCTATTTTGGATATTTAGATTAGATTGTTTCCTAATTTTTGCAACTATAAGCAAAACTTAGATGGAAATCCTTGTGACTAAATATTTGCATATATTTTTAATTATTTCTTTAGAATAAATTCCTAGAAGTAAAATGTCAAGCTCAAGATTTGGACACAATTAAGGACTTTTGACCTATATTGCAAAATTCTCTCATAAAATGTCAGTGCCAATTTACTTTTTCAAGTATGATGTGGGGCGTAATCCTTTCCCTTCACTCAGGCCTGAATATCNCCATAGAATCAACGTTGTAAATAATGGTGAGTGTCCCAGCCCAATCTGCTAATGTCAAATTAGAAGGAAGAGAAGGAGAAGGAGCCTTCCCCGTGTGCCTGGTGAGTAGGTAACAGGCACAGTCATGGGTTCCAGTGCCAGGCCCCCCAGCTGGGTAGAAATCCCTGGCTCTTCACAGTTTCTTCCTGCCTCAGGATGTGGCATGTGGGGACCCCTTTCCCTGGACTGTGTTTCCACCTCATAAACTCCTATTCATCCTTCCAGTCTCAGTGCAAACGCAGTTTCCTCAAGGCATTTGACTCCTCTGTTAGGCCAGGACCCTATGATAAGCCTCCACACACCCTCTACTGTCCACTGTGGCCTGTGTCATGATTGAAATTAAATGACCAACTATTTAATTATGCATTTCTTGCCTCCCTCCTCCCCACTAAGCCACTGTTCCCTGCAGGCAGGAACCATGACCTGCTGGTGTCACCCTGCTGGATCCCCAGTGCCTGGCAGGGGCCTTGCCCAAAGTGGGTGTGTAATAAATATCTGTTGATTGAATGAATGAAGAGGAAACTGAGGCTCAGCCAGGTTAAGCTAGTAAGTGGCAGAATACGTCTATAAGTCTGACTCAGTGGCCCAGATTCTCTCTATGACACCGCATGGCCTCCTTCAAGGCAGGATGGTAAGGGCTGAGCCCTGGAGGCTGGCTAGGGAGGTGGGCAGGGGTGTGGGTGG
>SJYW01007393.1:1212674-1244553 GCA_006410735.1 Raphicerus campestris
GGTGGGTGGGACAAAGGAAGCTCTGCTGTTAGCTCTGGTATCAGTGGTTCTTGGCGGTAGCCACTCTGGTGGACAGGAGAGGAGACTGGCTCTGCAAGCAAAGAGAGCTTTCCTAAGGGAGGGAATTTTTTCCTCGTTATGTTTGTAAGTCCAAGTCCAGCTCAAAGTTTTAGTACTCAGGCACTAAAAACCGTTTCTGGGAGATAAATCTACTACTGAGAGAGGGGAAAAGGCCACTCAAGGAGCCAGTAAGTCAAGAACCACATTCCAGGACGTCCGGCTGCAGCTCGGCCCTGTCCCAAGCTGGCCCTGTTCGCCTGCTGTCACCGGCTTCACCATCTGCAGAACCGAGTTTCGGCCTTGTTCTCCGGGGCGGGGCCCGCGTCCTTGGGAACAAGGAGGAGCTGAGTCACACGAAGACATCCCTCACCCACCCACCATCTAATCCATCATCTGCTCTGAAAATCCACATCCCCACTTTTGCCCGCGCTCTCACCCTTCCCTGACCTCGCAGCCCCCGCATTTACACAGGTGCACAGGAGGGCCTCGCTCAGGGCACCTCAGAGCAGCCCCAGAGATGGAGGAGGGGAGATAAGGGAGGTCAAAGGGGGTGGGGGCTGCAGCAGCGTGGCGGTGTCTGCTCTTCTTCTCCACACCTCCCCGGCAGGGCCTGACAATGGCATGCCGATTAAAGGGCTTTTCATGCTGCTGAGGGAAAGCAGACAGCCCCGCCAGCTGTTTGGCAGCTGGAACCACTTGTGTTGTTTTAGCCAGGAGAGGCCTGACCCTCGTCACCCCAGCCCTGCCCCCTCCCCAAGGGAGGAATTCTGTGGTCACCCCGGCCTGTCCACCCAGCTTCCCTCCTCCACTCTGCCCCCACAGCTATGGAGATGATCAAGCAGGACCCAGGGGATAAGGTTGTCTTATACCAGGTGCCATTGCTGGGGAGGGGTGGGGAGGTGGTCCGTGGATTCAACAAAGCAGCAGAGACCCTGGGTGGAAAGAAGCACTAACAACGGTGCAAAGGTAAACCTCCTAAGTCAGACCCCATCCATATCCCCAAGCCATGCCCCATGCCAGCCTATTAGAATGGTGAGCACAAGTCAAGCGGGGGTTAGGGCCCAGGCCATCAGATGTCTAAAATACGAAGCATTCTTCTAAGTGACGGAGCCAGACTCAAAAAGCTACATACTGTCTGATTCCATTTATGTGACATTCTGGAAAAGGCAAAACTATACAAACAGAAATCAGATCTGTGGTTGCTGGAAACTAGATGTAGGGGGAGAAAAGGGGAAGCGGTGATATGCTCTACTTTGATTATGGTGGTGCTGATACAACTACATACACTTGTTTAAAAAAATCAAAGTGTACACCTAAAAAGGAGGAAGTGTACTGGATGTAAATCATATCTCAATAAACAAAAAAAAAAAAAAAAGAGAGAGAGAGAGGGAGAAAGAGAGAAAAGCACAAACTTAAAAAAAAGGGGGGGGGGGGCATCAAACCTCCCATAGACACACAAAGAGGTTCCTGGAAATTTTTCTGCCCACTCCCTTCAATGGCCAAGCACCATGCAAGGTGTGTTGGGGGTTATGAAAATAAACAAGAACCAGGGCCCTGCCCCCAAAAGTTGATCCAGTTGCCAAGATGGACATGTGTACAGCTAAATTCATCAGGACAACATTTTCCAAATCAGCAACCAGGAAGCAAAGCCTGAGTCACAAACGGACGAAAGGAGAGAATATTTGAAAATGGGGTGCCCGGAAATCCAAGATGTGAGATGCCTAACTCTGAGAGAGAGAAGACAGGAGAGGAAGGAAAAGGAGGCATTTGTTCAGCAAAGAATAACAGCATCCATGCTGAGTGTTGGGGGCAGGGCAGACAGGGTAAGAGCCTAACGCAGACTCCAAGGAATCAGGAAGGTTTCCCAGAAAGGGGCTGAGTCTGGGTGGCAAAGGATTTCCCCAAGCAGGAATGCAGCCTGAGCAACGGCAACAGGTACACAGAAGAAAAGAACAAAATTCAAAGCGTAGTTTCAAAATGACCTTTTACAGAGGATACAAAGCTTTAGGGCTAGGGTAGGAGAAGGCATTGGCACCCCACTCCAGTACTCTTGCCTGGAAAATCCCATGGATGCAGGAGCCTGGTGGGCTGCAGTCCATGGGGTCGCTAAGAGTCAGACACGACTGAGTGACTTCACTTTCACTTTTAACTTTCATGCATTAGAGAAGGAAATGGCAACCCACTCCCGTGTTCTTCCCTGGAGAATCCCAGGGACGGAGGAGCCTGGTGGGTTGCCGTCTATGAGGTTGCACAGAGTCAGACACGACTGAAGTGAATTAGCAGCAGCAGGGGTAAGATCATGGAGGGTCTTGAAACTTCCATTTGTCTTTTTTTTTCCTTGAAGAATTGGAAGCCAGTGAAGAAAGTAAAAGATAAGATCAGAAGATCAGACATGAGCTTTAGAAATCTCTGGCAGGGATCTGAAAGACAACGGAAACACTGATTCAAAAGTCCCTATAGCTGAACAGAACAAGAGGAATCCTGAAAAGAGGGGGCATATGTGGGCCAAGGAAGTGGCTGAGTAAGGCAACTGGATGAGATAAAAGCACTAAGAAACAGGTAGCTGTAGGGCTGCTGCCCAGAGGAGATGGTCTGTGCTCTCCATCACAGCCCCGCGGGATTTCCGCAAGGCTAGGAAGGGAAAGGGGGTGTGCCACAAGTATGCGTGTCAGCAAGGAAGGAGACACAGAGGACAGGTAGGCATGAAAATATTTCTTTGAATGAGTGGAATCCTTTAGCTTAAAATCTGTTTAGGTTTTAGCCCTACAGGGTGTCAAGCCTTCTGATCAGAGACACAGAGCATTTATTTTTGTTTCCTGCTTGCAACACCCCAGTCACTAAATCCCAGCCAATGGAACTGAGGGCATAGAGAAAGTCACCCGCCCACCCCCTACGCCCCATCCCTCAAAGTCTGCCACCAGCATAAATAAAAAACTCCTCTCTCTCCAAACCAAATAAACAGTACACTCTCCAGAGCCCAGATTTTTTTTTTTTTTCAGTTCTCTCAGTCCATTAGCACTGGGGGAAAAAATGAAGGTTAAGTCGATGGTATTAACAAGGGACAACAAATTGGTCTTGTATTCAAGATGCATCCGGGAGATGGCAATTTACAAGAGAGAACTCAGGTGTGTGATTCAAAGCACAGAGGACCGTGAAGGTGTTCTTAAGGACCTACCTACTTGTCTAGGTACCCCACTTTGCATCCCAACGACACACACGTCTGGCAGTCAGGAGGGTTTGCTAAATTCGCTCTATCTCTCTACCTGGCAAGAATAACTTGTTTCACCAAGGCTAGTGGCTCCTTACACGGATGCTCCCACAAGCTCTGCCTAGAGCCATGCTCCAAGTTTTCAGTGGGTTTTTCTAAGAATGCACCTATCTCACACAACACTGAGCATCCCAGGGGTGGCAATATGGCCCAGTCACGACTCCTGCACACCCTGGCCCTGCCCACCATCCTTTGCCCTGCCCCTCACTAGCAGCATTTTACTGATAGGTGACATTTGTTTATATCCAGGGGAATGAGGGATGATATTGGTCAGGCTTGGGGGCAATGACTATTGTGGGAGAAGACTGGGGTTGGTCTTGATCCAGCCAGGTGCTGGGCAGTAATGAGCCCCTCTGTCTGGAAGGATGAAGTCCCAAAATAGAAGTGTTGAGTGAGATTATGGGGAAAGCAGGAGGTACAGAGGTGCAAGATCTCTTTGAGAGAGTCTGGGTGTGCATAGAGCTACTTCAGGGTCTAGGTGACCAAGAGACACAGGCGAGGCAGGTCCTTCACCCCACCCCCCAGCTGTCTGAAACCCAGCCTTGCTCTGGCAACTGAACCAACAGCTTTGGCAACAGCTGGGAACAGTTCCATTGGCCCAGACTCGGGTGCTCTCTTCATGCATACTGCCAGCAGTGAGGCTCCTTTCAGGCAAAGAGGGAAAGTATGACTAGTTTGTGGAAATATGTGAAGCACCCCCAAAGTAGAAACTGAGAGGAATTGGTGTTTGAGCAGATGACGATCTTGTTTCCTTTGTAATTTGGGAGTAAAGGTTGATATGACGCCATTTTGTCATCAACAGACAGAAGAGCCTTGGAAATACCAGTTCTAAGAGAGACGCTGGTGGGAGTGTAGGTCCACTCAGCAGGCTGCAGGAGTCAGACAAGCACCAGAACACAGGGAGACTTTGCAAAGGCCAACTGAACATCCAAAAGTCCTTTTTCCAAAATGGCAATACCGGATACAGTTGTCAGGCTCCCAGGCTGGTCAACAAAATGCCTCAGTAACTTGTTATGTGGTTAAAATAAAACTACTAACTCACAGCCCAGAATGGCAGGGCGGGAGCTGCATAGTCCCCCACAGGGCTGGTCATCTATTTGTGAACTTAGGCCTGAGTGTGTCCACTGCACGGACACACACACATGTGTGTGCGCACACTCACACACTTGCCAAGGGCCCTGAGCAAGTACTCTTTTGTAGGGCACCATCACCACCTCCGGTTCAACAGTGTAGAGTTAAGAACATTGGGCGGGGGGAGCTGCTCGCTAAGTTACTTGCTAAAACAATGGCTCTGGAAGTCTTCATTTTCCTCTCCTTGCGAATTTGCTCTCCATCGTCAGCTGTTAAGTCCTTTAACACCACAAAAGCACAAAATGTTCCTTAAAGGAGGGGCATGGACACTCTGTTTAGTGAACCCCATGGTTCCCACAGAGGTCATGATCAGACACTCCCGCAGCCCCCCAACAATGGGTCACTTGTGCAGTGATTCCCTACCAGCATGGATCCTGCCCCCACCCCTCACACCATCCCCGCCACTTTTTCCTGAGTGGTGGAGAGGCCCCAAAGCCCACTTTGGCACTTTTGTCTTTACCCCTTAACCTGAAAGACAGACTCTGGTCTTGCCCGAGTCTCCCTCTGCCTCGCCAGAGGGCCACCCCTCACCACCCTCCTCTTAGAATCCTGGGCTCTGTGCTGCTGGCGGTGCGCTGCCGTTAGGAGAGTTTTGTCCACTCACCCATTTTGCAGTTGAAGCCTCTAGCCTTTTCCTCTTACTGCTCCCCTTATCATCACAGAAGGGCCCCAAACAGTCTCACCCCAGCCCACCCAAGATGAAAGACTTCCACACGAAGTCTAAACCCAGCGAGAAGGGTTACAGGCAGGCGCATTACACCCTCCCGGCCCCTGGGAATTACTTCATGGCTCCATGATAACTAAAGGGAGAAACGGGTGTACTTTCAATGTCATGGAATTATCACGGAGGAAAATGTCATTTTAATGCCCATCTCGCTCGGACCAGATCCTACGGCATATACACACAGGCTCATCTTCGGCTCTGCTTAAAGAGTGGAGTAATTTATCCTGACAAGGAAGATAACAGAGGGGGAAAAGAACGCTCTATCCACAACACTTGAGGAAATCCACTCCCTTACAGCGCTAAGCCCTGGGGATGAGAGCTGAACAAGCACAGACTAAAACAAACAGGAGAGGAAATCCCAGTCCTGCTATGTCATCAGATTACGTGGGGGCGTGTGTGTTTCCTTTTCACTGCTATTTCCACTGTCATCTTGAGACCCTGGTGCAGCGTGCCAAGCTCCAGATCACCAAACACACAAGCAGAGTCACACACACCCAAGGCCTTCAAAGTCCCTTACAGACAAAAGAGAAGAAAGAACGGAGCCCACGCGGGACGGCCATGCGCCACATAAAACCCGATGCTGTCACACGCCTCCAGGCCGAGAGTCCCTGCCGCGCACTCAGACAAGGATTAATTACTGCTGTCCAGAGCCCAGGCTCACATCTTACTTCGCACAAGTGTGAGGCTGTTCTGGGCAGAGGAGAAATCCTGTTGACCCAAACTGGGCCAAAGGAAAGTCAATACAACCATGTCAGGTTCTACAGACAGGAAAGGAAGCTGACTGGAACCCGGAGCAAGCCCACTCCTGAGAGAGCGAGAGAGAGAGAATGGTTCTCCCAATCCTTTCAGATCCCAGGCACGGAGAAAAGGCTTTCTTTTAGGGATTAAAAACTTGTAATTGATTTTTGAGGACCTTTTTATTTCTGTTCAGACATTTCTGGAGTTCAGGTCTCCCTCAGATGCTGGATGAGTGGCCCGACAGAAAGGAACGTCTACCTCTGCCCTTGGCAGACCCCATCTGAGCAGCCCATCTTGGGGAGACGAGGCAGCAAGGGGCCGGCGGAGCCACCTGGCAGAGCCTGTGGGGCATGCTGGGCAGGCCCGCACAATCCCAGGGGATGGGACTGCTGGGCTTTGTGCTTCGGGGTTCATGCCCCCAGAGACATAACTCTAAAGACTGTTAATCCAGGCTCAAAGCAGGTCTCGGGGCCAAGGAAACGCTCATAATATAGAGTAAATAAAAGCAAAGCAGAATATCATATGCATGTGTGTGCAGAGAGATAGAGATAGGTAATATGCAGATGTTCAAGCTGGTTTTAGAAAAGGCAGAGGAACCAGAGATCAAATTGCCAACATCCGCTGGATCATCGAAAAAGCAAGAGAGTTCCAGGAAAACATCTATTTCTGCTTTCTTGACTATGCCAAAGCCTTTGACTGTGTGGATCACAAGAAACTGCGGAAAATCCTGAAAGAGATGAGAATACCAGACCACCTGACCTGCCTCTTGAGAAACCTATATGCAGGTCAGGAAGCAACAGTTAGAACTGGACATGGAACAATAGACTGGTTCCATATAGGAAAAGGAGTACATCAAGGCTGTATATTGTCACCCTGCTTATTTAACTTATATGCAGAGTATATACTCTTCCATCATGAGAAACGCTGGGCTGGAAGAAGCACAAGCTGGAATCAAGATTGCCGGGAGAAATATCAATAACCTCACATATGCAGATGACACCACCCTTAATGGCAGAAAGTGAAGAGGAACTAAAAAGCCTCTTGATGAAAGTGAAAGAGGAGAGTGAAAAAGTTGGCTTAAAGTTCAGCATTCAGAAAACTAAGATGATGGCATCTGGTCCCATCACTTCATGGGAAATAGATGGGAAAACAGTGGAAACAGCTGTCTCTTATACACATCTACACCTTGGAAACCAAAGGGGAGTCCAGTAAAATCCTTATTAACAATAAAATTGTCTCTCATAGAAGAGCCTCCACTTAGATTCTTTCTGGAAAAAAATAACAGGCTATGATTTTCTGGGAGTTTTGACTGGAAAAATATCAGACTCAAGCACAGTCAGCAAATCTACAGAAGAAACTGGGAAATATTGTAAAAATTCTGAGGTTATAAAGAGTAGGATAATCATAGCTACGTTTCTCTCATTACTTTTCCCGGCACAGGAAAGTTGTGGCCTGTGTGTTGCTGCAAATTCACAGCAAGGGGCTGAACCTGACGATCACCCAGTGATGGCTCCTGAAAAGAGCTCCAGGGTCACAGGCCTGCACATGGACAGCAAGACATTCATTACTGCAGTGAGGATTCCCGCAAGAGTTCCTCTTTGGGTGCCACAGGCTTCATCAGTGTTTACTAATGCACACTAACCTGAAAAAATTCATCAGAATTTTTCTTATAGTATATTAATCAGGCAGAAACATCAGGTGAATCTGTATCATTCTTAAAAAATCTTCCTCATTTTTCTTTGGTTTGTCTGCTTCCACTATCCTGATTCTCAGAGGCACTTGCTTCTGTTACCTACAACCTGGGGAAAATTAGCTTACAAGCTTGAAGAAGTTTATGAATTTGAATCTTAAAAGCATAGGTAGCAAATGTTTAGCAGTTTGTGTCTTGAAGCCTTCAAAACAATAAAAGAGGGCAGTGGGAAAAAGGAGCCCAGAATAACTTCAGATTCAGAGACACAGAGAACATATTCACTACGATGAATATAGGAGTGCATATATGTTTTCCATGTAGTCTGTTTGATATTTTTCTAATAAAGACCCAGAAGTGACATTGAGGAAAAATATGTTGATTCAAGACCATGTGGTAGGAAGGTACTAGTCATTAAAACTTTCAAGATTTTTGTTTTTATTTTCATTATCCTAGTAGGTGGGTCAAAAATATCTTGCTGCAATTTACATCAAAGTATGTTCTGCTTATGTTTTCCTGTAGAATTTTATAAAGTATGATCTTCCATTTAGGTCTTTAATCCATTTTGAGTTTTGGTTTATGGTGTCAGGACATGCTCTGATTTTATTCTTTTACAGCTAGTGGTCCAGTTTTCCCAGCACCACTTACTGAAGAAACTGTCTGCTCCACTAATTATTGCTGCCTTTTTTGTCAACAGTAAGGTTACCACAGGTGTGTGGGTTTTCTCTGAGATTTCTATCCTTTCTCCTTGATTGACATTTCTGTTTCAGGGTCAGTACCCTGCTCTCCTGATCACTAGTATAGTCTGAAGTCAGGGAGCAGGATGCCTCCAGCTGACTCAGCTTTGAAAGTCGGGGGATGACATGTGCTGTCCAGAGGAGCAGTGCGGTCCCTGCAGCCTCAGAGGGGTCTGGGGGAGAGGCCAAGGTGACCCTGGGCTCTGGGGCACCTCCCACTGGAGCGGCTGTGGTGAGGAGAGTCCTGCTCAGGAGGCGAGGCCCCCAAAGGAGGCGCACAGAGCTGCTGCAGCTCCTGCGGGGAACGGGCTGGGACCTAAACTAGTGTGGGTGCAGCGCAGCAGCCATCAGGCCGGGACGTGGACCGGAGCTCACACTCAGTGCCTTTCCCCTCCCTGGAGGTGGACGTGGGCACAGATCTCTGATCCCAGCTGCCCACGGCAACCGAGGAGTGATCGGAAGGAATTAACAGGGAATGACAGTGACCTGAGGGTCGGTGGACGCTGAAGGACTTGCTTTCTTATGCATTTCCATCAGCTGTNAACAAGCACAGACTAAAACAAACAGGAGAGGAAATCCCAGTCCTGCTATGTCATCAGATTACGTGGGGGCGTGTGTGTTTCCTTTTCACTGCTATTTCCACTGTCATCTTGAGACCCTGGTGCAGCGTGCCAAGCTCCAGATCACCAAACACACAAGCAGAGTCACACACACCCAAGGCCTTCAAAGTCCCTTACAGACAAAAGAGAAGAAAGAACGGAGCCCACGCGGGACGGCCATGCGCCACATAAAACCCGATGCTGTCACACGCCTCCAGGCCGAGAGTCCCTGCCGCGCACTCAGACAAGGATTAATTACTGCTGTCCAGAGCCCAGGCTCACATCTTACTTCGCACAAGTGTGAGGCTGTTCTGGGCAGAGGAGAAATCCTGTTGACCCAAACTGGGCCAAAGGAAAGTCAATACAACCATGTCAGGTTCTACAGACAGGAAAGGAAGCTGACTGGAACCCGGAGCAAGCCCACTCCTGAGAGAGCGAGAGAGAGAGAATGGTTCTCCCAATCCTTTCAGATCCCAGGCACGGAGAAAAGGCTTTCTTTTAGGGATTAAAAACTTGTAATTGATTTTTGAGGACCTTTTTATTTCTGTTCAGACATTTCTGGAGTTCAGGTCTCCCTCAGATGCTGGATGAGTGGCCCGACAGAAAGGAACGTCTACCTCTGCCCTTGGCAGACCCCATCTGAGCAGCCCATCTTGGGGAGACGAGGCAGCAAGGGGCCGGCGGAGCCACCTGGCAGAGCCTGTGGGGCATGCTGGGCAGGCCCGCACAATCCCAGGGGATGGGACTGCTGGGCTTTGTGCTTCGGGGTTCATGCCCCCAGAGACATCACTCTAAAGACTGTTAATCCAGGCTCAAAGCAGGTCTCGGGGCCAAGGAAACGCTCATAATATAGAGTAAATAAAAGCAAAGCAGAATATCATATGCATGTGTGTGCAGAGAGATAGAGATAGGTAATATGCAGATGTTCAAGCTGGTTTTAGAAAAGGCAGAGGAACCAGAGATCAAATTGCCAACATCCGCTGGATCATCGAAAAAGCAAGAGAGTTCCAGGAAAACATCTATTTCTGCTTTCTTGACTATGCCAAAGCCTTTGACTGTGTGGATCACAAGAAACTGCGGAAAATCCTGAAAGAGATGAGAATACCAGACCACCTGACCTGCCTCTTGAGAAACCTATATGCAGGTCAGGAAGCAACAGTTAGAACTGGACATGGAACAATAGACTGGTTCCATATAGGAAAAGGAGTACATCAAGGCTGTATATTGTCACCCTGCTTATTTAACTTATATGCAGAGTATATACTCTTCCATCATGAGAAACGCTGGGCTGGAAGAAGCACAAGCTGGAATCAAGATTGCCGGGAGAAATATCAATAACCTCACATATGCAGATGACACCACCCTTAATGGCAGAAAGTGAAGAGGAACTAAAAAGCCTCTTGATGAAAGTGAAAGAGGAGAGTGAAAAAGTTGGCTTAAAGTTCAGCATTCAGAAAACTAAGATGATGGCATCTGGTCCCATCACTTCATGGGAAATAGATGGGAAAACAGTGGAAACAGCGTCAGACTTTATTTTGGGAGGGCTCCAAAATCACTGCAGATGGTGACTGCAGCAATGAAATTAAAAGATGCTTATTCTTTGGAAGGAAAGTTATGAACAACCTAGATAGCATATTCAAAACCAGAGAGATTACTTTGCCAACAAAGGTGGGTCTAGTCAAGACTATGGTTTTTCCAGTGGTCATGTATAGAGGTGAGAGTTGGACTGTGAAGAAGGCTAAGCACTGAAGAATGGATGCTTTTGAACTGTGGTGTGGGAGAAGACTCTTGAGAGTCCCTTGGATTGCAAGGAGATCCAACATTCTAAAGGAGCTCAGTCCTGGGTGTACATTGGAAGGAATGATGCTAAAGCTGAAACTCCAGTACTTTGGCCACCTCATGCCAAGAGTTGACATGGTTCCTACAATAAGCTTGTTTCAAGGGAGTTTAAAAGTGAAGAACACACAAAACTTCATTGACCCAGGCCCGCCTCTTTCAGCAAAGTTGCCACCAAAACTGAGGCCAGGGACTGGGAGAAGCTTGCCTCACTGAAAGTGGGAGGGGAGGGTGCCTTCCTCTGGGCTTTTTTATCTCCTGGCGTCTGATCAGGTGTCCTGCTCTGCATCACACACACAGCTCTTGTAAAGAAGACACAGAAAGACTTGGCCTCCTTTCCATGGGCTGTCATGCTGGGCCCGGATGGTCCCTTCCACGCAGGCAACAGCCTGGTCACCACATCATCTCCTGCTCCAGTTTAGGTGGCCAGGTGAGACAGTCTCAACCTTCCCGACTGAAGGAACTCTGACTCTCATCTTCCAGTCCAAAATTGTGCATGACAGGGTTTGCCCGTGCATTCAGCGGCCTTCCAAAGGGTGCACATGTGGCCTGCATCAGCATCACACTGCAAGGTGATGATGGGTGCTGAGTATGCTGTCTTATGGAGCAGGGTGGGGGTGGGGGTGGGGGCAGGAGGAGGATGGAGGAGAAGTGTAAGCCCTAAAAATGAGGCCTTGGGGGACAAGCAGCTCAGCTTCAGGTATGGGAGGGAAATGGGCTTCCCCAGTGGCTCAGGAAAAACAAAAATCCTCTTGCAACACAGGAGCCACAAGAGATGTGGGTTCGATCCCTTGGTTGGAAAAATTCCCTGGAGGAAGGTGTGGCAACTCACTCCAGTATTCTTGCCTGGAGAATCCCATGGACAGAGGAGCCTGACAGGCTACAGTTCATAGGGTCGCACAAAGTCAGATACAACTGAGCAACTTAGCAAGCACGCACACATGGGAGGGGAACAGAGGGTCATCTGTCCTCCCATTCCTGCAAGATGCCTTTAGAACAAAATTGTCCCTGCATTTCCTTCCTTGCAAAATCAATAAAAACTTGCAAAGTAGTTTTGTATCCTGGCTTCACAAACTGCCACATTCATTCATGGGATAAACATTTACTAACCTTTCTATGGACCAGGCGTGGTGCTGGGCAGTGGGTTCAGTGAGGGACACAGTGACATAGTTCCTACCCTCAAGGGTTGCGCTGAGTTTCTGCAATCCTCCTGTTCATATTTTGCATACAGATAATGTCCTTCTAGGTCCTCGGTCCCTCCAAGTTCTACAGAGCCAGGATCCAGGCACAGACTTCGGAGCAGGGATAAGTCAAAGCAGGACAAGCCCTATAGTCCAAGCTGTCACAAAGAGTCAGCCATGACTGAGCGACTAAGCACAGCAAGGGTAACATGCTCGAGCACTTGACCTTGTGCAGGAAACATCCTCCTAGGGAAAGGAGAAAAAGACAACTTCCAACTGCCCCTTTTTACCCCAACAGAGATGTCCTCCCAAGTCCTAATGTATTTTAAAGCATTTTGAAGATGCTTAAAGTAGAAGCATCTTTGCTTTAAATAGATTCTCCACACCAGATCTAAATCTGTTGGGGTCCACCAGAAAACAGCCTTGAAACACTATATTTTAGTGTAGAAGTTCCAAGAAAGAAGACTATATTTATCTAACCTAGGCTATAAAGTGCCTAATTGCACAGCTAAAATTTAAAAGCACTCTGAAAGAAAGTTGGAGGGGAAAGGGTCATAATAGAAATAAATTTGGGAGAAAGAGACAAAGGGTTCTCATTTATTGTAGGGCTTCCATGTGCAAGGCACAATTCAGCCATCTTGCATAAATTATTTTCAGTGACCCTGANCAAGCAGCTCAGCTTCAGGTATGGGAGGGAAATGGGCTTCCCCAGTGGCTCAGGAAAAACAAAAATCCTCTTGCAACACAGGAGCCACAAGAGATGTGGGTTCGATCCCTTGGTTGGAAAAATTCCCTGGAGGAAGGTGTGGCAACTCACTCCAGTATTCTTGCCTGGAGAATCCCATGGACAGAGGAGCCTGACAGGCTACAGTTCATAGGGTCGCACAAAGTCAGATACAACTGAGCAACTTAGCAAGCACGCACACATGGGAGGGGAACAGAGGGTCATCTGTCCTCCCATTCCTGCAAGATGCCTTTAGAACAAAATTGTCCCTGCATTTCCTTCCTTGCAAAATCAATAAAAACTTGCAAAGTAGTTTTGTATCCTGGCTTCACAAACTGCCACATTCATTCATGGGATAAACATTTACTAACCTTTCTATGGACCAGGCGTGGTGCTGGGCAGTGGGTTCAGTGAGGGACACAGTGACATAGTTCCTACCCTCAAGGGTTGCGCTGAGTTTCTGCAATCCTCCTGTTCATATTTTGCATACAGATAATGTCCTTCTAGGTCCTCGGTCCCTCCAAGTTCTACAGAGCCAGGATCCAGGCACAGACTTCGGAGCAGGGATAAGTCAAAGCAGGACAAGCCCTATAGTCCAAGCTGTCACAAAGAGTCAGCCATGACTGAGCGACTAAGCACAGCAAGGGTAACATGCTCGAGCACTTGACCTTGTGCAGGAAACATCCTCCTAGGGAAAGGAGAAAAAGACAACTTCCAACTGCCCCTTTTTACCCCAACAGAGATGTCCTCCCAAGTCCTAATGTATTTTAAAGCATTTTGAAGATGCTTAAAGTAGAAGCATCTTTGCTTTAAATAGATTCTCCACACCAGATCTAAATCTGTTGGGGTCCACCAGAAAACAGCCTTGAAACACTATATTTTAGTGTAGAAGTTCCAAGAAAGAAGACTATATTTATCTAACCTAGGCTATAAAGTGCCTAATTGCACAGCTAAAATTTAAAAGCACTCTGAAAGAAAGTTGGAGGGGAAAGGGTCATAATAGAAATAAATTTGGGAGAAAGAGACAAAGGGTTCTCATTTATTGTAGGGCTTCCATGTGCAAGGCACAATTCAGCCATCTTGCATAAATTATTTTCAGTGACCCTGACAATCTAAGAGGTAATAAATACTCTGTGTCCCACTTTGCATATGAGAAAACGGAGGCTCAGAGAAGTTAAGCAACTGCCCAAGGTCACTGAGTCAGAATCCAACACCAGAGCTATGACTCCATATTATCACAGCTAGCAAGGATCAGAGAATCATTTTACCCACAAGCGTTACCTGATCTAGCCTTGTTCTACAAAAAGGCTCAGCAATCTGGAAAGAATGCTATCTGACATGGATATGTCCTCACACATAACTACTGAGTCAAGAAAATGTCATCTTCTAATACTCTGTCCCCACACTCTCACCGCCTCCCACCCACCCCCTTAAAAAAGGACAGGACAGGAGGGCAGCAAGGAAGAGGAGCATTAAACAAAGACTCTGGGTCCTTAACAGGCCTCGGCATCTGGCCCAGCAGCGATCGCCCCCAGCCCCGCACGCCCCACCCCTGCAGCCCAGCTCAGCCCCAGCTACCCGCACCCTGGACTGTGGGTGCTCTCTCTCTCTCAGGGAACTGCTCTCTGACACAGGTGAAAATAAGAGGGGTTAAAGTTCAGAGTCATGCCATTCTATTTCTGATGTGGGGAAAGGGGACTGGCCTTATTTATGAGTTGGCGGTTGTGGGGAGATGGATGACAAACTCGCTCAATTCTCCAACTGCATTTGTAATAGGAACCAGGTCTGAGCCTTTCACAGGACACAGCAAAGAAAATGCTATTTGGAAAGTGCTCTGTACTCTGCAGAAAACACAGGTATTAAAAGCACAGGCTTTGAGTGGACGGACCTGGGATCCAGTCCCTGAACTTCAGACCTTGGTCAAGATACTCTATGAATCTCGGTTTCCTCATCTATGGAGATAGGAAATGGAGCAGTTCTACCATCAAATGTTGATCTGAGGATAAAAGGTTAGGTTGTTATCTTAAAAGTTCTTGATAAATCTAAGCTATTACTATATTAATACTTCTATGATTAACTAAATCAAGGTTGTTCAAACTACATTCTGAGTTCCACATGTTCTCACTGAAAATCTTTGGGGATTGGTTGGCAAAGTTAAACTTTGGATATTTTGTGAAATTGCCCATTATCTTTGTATTTTCCATTTGTGTGAGTGCATTTCTTTCTAATTTCATAGTACAGTGATTTTCAGCCGTATCATCCAGAACCATGGCAAAAGGAAGTGGAAAATATTTAAGTTCTAAAAAGTTACAAATTAAATAGTACGACTGTTACTAACTGTAATCAAAATGTCTTTATGGAGAGGGCAACAATGAGTTTTTTTCAATGGGAGAATAATGTTACTACAAACCCACAATTGCCATCTGACTTCCACAAAAAGTAAATATTACTCCTCTAAACACTGTTTTAGACCTCATTCTTTCCAATAAGGGTCACTGGCTTGAGGTAAAAGATTAAAATAAAAACAAAAACATTCGAGTTGCAACAAAACTGTGCCCTTTTTTGCTTGAGCAAAGAGTACAGNGCTCAGCCCCAGCTACCCGCACCCTGGACTGTGGGTGCTCTCTCTCTCTCAGGGAACTGCTCTCTGACACAGGTGAAAATAAGAGGGGTTAAAGTTCAGAGTCATGCCATTCTATTTCTGATGTGGGGAAAGGGGACTGGCCTTATTTATGAGTTGGCGGTTGTGGGGAGATGGATGACAAACTCGCTCAATTCTCCAACTGCATTTGTAATAGGAACCAGGTCTGAGCCTTTCACAGGACACAGCAAAGAAAATGCTATTTGGAAAGTGCTCTGTACTCTGCAGAAAACACAGGTATTAAAAGCACAGGCTTTGAGTGGACGGACCTGGGATCCAGTCCCTGAACTTCAGACCTTGGTCAAGATACTCTATGAATCTCGGTTTCCTCATCTATGGAGATAGGAAATGGAGCAGTTCTACCATCAAATGTTGATCTGAGGATAAAAGGTTAGGTTGCTATCTTAAAAGTTCTTGATAAATCTAAGCTATTACTATATTAATACTTCTATGATTAACTAAATCAAGGTTGTTCAAACTACATTCTGAGTTCCACATGTTCTCACTGAAAATCTTTGGGGATTGGTTGGCAAAGTTAAACTTTGGATATTTTGTGAAATTGCCCATTATCTTTGTATTTTCCATTTGTGTGAGTGCATTTCTTTCTAATTTCATAGTACAGTGATTTTCAGCCGTATCATCCAGAACCATGGCAAAAGGAAGTGGAAAATATTTAAGTTCTAAAAAGTTACAAATTAAATAGTACGACTGTTACTAACTGTAATCAAAATGTCTTTATGGAGAGGGCAACAATGAGTTTTTTTCAATGGGAGAATAATGTTACTACAAACCCACAATTGCCATCTGACTTCCACAAAAAGTAAATATTACTCCTCTAAACACTGTTTTAGACCTCATTCTTTCCAATAAGGGTCACTGGCTTGAGGTAAAAGATTAAAATAAAAACAAAAACATTCGAGTTGCAACAAAACTGTGCCCTTTTTTGCTTGAGCAAAGAGTACAGTTTTGACGCAAATTGAATGTCAGAGAAGCATATCACTTTAAAATTTTTGCTTTGCACATAATAGGTGTGTCCCCCTGTACACACTAAAATATGGTTTGATTTCATGTAAGAGTACCATGTGTTCAAGAAGTCTCAGAGCGGCTGCCCTAGGTGGGTCTTGTCTCATACAGCTCATCTCAGAATTGCTCAGAACTCCTCGTGGGGTGACAGAAGGAGAACCAGTATCCCCATCTCCCCAGATCTTTCAGCCCTGCCTGACAGAGCATCTTTGCCCCTCTCTACATCCCTCCCATCCCAGCTCCTGTGATCACCAGGAGACCATCGACACGGCTGTGACAGCCAGCATCTCTCTTCTTCAGGCTCAAGATTCCCAAAGCAGAAGGATAGGTCCCCAGACCTACAAAACTGCCCTTGAGTGAACAGTGGAGCAGAGACCCAGAGTGCAGCTCGTCTGGCCGTGGTGAGCAGGGAAGGAGGTCTGCACCCTTGTGAACAGTGCTACATTTGTAGCCCAAATGGGTACCAGAAGGCCCCTTGGCTCCCACTGCCCCCTTCCTCCTGACTCCTTTGTTTTTCACATCCCCTGCTTCCTTCCCTCAGGGCCACCCACCCCACCCCTGGGGAGATGGGAGTAAATAGGGGGCAGCAGGCAGCAGTGTGAAATACACTCCAGAAAGCACCCCAAACAGCAGAAGGTTACCCCTGGGGCGTGGCCTATTCTAGCCAGGCAGGAATGCATTCTACTGCAAAATACAACATGTTTCCTAAAAAGCCAGTGTCCCACCTCCCCCTCAGATGGGTCCTTTGAGAAACTCTTACTGTGGAGGAGCTAAACCCATGGCCCGACACATCTCCGGAAAACCAAAGCCCCCTCCCACTTCCCTGGTGGCCAAGTCGAGTTGGGGGAAGGTAGGGACAGACGCTGGCACCTTCCAACAGCTGCATACCTGGCTGCTGGTTGATGAACCACTCTGGTCTCAGGAGACAGGATGGCATAAGCCATTGCTTGGTTGGGGATGCCCAAAACAAGAGGATGGCTCCAAAGCTTTAGCCCTGGCGAAATTTGGCATACTCCACCCCGCCCTCCCCACTGCCTGCCTCCTGCTTCCTTTCTCTTCCCATACCTTGAATCTGATTCAGTTACAGCCAGGCCAAGACTGGGTGACAGGACAGAAAGGCCAAGAAAGCCCTGAACCAATGACGAGAATCAGAAATGGAGAGGCAGAGAGCCTCTGTAAACGGAAGTTTCAACCAGACATGATGAGAATCAGAAATGGAATGGCAGAGAGCCTCTGTAAATGAAAGTTACAACCAGACATGGCATTTTTTTTTCCTTCCTCCTCTTTTTCTGCTGCCAACACTTTCTCCACAACCCTGACAACAATTCGCAGGAGAATCTTCTCTGATTTTTCATAGATGTTATAAGAACTAGTACTGCTACAGCCTTTCCAGGCATCCTTTCAAAACATCTAACTGCTCTCTAGAAATTCATCCTTAAGGCTCATCTAAATCCCTCACACTGGGACTTTCCTGGTGGTCCAGAGGTTAAGAATCTGCCTACCAATACACGGACGTGGGTTCGATCCCTGGTCAGCATCCCACACACCGTGGGGCAACTAGACCTATGCCCCAGTCCCACTGAGTCTGTGTCTAGAGCCCATCCTCCACAAGAGAAGCCTGTGCACCACAGAGAGAGAGCGGGCCCTGCTCTCAGCAACTAGGCAAAGGTCCATGTGGCAACAAAGACCTAGCACAACCATAAATAAATAAAAGTTTAAGTTAAAAAAATAAATGAATCCCTTACACTGCAACTGATTTCCTATTGATTAAGCTGATTTCCTATTGATTCATCCAACAACTATTTCTTGAGTATCCCCTTAGAGACCTGCATGCACGTGCTCAGCTGCTCACTAAGTCGTGTCTGACTCTGCAACTCCATGAACTGTAGCCCGCCAGGCTTCTCTGTCCATGGGATTCTCCAGGCAAGAATACTGGAGTGTATTGCCAGGCCCTCCTCCAGGGGATCTTTCCAACCCAGGGATGGAACCTGTGTCTCTTACGTCTCCTGCATTGCCAGGCAGGTTCTTTACCACTAGTGCCACCCGGGGAAGCCCCTGTTGGAGGCCTGACCCAGGGCTACCCCCTGGCTATGAAAGAACCCAATCTGGCTCCTTCCTTCCAGAAGCCAATGCTCTGGTTGCACAGAAGAGATGGACAAGCAGGAAGGCACCATACCTTGCCCGCCTCATCCCCTAACTGTCACAAGCAATGAAGGCGAGTGAGCTACAGGGTGTCTAGAAGGATGAGCTGGAGCAATTGAGGGGACCACCAGCAGGCAGAGGGCATGGGCACCTCTTTGAAGGGCAAATGCGATTTCTGCTCATGGCTGAGAGGAGGAAGGGAGGGAGCTTTTGGCAAAATGACTGCACATGTGCAAGGAACACAGGCAAGACCAAACTGCCTTCAGCAGAATGTCTGTCAGCACCAGGCGGGTCCCTCAGTCCTTCAGGCCAGAGGCAGCCCTGGAAGGCTTGGGCAGGAAAGTCACTTCATAAAACTGGCATTTTCAGCTAGTTATTCTGGCCACCGTGGGTAGAAGAGACGGAAGGGGAGAGAGAATAAATGCAAAATGGACAGTTAAGAGGCACTGGCAGAAATCCACACCCGAGGTGTTGACAGGGATCTGGGCTACCCAGTGCCAGTGGGGATGGAAAGAAAGAATCAGCTCAGGAGATGGTTTAGGGGAAGATTCTGGAAACGGCCGTCACCATCTCCTGCATCCAGCCCACTTCAGTAAATGTGAGATAAGTGGGTCACCTGCTGCCTTCCCCGCTCCAGGCCAAGGGCTGCTTAGGTGCTGGGGGACGTGTGCCCTCGTCAGGAGCAAGCTTCACGCGTGTCCTCTCGTCAGGCTCCTCTGGCGCCAGAGCGAACTTTCCCGAAGCCCAGCCCTGGAGGCTACCAACTGCAACCCCTGACTCAGTCTACAGTGTCCTGGGAGACCCTCCTCAGACCTCAGGCCCTCCGAACTCCAGCCCAGGAGCCCAGCTGCTGGCTCCCACCCAGGAGTGTTCGGAAGTGGCTGGGTGGTATTGCTCTGCACACTGTCAGCCGCCAAAGGGAAAAAGACACCCTCCCGGAAGCCGCAGTTCGGCTCAGGCATTGGTGGTGGTGGTAGTTTAGTCACTAAGCGTGTCCGACTCTTGTGACCCCACGGACTGTAGCCTGCCAGACTTCTTTGTCCATGAGATTCTCCAGGCAAGAATATTGGAGTGGGTTGCCATTTCCTTCTCCAGGGCATCTTCTCGACCCAGGAATTGAACCCAGGTCTCCTGCATTGCAGGCAGATTCTTTACTAACTGAGGTATGGTTCAGGCATTAATGCCTCGCAAAAGAGGACTTGGTATCCCCTGACCTTTGCCCCAGGCACACATCCATCTACCCTCAGAAAAGTGTCTGGCACGAGGCCAGTGCCACATGCGCTTCCTGAGTGAGGTGGGCCTCACAGGACCCACTGGAGATGTGCAGAGGTGGGAAGGGCCCAGCAGGGGTGTCAGTCTCCAGGGATGGGAGGCGGTGGGAGGCAAAGGATGGGACAGAGCCACGACCATCCAGAAGGGTGCGTGGATGCCGCAGCCCAGTCGCCTCTGAGGTGGGCTTGGGGGTCAGGCTCCTCTCGGGGGCTGCGGTGTCCTCTGGATGCCCCCCACCCAACCCCGACACGGGCCCTTATTGAGTTCTGCACCAGACCCTGGTCAAACCTCCAGAAAGGAGACAGTGCCCAGCTGGGTCCAGACGCCACAAAGAGGTATTCTTGTAAGAAAGTTTCTCTCCTTCACCCACCTGACGNGGGAGCTTTTGGCAAAATGACTGCACATGTGCAAGGAACACAGGCAAGACCAAACTGCCTTCAGCAGAATGTCTGTCAGCACCAGGCGGGTCCCTCAGTCCTTCAGGCCAGAGGCAGCCCTGGAAGGCTTGGGCAGGAAAGTCACTTCATAAAACTGGCATTTTCAGCTAGTTATTCTGGCCACCGTGGGTAGAAGAGACGGAAGGGGAGAGAGAATAAATGCAAAATGGACAGTTAAGAGGCACTGGCAGAAATCCACACCCGAGGTGTTGACAGGGATCTGGGCTACCCAGTGCCAGTGGGGATGGAAAGAAAGAATCAGCTCAGGAGATGGTTTAGGGGAAGATTCTGGAAACGGCCGTCACCATCTCCTGCATCCAGCCCACTTCAGTAAATGTGAGATAAGTGGGTCACCTGCTGCCTTCCCCGCTCCAGGCCAAGGGCTGCTTAGGTGCTGGGGGACGTGTGCCCTCGTCAGGAGCAAGCTTCACGCGTGTCCTCTCGTCAGGCTCCTCTGGCGCCAGAGCGAACTTTCCCGAAGCCCAGCCCTGGAGGCTACCAACTGCAACCCCTGACTCAGTCTACAGTGTCCTGGGAGACCCTCCTCAGACCTCAGGCCCTCCGAACTCCAGCCCAGGAGCCCAGCTGCTGGCTCCCACCCAGGAGTGTTCGGAAGTGGCTGGGTGGTATTGCTCTGCACACTGTCAGCCGCCAAAGGGAAAAAGACACCCTCCCGGAAGCCGCAGTTCGGCTCAGGCATTGGTGGTGGTGGTAGTTTAGTCACTAAGCGTGTCCGACTCTTGTGACCCCACGGACTGTAGCCTGCCAGACTTCTTTGTCCATGAGATTCTCCAGGCAAGAATACTGGAGTGGGTTGCCATTTCCTTCTCCAGGGCATCTTCCCGACCCAGGAATTGAACCCAGGTCTCCTGCATTGCAGGCAGATTCTTTACTAACTGAGGTATGGTTCAGGCATTAATGCCTCGCAAAAGAGGACTTGGTATCCCCTGACCTTTGCCCCAGGCACACATCCATCTACCCTCAGAAAAGTGTCTGGCACGAGGCCAGTGCCACATGCGCTTCTTGAGTGAGGTGGGCCTCACAGGACCCACTGGAGATGTGCAGAGGTGGGAAGGGCCCAGCAGGGGTGTCAGTCTCCAGGGATGGGAGGCGGTGGGAGGCAAAGGATGGGACAGAGCCACGACCATCCAGAAGGGTGCGTGGATGCCGCAGCCCAGTCGCCTCTGAGGTGGGCTTGGGGGTCAGGCTCCTCTCGGGGGCTGCGGTGTCCTCTGGATGCCCCCCACCCAACCCCGACACGGGCCCTTATTGAGTTCTGCACCAGACCCTGGTCAAACCTCCAGAAAGGAGACAGTGCCCAGCTGGGTCCAGACGCCACAAAGAGGTATTCTTGTAAGAAAGTTTCTCTCCTTCACCCACCTGACGCTCCTGGGCCTTCCCTCTTCTGTGTCCACACTGAGAAGCCCCATGGCGTCTAGCCAAGCTCTCAGTTAGTACTACTAAGAAGTCCCACCGGTGCTTAATCCAGACCCAAGGGGCTCTTTATTGGCTTGTACTTCCCCCTGGAGAGCATGTCTCTCTCCCCTCCTTCTCTGGGAGTTCACATTCCGAAAAGAAGCCTCCAAGATTCAGTACCCTATGCTCCAGACTTAGCTCCCAAATGGCTTCCAGAACTTTCTTTAACATTTTCTGGAACACTCACCCCAGTGTCCCAGGAGGCACTCAGCTTCCCAGGCGTTGCTGTGGCCTGTGCAGCACATTTAAGAACATAAACTTTAGAATCAAGGCAGAGCAGAACTTCAAAACCCGAGTCTAGCACTTACTTGCTGTGTGACCCTGGGACAGTCATTTAACCTCTCTGAGCCTCAGCTGCTTCATCTGTAAAATAAGAATAACGCCCAATTCATGGATCTGTCACGAGGACCAGAGAAATGACGCATAGTGTGCTCAGCCCACGCCTGGCACACTGTAGACACTCGACAAATGGTAGCTATGCTTACTGGGACCACTCACCGCTCTCAAACCAAAATAGGACAGGTGAGTGGGGTAGCTCCAGCCAGTTTCTTCTTCTTCCTCTGCTAAGGGTCAGAGGTTCCAGGGACCTCAAATATGGCAGATGCTGGTCCCAAAATGGTCCCTTCCTATGACATTTGGGAGCCTGTCTCTCCTGAAGAGCCTCCTATTTCTTGAAGAGGTCTTACCAAGAGATCCAGACACTCCAGAGAGCTGCCGCTTCAGGGCAAAGAGACTTGCAGAGGGCGGTTCCCTGTCCAGAAACACTTCTATCCTTGTCAAACATCCCGGCACTCACACCATCTACCACTTGGGGGTTCAAGAGCTCTGCTTCCTGACTCACTCCTGGAGAATTTATGATAAAGGTAGAAAATAAGAGTAAACGCAAGCCTAGGAAGCATATACATATGTGGTTTAACTATTTGGGCTCTGAAGAAATGTAATGTAATATTAGCAACCCTACCCAGATGGACATATTAACTGGGCAAAATGAATTAATCTAGATTTTCCTACCAAGTAGTTATGTAAGGCAGGTTCTTATTTCCCTTGCCCTCTGAAGGAAGGGTCCCAGGAAGCAGAAAAGGGGCCACCAGAAAGCACCCTAAAGCAGGGCTCACAGGAAACCCAAGACCCCGCCCAAGTACATACACCAAGGATTAGGAGGACCCAGAGCTGGAGCTGCACTGGAGTCTATAAATCCAGCTATAAAGCCGCCCGAGCTGGGCCGGACGCCTGACCCCGGCTCTGACTCTGGCCTCAAGCACACAGAGCCTGCAAAAACAAACAGGGGATCACACTCACCAGGGCCAGGAGGAGACTGCAGTCTTGCTTTCTGAAAAAGCTACAGTTAGCCAAGAAAAATCATCTCTGATACAGACAAGGAAAATCTCAAAAAAGACTTAGAGCTGTCCCCAGGCACGAAGGCGCCGAGGAAGCCATCCTGCTTCCCAGAGGAGGAGGCTGATTCACCATCAGCCCAACCTCCTGCCTCCCAAGCTGGGTGTCAGACGCAGAAATTCACACACACACATGCACACGTACATGCTCCTCCGGGGCCAGTCTCTTCTCCCATCCGGGTCTCAGGTCTGAAGCCTCCTGAACTTACTCAAGGCATCCCTTCTCCTCAGCAGGAAGGCCACTGTACGAAGGCCAGCAGCCATCCACAACCTCGTTGCCCACTCCCCATTTATCCTCTCTTCCCCACACTGATCCCTCTTCTTGTTTTGTCAAGGGCTCTCTCTTAACCTCGTGTTACAGGACAGAAGGGAACCCTGGCCCAGGGGGCTTGGCGCCCCAGCTGAGCAGTTTTGCCAAGTGCTTGGTTCAGCTGTGAGCAGGACAAGAGGACCAAGCCCTTCCAGCCTCCGCCCAGAAAATCAGAGCAATGGTTAGAGAAGTGGCCTCACCCCAAACAGTCCTGCACCCACTCTGAGCCTCGCTGGCATGAGGAGGAGCTTTCCTGTGACCACCTTACTGAGTCCAGCTCCTTATCCTGCTGGTCCCCTCACATTCTCACATAATCGCAGGGCCCTTCCCGTTTGGTGCTTGTCAGCACACGCACGGCAAAGGCTCAGATGTCAGTGACCTCCAAGACCAAACCCAAGGCCTGGACCCTCCTTGGAAGTATAATACCGAAGGAATTGGAAGTCAGCCAGTACTTGACAGCACGTCCTGCCCATATTATCTCAATTGGTTATGAGAAATAGATCTCTGGTCTGTGGCCTTGGGCAGGGAGTTTAACTTATCTTTGCCTCAGTTTCCACATCTGCAAAATGAGCATGATAACAGAACTACCACATCAGGGTACTGGACATCAACTGAAACGCCAGCAAAGACATGTAAAAAATATAGTATTATGCCTGGTACCAGGTAGTTCTCAGTAAACGCTGGTCATTGTTCATGTCACCATCATAAACACACTCAGGCTCTCATAGCAACCTGGCAGAGATTAACTGAGGTTCAAGAGAGGTCAAAGGGGCTTCCCAGGTGGCTCAGTGGTAAAGAATCTGCTTGCCAATGCAGGAGATACAGGAGATGTGGGTTTGATCCCTGGGTTGGGAAGATCCCCTGAAGAAGGAAATGGCAACCCACTCCAGTATTCGTGTCTGGAAAACCCCATGGACAGAGGAGTCTGGTGGGCTACAGGCCATGAGGTCACAAAGAGTCAGACACGATTGAGCATGCTCACAGAGAGGTCAAGCAACTTCTTCAAAGTCACCAGGGAAAGAAGGGCTAGAACATATTTTTCAATGAGGTCTTCTTCCTCAAGAGCATTTTCTGCCATTCAACAGCCAAGCATGCTTATTTGATGCCTATGCACTATTCTGCTCAATGAGCCACAATAGTGAGCAAGGCAAACATGGTCCCCAACTATGCCCCCGGAGGAGCAGAACTTGTGAAGACCACAAGCTGGTTTGGAAGCAAAGTGACAGGCTGGGTCAGAGGTGCTGGTTGTGAGATAGAGCAGGGCTCAGCTGCCTCAAAAGAAAAAGCCCTTTGTCCTCAGCAAAGCCTCTGGGACTAGAAGTGATGAGTGGGAGATACAGCAAGAGAAGGGCTCCAAATCTCCCCTGTATCCACGGCCTGGCCCCCAGAACCCTGTCTTTTTCCACTTCCTCTTCCCCATGCTCTCAGAGAAATCGGGACCTTTCCTGCACCATGGCTTGATCCAGAGCTTGGAGCAGGGAGGAAGGTTCAGGCCTCTTGGCCCCCTGGCACAAAATCAAACACTGAAGTCCAACCTAGTCTTCAGGGGAGTGATTGGTCCTAGTTCTGAGCCTTCTCCTCCAAGAACTTCTCCTCAGAGGAGAACTTCACCATTCAGAGGCTTGCCTGGCTTTTCTTCCTTATAGCCTAAGACTCTGCCATCAGAAAAGTCCTGTTTCTTGCCCTTCAAACAAAGTTGTTATTTGGAGAATGTAGCTCACTTGTGTTGTTTGTTCTCTAAACATGCAACTTCCAGTCTTTGTCAGGGTTTGGGTAATACCAAGTCAGGAGCAGGAAAAAAAATTCAAAAAGACTGTGATGTTAACCAGCTCTGGAGGCCTCGGTACCAGAGAGTTCCTAAGACAAGCCCCTTGCAGGGAGCTGAGCCATCCCCAGGGAGGTGTGTCTTCACTTGGGAAGAGCCAGAACACCCCTTCTGTGTGTTCTCAGATTTTTCCAGATCATCTGTCTTTCCTGGTGGTCTGAGGTATAAGCAGGAAACTGGGGTTTATTTCCTGCTCTGCTTATTTTGATAAGAAAAAGCAGAAGTTGTTGGGAAAAGGACAACTTCTAACCTACAGTGAACTTTCTGGATAGAGCTGCCTGGTGCTAAATGGGCCCCTGAAGATTCCAGAGAGCAGCAGCCCNCTGTACGAAGGCCAGCAGCCATCCACAACCTCGTTGCCCACTCCCCATTTATCCTCTCTTCCCCACACTGATCCCTCTTCTTGTTTTGTCAAGGGCTCTCTCTTAACCTCGTGTTACAGGACAGAAGGGAACCCTGGCCCAGGGGGCTTGGCGCCCCAGCTGAGCAGTTTTGCCAAGTGCTTGGTTCAGCTGTGAGCAGGACAAGAGGACCAAGCCCTTCCAGCCTCCGCCCAGAAAATCAGAGCAATGGTTAGAGAAGTGGCCTCACCCCAAACAGTCCTGCACCCACTCTGAGCCTCGCTGGCATGAGGAGGAGCTTTCCTGTGACCACCTTACTGAGTCCAGCTCCTTATCCTGCTGGTCCCCTCACATTCTCACATAATCGCAGGGCCCTTCCCGTTTGGTGCTTGTCAGCACACGCACGGCAAAGGCTCAGATGTCAGTGACCTCCAAGACCAAACCCAAGGCCTGGACCCTCCTTGGAAGTATAATACCGAAGGAATTGGAAGTCAGCCAGTACTTGACAGCACGTCCTGCCCATATTATCTCAATTGGTTATGAGAAATAGATCTCTGGTCTGTGGCCTTGGGCAGGGAGTTTAACTTATCTTTGCCTCAGTTTCCACATCTGCAAAATGAGCATGATAACAGAACTACCACATCAGGGTACTGGACATCAACTGAAACGTCAGCAAAGACATGTAAAAAATATAGTATTATGCCTGGTACCAGGTAGTTCTCAGTAAACGCTGGTCATTGTTCATGTCACCATCATAAACACACTCAGGCTCTCATAGCAACCTGGCAGAGATTAACTGAGGTTCAAGAGAGGTCAAAGGGGCTTCCCAGGTGGCTCAGTGGTAAAGAATCTGCTTGCCAATGCAGGAGATACAGGAGATGTGGGTTTGATCCCTGGGTTGGGAAGATCCCCTGAAGAAGGAAATGGCAACCCACTCCAGTATTCGTGTCTGGAAAACCCCATGGACAGAGGAGTCTGGTGGGCTACAGGCCATGAGGTCACAAAGAGTCAGACACGATTGAGCATGCTCACAGAGAGGTCAAGCAACTTCTTCAAAGTCACCAGGGAAAGAAGGGCTAGAACATATTTTTCAATGAGGTCTTCTTCCTCAAGAGCATTTTCTGCCATTCAACAGCCAAGCATGCTTATTTGATGCCTATGCACTATTCTGCTCAATGAGCCACAATAGTGAGCAAGGCAAACATGGTCCCCAACTATGCCCCCGGAGGAGCAGAACTTGTGAAGACCACAAGCTGGTTTGGAAGCAAAGTGACAGGCTGGGTCAGAGGTGCTGGTTGTGAGATAGAGCAGGGCTCAGCTGCCTCAAAAGAAAAAGCCCTTTGTCCTCAGCAAAGCCTCTGGGACTAGAAGTGATGAGTGGGAGATACAGCAAGAGAAGGGCTCCAAATCTCCCCTGTATCCACGGCCTGGCCCCCAGAACCCTGTCTTTTTCCACTTCCTCTTCCCCATGCTCTCAGAGAAATCGGGACCTTTCCTGCACCATGGCTTGATCCAGAGCTTGGAGCAGGGAGGAAGGTTCAGGCCTCCTTGGCCCCCTGGCACAAAATCAAACACTGAAGTCCAACCTAGTCTTCAGGGGAGTGATTGGTCCTAGTTCTGAGCCTTCTCCTCCAAGAACTTCTCCTCAGAGGAGAACTTCACCATTCAGAGGCTTGCCTGGCTTTTCTTCCTTATGGCCTAAGACTCTGCCATCAGAAAAGTCCTGTTTCTTGCCCTTCAAACAAAGTTGTTATTTGGAGAATGTAGCTCACTTGTGTTGTTTGTTCTCTAAACATGCAACTTCCAGTCTTTGTCAGGGTTTGGGTAATACCAAGTCAGGAGACGGGAAAAAAATTCAAAAAGACTGTGATGTTAACCAGCTCTGGAGGCCTCGGTACCAGAGGGTTCCTAAGACAAGCCCCTTGCAGGGAGCTGAGCCATCCCCAGGGAGGTGTGTCTTCACTTGGGAAGAGCCAGAACACCCCTTCTGTGTGTTCTCAGATTTTTCCAGATCATCTGTCTTTCCTGGTGGTCTGAGGTATAAGCAGGAAACTGGGGTTTATTTCCTGCTCTGCTTATTTTGATAAGAAAAAGCAGAAGTTGTTGGGAAAAGGACAACTTCTAACCTACAGTGAACTTTCTGGATAGAGCTGCCTGGTGCTAAATGGGCCCCTGAAGATTCCAGAGAGCAGCAGCCCTTGCATCTCTTTATTTACTTCTCCTGGTGATCAGTCATTCAGTCAACACATCCGTGAACCTGGTCTGTGCCCAGCAGTGTTGCTGGTGTGGGGGGTACAATGGTGGGGAAAATACCCCAGGCCCCTGCTCTCGTGGGCTTTGCTCCTTAGGGGGCTGAGACAGACATGTGCATAAATAGACAAGTCGTTTCAGACAGGAATCTGTGCTCTGAAGAAAATGGAACAGTTGACGCCACAGCAAGTGACTGGATCATGAGGCTGAAGAAAGACTGGAGGGTGGATGACGTTTGAGCACAGACTCAAATGTCAAGAATGTGCTGCCCACACAAAATCCAGGGACGACCATGGCTCCTCCCTCAAGAGCCTCCCAGCCTAGCTGAGGAAAAAAGAAGCACAAACACGAGAGACAGGCCACACCTCACCCACTTTACCATACCTTACCTGAGGCAGGAGGCAGGAAGCAGGAGGGGATGGGGAAGGGAGAGGGGACAAAAGTCAGATTAGGTAGGACTCGACACAGGGCTGAGGAGTTTGGATTTCATCCTCAGTACCATGGAAAGGCGTTGAAAGATTCTACACAAGGAAATGACATGATTTGATACAAGATTTTTAAAGATTCACCCCTAATTTTTAAAAAATTGGGGATCAATAGGTACACAATTTAACCAACAAGGACCTACTCTATAGCACAGGGAACTCTGCTCACTGTTACGTGGCAGCCTGGACGGGAGCAGCTTTTGACGGAGAACGGGCTCCTGTATAAGCATGGCTGAGTCCCTTTGTGGTTCCTCTGAAACTATCACAACATTGTTAATCAGCTATACTCCAATAGGAAAGAAAAAATTATCAAAGACAAGTGAACCAGAAACTTTAACAGACATCTCACCAAAGAAGATATACAGATAGGCAAATAGGCACATGAAAAGATACTCCACATCATCAGGGAGGTGCAAATGGAAATAAGACACTGCTACACACCAGGATGGCCAAACCCTGGAACACAGACATCAAATGTTGGCGACACTGTGGAGCCACGGGAACACTTGTCCAGCTGCTGGTGAGAACACAGAATGGCCCAGTCACTTTTGAAGATGGTCTGGTGGTCTCTTACAAAACCAGACATATTCTTACTATACAATCCAGTAATCAGGCTCCTTGGTATTTAACCAAAAGAGATGAAAACTTATATCCACACAAAACCCTACCGATGGGTGTTTATAGCAGCTGTATTCCTCATCACCAAAACTTGGAACATTACTCAGCATTAAAAAAAAAAAAAGACTATCATGAAAAGACAAGGAGAAAACATAAATGCATGTTACTAAGTAAAAGAAGGCAATCAGAAAATGCCACACACTGCATGATTCCAACTACAAAACATGCTGGAAAAGGCAAAATGACGGAGACAGAAAAAAGATCAGTGGTTGCCAGGAGTTGCAGGACAGGGACGAGCAGGCAGAGGACAGAGGATTTTCAAGGCAGTGAAAATACTCCACTCCATATTAAATTATAATAATGAATGTAAGTGCAAAAAGTCAAAGTACATGCCATTAAGCATTTGTCCAAACCCACAGAATGTACACCAAGAGTGAACCCTTATATAAACCCTTATATATTTGGATAATACGGATACATCAATGTCGGTTCATCAATTGTAATAAATGTACCACTCTGGTGGGGGGTGCTGATAATGGGGGAGGCTGCGTACATGTCAGGGCAGGGGACATATGGAAAATCTCCATAACCTCTTTTTAATTTTGCTGAAAACCTAAAAAATAAAGTCTTAAAAAATATTCACCCCAGCTGCTATGTGAAGAAAGATCAGAAGCAAGGGGATCAATAGTGAGGTTATGAGGCTCTCCAGGGCCAAGAGCTGGCGGTGAGGGGAGGGGGTAGGTACCAGTTTAGAGCAGGATAGTATAAGTGGAGAGAGTGAGAAGTCATTGCAGCTGGGATGTAGATGCAACAGAAGCTGCTGACAGAACAGATGGGTGGTTAAGTAAAAAAAAAAAAAAAAAAAAAAAAAGATTAAGAGTGATCCCTAGATTTCTAGCTTGAACAAATGAGTGAGTGAATGGTGGTGCCATCCACTAACATAGGAACAGTCTGAGGAGGACAAAGTTTGCAAGGGAAGATCGAACTATGGTGTTGGAGAAGACTCTTGAGAGTCCCTTGGACTGCAAGGAGATCAAACCAGTCAACCCTAAAGGAAATCAACCCTGAATATTTATCAGAAGGACTGATGCTGAAGCTGAATCTCCAATACTTTGGCCACCTGATTTGAAGAGCCGACTCATTGGAAAAGACCCTCATGCTGGGAAAGATTGAGGGCAGAAGAAGAAGGGGACACCAGAGGTCATGAGATGGTTGGATGGCATCACCAACTCAATGGACATGAGTTTGAGCAAACTCCAGGAGTTGGTGAAGGACAGGGAAGCCTGGCGTGTTTCAGGCCATGGGGTCGTAAAGAGTGGAATATGACTCAGCAACTGAACAAGCCATAGATGCTTATTGGACATCAGTAGTAGAATCCCTCTCAGGCTAGTGCATCCATCCCCTAATTGCTCAAAGTACTGCACACCTTCTCTACAGACCTGCCTTGATGAAGCTCTACCCAGGGACACCAGATACATGCCTATTCCCCCAAGCCCATCCAGTATATCAGGCCCAGGACAGACATTTCCTGGCAGCATATTATTTTTTCCCCAGCTTTATTAAAGTATGATGGACAAAGCTTGTATATATTTAAGGTATACAACATGATGTTTTGGAAAAATAAATATTGCAAAATGATTACTACAGTCAGGCTAATTAACACATTTATCACCACACAAAGTTACCTCTTTCGTGTGGTGAGAAACACGTAAGATCTACTCTCTCAGCAACTTTCAATTATGCAATACATTATTATTAACTAGAGTCACCAAACTGTACATTAGTTCCCTAGAATTTATTCCTCTTATAACTGGAAGTTTGTACTCTTTGATCAGTATCTCCCCACTTCCCCCACCTGCTCCCAACCCCACAACCATTCTCCTGTTTCTGTGAGTTTCACTTTCTCAGATTCCACATAGAAGCAAGTGGGACCACATCCTTGCCTAGCCTCTTCCCTGCCCTACCCCGTCTCTCTCATTCCCTTTCCCCAGAGAGCATGCTCTCCATAAACCCTGAGCCAGAACCCCTGTCTCAGGCTCTGTCTGCACCAGGAAACACAAGTAAGACAGGACCTAAATGAGGATGTCCCCTAGGCAGCTAGCATAGGAGGTTGGAATGAGGGCTAGAGATGCAAATGTTGGCGTCACCAGAGCACAGATTTAAAGTCGTGGGACACGATGAGACCATCAGGAGAAAAACAGAGCATCCAGGGCCAAGGTACGGGTGAACCCCACACTGAAAGGGGCAGAATAGGAGGAGGTGCCCCAGGCACCAAGAAGGAAAGCCCAGCATGATCACAGGAAGGCCAGCAAGCCTCTTGCTCCTTCTCAGTTCAGCTCAGTTCAGTTCAGTCGCTCAGTCGTATCCGACTCTTTGCAGCCCCATGAATCGCAGCACACCAGGCCTCCTGTCCATCACCAACTCCCGGAGTTCCCTCAGACTCACGTCCTTCGAGTCGATGATGCCATCCAGCCATCTCATCCTCTGTCGTCCCCTTCTCCTCCTGCCCCCAACCCCTCCCAGCATCAGAGTCTTTTCCAATGAGTCAAATATTTGCATCAGGTGGCCAAAGTACTGGAGTTTCAGCTTTAGCATCATTCCTTCCAAAGAAATCCCAGGGCTGATCTCCTTCAGAATGGACTGGTTGGATCTCCTTGCAGTCCAAGGGACTCTCAAGAGTCTTCTCCAACACCACAGTTCAAAAGCATCAATTCGTCGGCACTCAGCCTTCTTCACAGTCCAACTCTCACATCCATACATGACCACTGGAAAAACCATAGCCTTGACTAAACGGACCTTAGTCGGCAAAGTAATGTCTCTGCTTTTGAATATGCTATCTAGGTTGGTCACAACTTTTCTTCCAAGGAGTAAGCATCTTTTAATTTCATGGCTGCAGTCACCATCTGCAGTGATTTTGGAGCCCAAAATTAAGTTTGACACTGTTTCCACTGTTTCCCCATCTATTTCCCATGAAGTGATG
>SJYW01007393.1:1270897-1295472 GCA_006410735.1 Raphicerus campestris
TGTGTGTGTGTGTGTCTGTGTGTAGATTATTTGTCAATACATAACTGAGTCCAGATGCTAATGTTAACATATTAACATAATTAATATGTTAATTCTATACTGGCTAATCCTCCAAATTCATGCTGAATAATTGTAAAATAAAAACATACTTTTTGAAACACCTACCTCTGGCAGGTTTCCACTGATTTCCTTGAAGTCAGGAGAGGGAGTGAAGACAGGGTCCCTGCAGGTCTTAGGCCCATCCATCCCAACTGCATTGACAATGGTGGGTTGGGAGCATGAGATCTGAAGTCGCCATAAGGGCTTGAACCCCAGTTTCACATTCATAAGCCAAGTGACCTGGGGTTTAGGTTAAGTTTAATATCCCAGTCTCCTGCGTATGTCCCTCACAGGTCTGTGAGGATAGCGCATGTGCCTGGCATCTTCCAGGTCTCAGTAAATATTAGTAGTAATACTTGCTGTGATTGAAATAATAATCATTATAATTTTTAAAGTACAGAAGGCAGAGCATCCAGGGTATGTGTGGGGAACTTCCCTGCTGGCTGGAACACAAGCTGGACAAGGGACATGGAAGACTGGGAGCCAGAGCCNGAGTGACCTGGGGTTTAGGTTAAGTTTAATATCCCAGTCTCCTGCGTATGTCCCTCACAGGTCTGTGAGGATGGTGCATGTGCCTGGCATCTTCCAGGTCTCAGTAAATATTAGTAGTAACACTTGCTGTGATTGAAATAATAATCATTATAATTTTTAAAGTACAGAAGGCAGAGTATCCAGGGTATGTGTGGGGAACTTCCCTGCTGGCTGGAACACAAGCTGGACAAGGGACATGGAAGACTGGGAGACAGAGCCCACACTGGGTGGAAGGGGCTGGGAGGGCCTACCAGGGGCCTGGGCGTCATTCTTCAGCCTGTGGGAACACATGGGTTTCTGCACACCCACTCTAGGCCAGAATAGGGTTGCTTAGTCCAGCTCTTTCCATGGGCCTGACCTGGCTGTACGAGGCAGTAACAGGGTTTCCCAACGGGAAGCCAGCCCCATGAGAAAAAAGATTCATTCTACTCACTTAATAACCCTAAGTCAGCACTGCTCCAAACCAAGAGTGTGGACCCCAAGAAGCAGCAGCAGGAAGGGAGGTGAGGCAAGGTTTTGTCTTTTAAAGAGGACTCTGCATGTTGCCTGGAGAAGGAAATGGCAACCCACTGTAGTGTTCTTGCCTGGAGAATCCCAGGGATGGAGGAGCCTGGTGGGCTGCCGTCTATGGGGTCGCACAGAGTCGGACACGACTGAAGCAACTTAGCAGCAGCAGCAGCAGGAGCAGCTGAAGTTGCCTTCCCTTCTGACTTCTGTGTTCATCCAAAATCTAACGTTCATTAATTGAGCATNCAGCTGAAGTTGCCTTCCCTTCTGACTTCTGTGTTCATCCAAAATCTAACGTTCATTAATTGAGCATCTACTGTGTTCCCAGACTTCAGAATCGTCCCTAACAGCCCTTTGGAAAAGACATCAAATTCATTGGCCTACTGCACTTTGCTCACTAGATTTTGTTCATGTATAAACCAGAAAAAAAAAATTTGCTGTTTCAAAAAAGAGGGTGAAGAAAGAGAATAAGTCATAAGAACTGTGTTAAACTATCCTTTAAACAAGCTGATATGTTATAGTCCAACTGTTAACACACAGAAGACTGCAAACACACACACTGTCTCATGTCTCCCGCAAGGCTTTTGCACAACACTCATAACAGGGCTTTTCCCAGGTCATCACTGTGCGATACTTAACTGTTTCTTAAATGTGTCATTCACTGATGGAGAAAATGTAGATCTCTGTTTTCTGTTTTAATTCAAGCTGTACATGTCTGTTCATGTGAAATTCTAAAAACAAGGTCACCACANGGTATAGTTAGTCTGGAAAGAAGTTTGCTTCTTACAAAGTTAGACATACAATTACCCTATGATCCAGCAATCCTACTCCTAGAATTGAAAACTCATGTTCACACAAAAAACCTGTAAACGAATGTTTTCAGCAGCTTTGTCCATAACGGCCCCAAACTGGAAACAACCCAAATATCCTTCAGGTAATGAATGGATAAACTAACTGTGACATATACAAGCAATAAGCAAGAACAAACCATTGATCATGCGATAACATGGATGAATCTCAAAAGCACTACAATACATGGAAGACGCCAGACTCAAAAGACCACATCGTCCCATTCATAGGATATTCTGGAATAGGCGGAGCTACAGGGAGAGAAAACAGAGCAGCAGTTGTCAGAGCCTAAACCAGGCCAGGTCGATAAAAGGAGCAACGTGAGAGAGTCTGGCCGGAGTCGGGGAGAGGATGGCACCGCTCTGTACCTTTACTGTGGTGGGGATGCAACTCTGTGCCAGAAGTCACGGAACTGCACACCAGAAAGTGTTTCATTTACTCTATGTAAATTAAAAGCCAAATTTTAAAAAAGTGTAAATGAAGGCCCTTCAGGAAAATAAATCTGGCCTACACAGCCTTCCTGGGATGCCCCCCTCAGTCCCAGCCTCAGTGTCTGCCCCAATCTATTCTATCCCCAGCCCCCAGCCCCAGACACTGTCTGGACAAACCCCCAGAATCTAATACAGTGGTAGGCAGAGAGGATTCTCTGCGAAATCCTGGATACATTTTAACACCAGCCACTAACTGGCACCCCTGAAATGCAGAACAATAGCCATATTGTATGCGGCTCCATACAAGCCACTGCATAAACATTAGCCACAAGTTCCATGGCGACTCCCTGTTACTGGCCTTTGCAGCTGCCCAGCTCCCAGGACTTGAGGATCTGCCCAGGGTAACATGGAGCCTGGATACAGTTCAACGTGTCAGTTAAATCTATAGCTCATAACAGTCTCAGTCCTTGAAAAACTCCTGGTAATAATACAGACAATGGACCCACTTCCACCGGAGTCCCCCAGTTTCAGGCTTCCTAACCGTTTTCCCTGATGACCTGCCAGAGGACACCGTACCCTAAAATGGTTAATTCGTGAGACTCAAGCCATGAAAAATCCATCAGCCTCAGGGGGGATTCCGACCAGGGGCGCACTCGACCTCCTCTGCATAAACACAATGTGTCTCTCTTGACCTTAGGCAGCTACTAAGCCTGGTTTATTAAAAACCAAATATCCAAGACTTATTGCAAAAGGGGTACTTTTGTCGACAAAAAAAAAAAAATGCTTCGAACATAAATCATTTAAGGCACCTTCCACATTAGCTGGCATGAAATAAACAGAGCTTGTCTTGTGGGCAGAAGGTGCCAGAGTCACTCTGCCAGCTTCAGGCCTCCTGCCTGGCCATCATAAACTCCACCCTGCATGCTTGAACCACAGTAAAAACGTTCACGGGAAGGTTTCTTCCCAACTGCTTCTTTCCACCCACCTGTGCTTGGTAACCCAAGCCTGCTCTCGTGGGCGGTGAAGGCAGCATCGTGCATTGGAAAACACAAGGACTCGGTGATAGACAGACTTGGGATTCATGTCCGGTCTCTTCCTAGGCGCTTGAGCACTCTTCTCAAACCCCAGCTTGCTCATTTACCAGTGGGGATAATAGGTGGCCCCCTCTGCAGGGCAGGCTTCCTCCCTGGTGGCTCAGACAGTAAAGAATCTGCTTGGCAATGCAGGAGACGCAGGTTCAATCCCTGAGTTGGGAAGATCCCTGGAGGAGGAAATGGCAACTGCTGAAGTGTTTTTCCCTAGGAAATCCCATAAACAGAGGAGACTGCCAGGCTACAGTCCAGGGGTCTCAAAGAGTCAGACACAACTGAGAGACTGAGCGCACACACGTACATGTTGTTTTCCATCGAGGCTGCAGCAGTTTACATTCCCACCAACAGTGTAGGAGGGTTCCCTTTTCTCCATATCCTTTCCAGCATTCATTATTTTTATAGACTTTTAATGTTGACCATTCTGACTGACCTCATTGTAGCTTTGATTTGCATTTCTCTAATATTTAGCAAAGCGTCACTTTGACTAATAATCACATGGGTTCCCTTCCTAGGGAGTGTTATACCAATAAGCCTCTGGTCTCTCACTCCCCTCGTCCGCACTCACACCCAGGTGGAATTCTTTCTGGCCCAAGAATCAATGAAAAACAAGTTAAATGGCCAAGGTCCATCAGAACACAGATTTTTTTTTTTCTAATTATTTAACTGTTCCTACTCCCTAGGGTGCTCTTGGAAAATGCCCTGATATTTTCTGGAAGTCCTTTACACAGCCTAACTTAAAACTCAAGATTGTTTTCCAGTAGAAAATAGCTCTTTGCAAAAATAAGAAACTGAACGTTCATGAAAGATACAGTCACAATTTTGAATAACTTTTACATAAACTCTTGCCAGAAATCAGGCTACCCCAATCCAGTTACACTCTGAACTGAAAGCTATCTCCCACCCCAGGCTAACTTTACACCATCTAGACACTGCAGGGGGAACTTTGTAAGTCAGAATTCAATGTATCAGTCTATAAAATCAACATGAAGTCCATCAGAGACATGCATTTGTTTAGAGAAGTTTCCAACAAATAGAGAAGGGCATAAGCCAATCCCTGCTTTTGGATGGAGTTTATCACCTGTTCAGATCATAAGACCATATTCACATGTTAAATTACACAGCATATACAGTAACCATGTACTATGACTCAGAGATGCAGGAAACACCCCCACTTATGAAGAAATGCTGGCTGGTACCATTATTAAGAGGTTGTTATTTAGCATCTGATACAATATGGTCCTAGAAATATAGAGACTGAAGACAGATCTCTTGTCTTCTGAGTTCTTTTGACATAGTTAGTAATGAGGTTCCTGCCCTCAAGGAGCCCACAGTCTAGTGGAGCAAAAAGAGAAATTACAGAGAACAAACCAACCCATCAACATCAAGGACTTAGGCAGAGATGAGCATAAAATGCTGGGGGACAGACAGGAAGAGGAGAAAGCGAAAGTGAAAGTCATTCAGTCGTGGCTGACTCTTTGAAACCCCGTGGACTATACAGTCCACGGAATTGTCCAGGCCAGAATACTGGAGTGGGTAGCCTTTCCTTTCTCCAGGGGATCTTCCCAACCTAGGGACTGAACCTAGGTCTCCCTCATTGCAGGCAGATTCTTTACCAGCTGAGCCACAAGGGAAGCCCAAGAATACTGGAGTGGGTAGCCTATCCCTTCTCCAGCGGATCTTCCTGACCCAGGAATCAAACCAGGGTCTCCTACATTGCAGGCGGATTCTTTACCAACTGAGGTATCAGGGAAGCCCACAGGAAGAGGAGTGGGATCTGGAGAGTTGAATTCTCCCAAATAAAATTCTGCCTCAAATAAACACACACATACAGACACTCCAACACCTCAGATCAACAGGAAAGGAGGGAAGGAAAGAGAATGAAAACATTCCTTGCACTGTTTCAAGCCAGCACACCCCACGTCCTAATTGTACCTGAGGAGGTCACCACAATAGACCAAAACGGTCCTTCCTCTTCCATCCTCCAGCACTCACAGGAAGGACGTCGCAGGGCACCGGAAGGCCAGCACACCACAAGCAGAACCCAAGGCACCATCAGAGCTAGAGAAGCGGCCAAGATATACATATTTTTCAAAGAAACAGGACGGAGGCCAGATGAGGCAGAGGGCAGAAAGGCTGCGGAGGCCCAGGCCCTCCCAGTCTGGCTAGCAAACTCTTGGGGGTCTAGCAGTGTTCCTTCCTTTTCTGAACTTAAACACAGTCTGTCCTGTGGCCAATCTGTCCCAGTTCCCACCATCCTCTGGGCAGCAGCCAGCATGAAGGTGCAACATGGTTTCATACAAGAGAGCAAAATGTTAGGAAAGGCGACAGCCAGGCCTTACCTTCTTGCAGTAGATATCTGTTCTATCCTACCGCTCAGCGTTCACATTTGCAATGAACAGATATTCAGGTTCAGCGGTGGTTCCATTTTTACTAATTGCATTTATACACACAAGAACCACATCTTCCTTTTACACGAGAAAAATGAATATCTTCATAACCTTACCACCCAGGAGAAACTATTTACATTTTAATGAGTATTCTTTTTCTGTGTATATTTATCATTTATAAAATGAGAGTTCAGAATACAATATATAACATTTGGACCTCCCTTTTTCCCACTCTAAATTCACTGTGAATATATTCATGTCAAAAATGCAGCACCATTTTTATGGAGTGTGCCATAGGTCTATGCCATATCTTACTCTCCTACTTTCTATTTAGGTTCATTCTTAATTCTTCTCTTCCATTTCTGTCTTATCCAGCCTCATTTTTACTGAGTGTCACTGAATTAGAGGCACATTGCCTTTACCAGCACATTCTGTGTCTCGCGAGGACCCAATTCCTACTTCATAGATGGCATTTCTCACTATGTTCTCACAGGAGGGAGGGGCAAGAGAGCTCACTGGGTCTCTTTTATCAGGGCACTAATCCCATTCATGAGGGCTCCACCCTCATGACCTAATCATCTCCCAAAACACCCCCCCACACACAATACCATCACATTGAGGGGTTAGGATTTCAACATACAAACAGAGATGGGAACACAACCATTCAATCTGTAACCCTTCAAAGCTCAGCAACTTAAAGCAACAATTTTTCCATGCTCACAGATTCTGTGGGTCAGAAATTCAGAAATGCCACAGTAGGAACAGTTTTTCTCTGCTCCTTGAAAAACTCAGAGAGTTGTTGAGTGTGGTCTCCCCTCAGGTGTGTGTGCTAGAGAAATTAGCCCTTTTGAAGACAGTGGTGGTGGTAGTTTAATTGCTAAGTCATATTTGATTCTTGTGACCCCATGGCTTGTAGCCCACCAAGCTCCTCTATCCATGGGATTTGCCAGGCAAGAATACTGGAGTGGGCTGTATTTCCTTCTCCAGGGGATCTTCCTAATCTAGGGACCAAACCCAGGTCTCCTGCATTGAAGACAGTATCTTAAATTGAAGGCGGATTCTTGACCAACAGAGGCACCAGGGAATGGCCTTTGAAGGACACTGGGACTTATCATTCAGGTAAGTTACACTAACATGAGTGAGAAATGGATTCCATCAACAAGTGAGTTCATGTACACACCCAACAAGTGACGATCTATACGTAGATAGCTGATTTCACCACCTTGATGGCAGAGGTGGGAAGAAGTTCCACAAAGGTCCACTTCTGGTCAAGCTCAGTTTATTACATAACTACATTGATCAGAACTACTGCAAATCAGGCTCATTTGCAATGATAGTAAATAACATCAAACTGACTTAAGCCAAAAAAGAAGTGTATGAGCCGATACTGATGTAGAACAAAGCTTCAAGATTTAGTGGCTTAAAATAACAACTTATGATTCTGTGGGCTGATGGGGAGCTTCCTTGGATGGTTTCTCTCATGCAGATGCTTTCAGCTGCTCATTAGGCTGGAAAGCCCATTAGGCCGTCAGGCCCTCCCTGACAAGGTGGGCAACTGGTGTCAGCAGTGGGCTAGAGCACTTCAGTTCTCCTACGCATGGCCACTCATCCTCCAGTAGGTTAGGCTGACTTTCTTACTTGGTGGCTTCAGGGCAGAAGTCCCAGGGGGTGAAGGCAGAAGCTACAAGGCCCCTTGAGGCCTAGTCTCCAGACCTCACAAAGAGTTGCTCCCAACACATTCTACAAGTCAAAGCAAGTCACAGGCCAGCCCAGATTCAAGAGGCAGGGACATAGACTCTACCTCCTGTGGAAGGAGCCACAAAGAAACTGTGGCCATGCTTTATCTATCACAGGAAGCTACTGACATATATAAATGGGAGAAAACAGAGGCTCTTTAAGCATAGCTGTATTCAGATGCTCACAACATACTCTCAGAAACCTGTCTCTTTCCTCTCTCTGCTTTGCTTTGCTCTGTGCTGGCTTTATTCTCCAGCAAACTGTTCATTCAAAAGGACCAAGTGACCACCAACCACTCTAGGCCTATATCCTCACTGTGTTCCAGTCCAACCAGAACTTCCATCTCCCAGCAGTTCTACCTAAGCCTTAGAATCACATTCATGGGTCCAAGCTGGGTCTCATGACCATCCCTGACCCAGGAGAGAGCACATCCTCGTTGATCAAGTCCAGGTCACACCTGGAGCCCGCAACTAGGAGGAGGAATCAGTGCACTTCGATGACAGGCACTGAGAGTAAAAAGAAGACAGAGATTCTATTACCAGGGAAGAGAGAATAGATATTAGGCAGACCAAAACCACAGATGTTTATTACAATAGGCTTCTCAATAGGTCACAGGACAGGGTCCCCACAGAATCCAAGGAAAAGCTCTCTCCCAATACATCATGCTACTCTGCCAGCTGAAATGTCGCAGTTTCCCAGCGGGGTAGTGTGTGCACCATTGAAAGATTTGTTGTGCATTTGGAAAACAAAGATGTCAGACAAAGCCTCTAGTGACATGCACTTGCACAATGCTTCTGTCTGGCAAAAGACGTCCTTTCTCAGGCATTTGTCACATTGCTCCCAAAGATGGCTCTCCTCAGTAGGAAGCAGAATGCTTTGTTTTTTAACTCAGTGGTTTTTCCAGGTCAGAGGCAAATACAATTTTTTCCTTACTTGCCAAGGACCCATCAAGGGGCAACTCAAATAAATGAATGAGAGTTGCTCAGATCCAAATCTCCCAGGCCCAGGAAGCAAAGATGGTCATAGAGAAACCCAACCAGTCCATCTCTTTGGAACCTCTTGAAGTCTGCTATATTAATCTACTTTGGAGCTCTCATCTTTTCATCTTCATGGACATTCCCTGAGTATGGGAAAAGGAGCTGGAAAAAGAAATCTTTGTTTTAAATTTTACCACATCTGAGAGTTGGACTGTGAAGAAAGCTGAGCACCAAAGAATTGATACTTTTGAACTGTGGTGTTGGAGAAGACTCTTGAGAGTCCCTTGGACTGCAAGGAGATCCAACCAGTCCATCCTAAAGGAGATCAGTCCTGGGTGTTCTTTGGAAGGACTGATGCCAAAGCTGAAACTCCAGTACTTTGGCCACCTCGTGCGAAGAGTTAACTCATTGGAAAAGACCCTGATGCTGGGAGGGATTGGGGGCAAGAGGAGAAGGGGACAACAAAGGATGAGATGGCTAGATGGCATCACGGACTCAATGGACGTGAGTCTGAGTGAACTTCAGGAGTTGGTAATGGACAGGGAGGCCTGGCGTGCTGCTATTCATGGGGNGAGAGCAAAATGTTAGGAAAGGCGACAGCCAGGCCTTACCTTCTTGCAGTAGATATCTGTTCTATCCTACCGCTCAGCGTTCACATTTGCAATGAACAGATATTCATGTTCAGCGGTGGTTCCATTTTTACTAATTGCATTTATACACACAAGAACCACATCTTCCTTTTACACGAGAAAAATGAATATCTTCATAACCTTACCACCCAGGAGAAACTATTTACATTTTAATGAGTATTCTTTTTCTGTGTATATTTATCATTTATAAAATGAGAGTTCAGAATACAATATATAACATTTGGACCTCCCTTTTTCCCACTCTAAATTCACTGTGAATATATTCATGTCAAAAATGCAGCACCATTTTTATGGAGTGTGCCATAGGTCTATGCCATATCTTACTCTCCTACTTTCTATTTAGGTTCATTCTTAATTCTTCTCTTCCATTTCTGTCTTATCCAGCCTCATTTTTACTGAGTGTCACTGAATTAGAGGCACATTGCCTTTACCAGCACATTCTGTGTCTCGCGAGGACCCAATTCCTACTTCATAGATGGCATTTCTCACTATGTTCTCACAGGAGGGAGGGGCAAGAGAGCTCACTGGGTCTCTTTTATCAGGGCACTAATCCCATTCATGAGGGCTCCACCCTCATGACCTAATCATCTCCCAAAACACCCCCCCACACACAATACCATCACATTGAGGGGTTAGGATTTCAACATACAAACAGAGATGGGAACACAACCATTCAATCTGTAACCCTTCAAAGCTCAGCAACTTAAAGCAACAATTTTTCCATGCTCACAGATTCTGTGGGTCAGAAATTCAGAAATGCCACAGTAGGAACAGTTTTTCTCTGCTCCTTGAAAAACTCAGAGAGTTGTTGAGTGTGGTCTCCCCTCAGGTGTGTGTGCTAGAGAAATTAGCCCTTTTGAAGACAGTGGTGGTGGTAGTTTAATTGCTAAGTCATATTTGATTCTTGTGACCCCATGGCTTGTAGCCCACCAAGCTCCTCTATCCATGGGATTTGCCAGGCAAGAATACTGGAGTGGGCTGTATTTCCTTCTCCAGGGGATCTTCCTAATCTAGGGACCAAACCCAGGTCTCCTGCATTGAAGACAGTATCTTAAATTGAAGGCGGATTCTTGACCAACAGAGGCACCAGGGAATGGCCTTTGAAGGACACTGGGACTTATCATTCAGGTAAGTTACACTAACATGAGTGAGAAATGGATTCCATCAACAAGTGAGTTCATGTACACACCCAACAAGTGACGATCTATACGTAGATAGCTGATTTCACCACCTTGATGGCAGAGGTGGGAAGAAGTTCCACAAAGGTCCACTTCTGGTCAAGCTCAGTTTATTACATAACTACATTGATCAGAACTACTGCAAATCAGGCTCATTTGCAATGATAGTAAATAACATCAAACTGACTTAAGCCAAAAAAGAAGTGTATGAGCCGATACTGATGTAGAACAAAGCTTCAAGATTTAGTGGCTTAAAATAACAACTTATGATTCTGTGGGCTGATGGGGAGCTTCCTTGGATGGTTTCTCTCATGCAGATGCTTTCAGCTGCTCATTAGGCTGGAAAGCCCATTAGGCCGTCAGGCCCTCCCTGACAAGGTGGGCAACTGGTGTCAGCAGTGGGCTAGAGCACTTCAGTTCTCCTACGCATGGCCACTCATCCTCCAGTAGGTTAGGCTGACTTTCTTACTTGGTGGCTTCAGGGCAGAAGTCCCAGGGGGTGAAGGCAGAAGCTACAAGGCCCCTTGAGGCCTAGTCTCCAGACCTCACAAAGAGTTGCTCCCAACACATTCTACAAGTCAAAGCAAGTCACAGGCCAGCCCAGATTCAAGAGGCAGGGACATAGACTCTACCTCCTGTGGAAGGAGCCACAAAGAAACTGTGGCCATGCTTTATCTATCACAGGAAGCTACTGACATATATAAATGGGAGAAAACAGAGGCTCTTTAAGCATAGCTGTATTCAGATGCTCACAACATACTCTCAGAAACCTGTCTCTTTCCTCTCTCTGCTTTGCTTTGCTCTGTGCTGGCTTTATTCTCCAGCAAACTGTTCATTCAAAAGGACCAAGTGACCACCAACCACTCTAGGCCTATATCCTCACTGTGTTCCAGTCCAACCAGAACTTCCATCTCCCAGCAGTTCTACCTAAGCCTTAGAATCACATTCATGGGTCCAAGCTGGGTCTCATGACCATCCCTGACCCAGGAGAGAGCACATCCTCGTTGATCAAGTCCAGGTCACACCTGGAGCCCGCAACTAGGAGGAGGAATCAGTGCACTTCGATGACAGGCACTGAGAGTAAAAAGAAGACAGAGATTCTATTACCAGGGAAGAGAGAATAGATATTAGGCAGACCAAAACCACAGATGTTTATTACAATAGGCTTCTCAATAGGTCACAGGACAGAGTCCCCACAGAATCCAAGGAAAAGCTCTCTCCCAATACATCATGCTACTCTGCCAGCTGAAATGTCGCAGTTTCCCAGCGGGGTAGTGTGTGCACCATTGAAAGATTTGTTGTGCATTTGGAAAACAAAGATGTCAGACAAAGCCTCTAGTGACATGCACTTGCACAATGCTTCCGTCTGGCAAAAGACGTCCTTTCTCAGGCATTTGTCACATTGCTCCCAAAGATGGCTCTCCTCAGTAGGAAGCAGAATGCTTTGTTTTTTAACTCAGTGGTTTTTCCAGGTCAGAGGCAAATACAATTTTTTCCTTACTTGCCAAGGACCCATCAAGGGGCAACTCAAATAAATGAATGAGAGTTGCTCAGATCCAAATCTCCCAGGCCCAGGAAGCAAAGATGGTCATAGAGAAACCCAACCAGTCCATCTCTTTGGAACCTCTTGAAGTCTGCTATATTAATCTACTTTGGAGCTCTCATCTTTTCATCTTCATGGACATTCCCTGAGTATGGGAAAAGGAGCTGGAAAAAGAAATCTTTGTTTTAAATTTTACCACATCTGAGAGTTGGACTGTGAAGAAAGCTGAGCACCAAAGAATTGATACTTTTGAACTGTGGTGTTGGAGAAGACTCTTGAGAGTCCCTTGGACTGCAAGGAGATCCAACCAGTCCATCCTAAAGGAGATCAGTCCTGGGTGTTCTTTGGAAGGACTGATGCCGAAGCTGAAACTCCAGTACTTTGGCCACCTCGTGCGAAGAGTTAACTCATTGGAAAAGACCCTGATGCTGGGAGGGATTGGGGGCAAGAGGAGAAGGGGACAACAAAGGATGAGATGGCTAGATGGCATCACGGACTCAATGGACGTGAGTCTGAGTGAACTTCAGGAGTTGGTAATGGACAGGGAGGCCTGGCGTGCTGCTATTCATGGGGTCACAAAGAGTCAGACACGACTGAGCGAATGAACTGAACTGAACTGATAGCAGTTGCATATGGCCCTTAGGACTTGTCTTCCACAGAATTGGACGCCACCCTTTTAAAACTGCTACCCAGCTAAGATCCTCAGTTTCATGCCAGTACAGGAATGGCTCCCATCCCAAAACAAGATGTGCCTCTATCCTCAAACATGAACATAACACTTGGAAGAGCAGAGGCCAGAGACTTCAAGAAGCTCACTTCTTTCCAGGGAGCTTGTCTTAATATATGTAAGTAAAAATGAAAGTTGTGTCTCACTCTTTGCAACCCCATGTCCATGGAATTCTCCAGGCCAGAATACTGGAGTGGGTAGCCTTTCCCTTCTCCAGGGGATGTTTGCAACCCAGGAATCAAACCAAGGTCTCCTGCACTGCAGGCTGATTCTTAACCAACTGAGCTATCAGGGAAGCCCTAAATATATGTAAGTAATTATCAGCAAAAGCAAATGGAGGAATTCCCTGGTGGTCCAGTGGTTAAAAATCTGCCTTGCAATGCATGGAACATGAGTTCAATTCCTGGTTAGGGAACTAAGATCCCATATGCCTCGGTGCAACTAAGCCTTCGTACTCTGGAGCCCATGTGGCACAACTAGTGAGCCTGCGCACACAACTAGAGAATCCAGGCGCCACAGCAGCATGCGCCACATGACGCAACAAAGACCCCACATGCTGAATTAAGACTCAGTGTAAATAAATAAATTTTTTTTTTAAGGCAAATGGAATTTGCATTTGTTTAAGTTCTTTTGTCTTCCCTGGTGGCTCAGTCAATAAAGAATCTGCCTGCCATGCAGGAGACCCGGGTTCGACCTCTGGGTTGGGAAGATACCCTGGAGGAGGGCATGGCGATTCACTCCAGTATTACTGTCTGAGAATCCCCGCGGACAGAGAAGCCTGGCAGGCTGCAGGCCACAGCGTTGCAAAGAGTCGGACACGACTGAGTGACTAAGCACAGCACACNCATATGGCCCTTAGGACTTGTCTTCCACAGAATTGGACGCCACCCTTTTAAAACTGCTACCCAGCTAAGATCCTCAGTTTCATGCCAGTACAGGAATGGCTCCCATCCCAAAACAAGATGTGCCTCTATCCTCAAACATGAACATAACACTTGGAAGAGCAGAGGCCAGAGACTTCAAGAAGCTCACTTCTTTCCAGGGAGCTTGTCTTAATATATGTAAGTAAAAATGAAAGTTGTGTCTCACTCTTTGCAACCCCATGTCCATGGAATTCTCCAGGCCAGAATACTGGAGTGGGTAGCCTTTCCCTTCTCCAGGGGATGTTTGCAACCCAGGAATCAAACCAAGGTCTCCTGCACTGCAGGCTGATTCTTAACCAACTGAGCTATCAGGGAAGCCCTAAATATATGTAAGTAATTATCAGCAAAAGCAAATGGAGGAATTCCCTGGTGGTCCAGTGGTTAAAAATCTGCCTTGCAATGCATGGAACATGAGTTCAATTCCTGGTTAGGGAACTAAGATCCCATATGCCTCGGTGCAACTAAGCCTTCGTACTCTGGAGCCCATGTGGCACAACTAGTGAGCCTGCGCACACAACTAGAGAATCCAGGCGCCACAGCAGCATGCACCACATGACGCAACAAAGACCCCACATGCTGAATTAAGACTCAGTGTAAATAAATAAATTTTTTTTTTTAAGGCAAATGGAATTTGCATTTATGTTCTTTTGTCTTCCCTGGTGGCTCAGTCAATAAAGAATCTGCCTGCCATGCGGGAGACCCGGGTTCGACCTCTGGGTTGGGAAGATACCCTGGAGGAGGGCATGGCAATCCACTCCAGTATTACTGTCTGAGAATCCCCGCGGACAGAGAAGCCTGGCAGGCTGCAGGCCACAGCGTTGCAAAGAGTCGGACACAACTGAGTGACTAAGCACAGCACACATGTTCTTCTAAGTCATAGGTTGCACAGGTCATGGGTTCCAGTCCCTGTCTGATAGATTTTATTCCTTTCTACACATTTAGCCTAAAGAAGCCTCAAGCTAGAGTAAGCATGAGAATCATCTGAGGCACTTTTCAGAAATACAGATTCCTGGACCTTGCAGTATCTAAGGTGAGCTACAGGCTCTACCTTGCGAAATACAAGTCTACAGGATGTAACAAGATTCCTATCTGCTGGGTCTCAGCTCCTCAGAGCTGGCATGACTCAAGGGTCCATGCACCGGGCCAGACTTTTGTGATTTTATGGTCATGAGCCCAACCAACCTCGGTTAACACAGGGATGGGCAAGCAAGCTACCCTGTGATGCACAGCTGACTTGCTCTAGCTCTGAGGAATACCTGATTAGCAGGTTTTCCACAGCTGACACAACACCCCTGGGTGCTGGGGATAGGCAAGAACATGTACCAGGGTCTCACAACCATATCAGGGAGGAACCCCTTCATGCTTCCAGCACACAGAGGGAAAAGCAGCCTTTTTGAAATAGCTGAAACATTTTGTTCATGCTATTAATAATGCCCACTCTCAAGAGAAACTGTTTCACCTGGGTCTAGCTTATTAGGGTTTTATCAGCGCTTAACTGACCTGAGGGAAGAGAAATACCCATCCTAGCCCCCTTCAGCCATCCTGTCCCACCTAAGGAGGGGAAAATACTGAGAACATTTGGAAGGTTCCCCATGCAGAGGCCCAAGTCCACTCAAAGACTAACCCTAATCACAGGCCTACAAAACACCTCCTGCCCCTCCACCTTCCCACCACACCACCAAAGGTCTATTTATTTATAGCCACTTTTACCCAGTATATCACGTCTGCCTTTCAATTAAAAATTACAAGGCTTACTAAAATGCAAAAACAAAAAACCCACGTAATTTGAAGAATTAGAGCAACCACTGGAGTCAGACTCAGATACGGCAGAGACATACCAGATCAAGAACTTTTTAAAAAGTATGATTAGTATGCTAAGGGCTCCAATGGAAGAAGCAAACAACATGCAAGAATGGGTCATGTAAGGAGAGAGATGGAACTTCTAAGAAAGAATCCCAAAGAAATGCGGAAGATAAACACTGTAACAGAAGTGAAGAATGCTTTTGATGGGATTATTCGTGGACTGGACACAGCTGAGGAAAGAATCCCTGAGCCTGAGGATGCAGCCACAGAAATTTTTCAAATAGAATATTGAAAAGCAAAGAAAAAAGTCTAAAGCAAAATAGAACATAATAACCAAGAATTATTGGACAACTACAAAAGGCATGTAACATGCATGTAATAGTAATATCAGAATGAGAAAAAAGAGAAATGGAATAGAAGAAATAGTTGAAGAAATGATAATTGAGAAATTCCCCCCAAGTAAATGTCAGACAACAAACCCACGGTCTAGAAAGCTCAGAGAACACCAGAAAAGATAAATTCCAAAAAAAACTACACCTAAGCATCTTATATTCAAACCACAATCAAGATAAAAAAGAAATGTTTTAAAAAGTCAGAGGAAAGAAACACCTCATCTATAAGAAAGCAAAGATAATAATTATATTGGGGTTCTCCTCAGAAACCATCCAAATGAGAAGACAATGAAAAAAAAAGTGTTAAGAAAAAAAAAAANCTCTCTCCCAATACATCATGCTACTCTGCCAGCTGAAATGTCGCAGTTTCCCAGCGGGGTAGTGTGTGCACCATTGAAAGATTTGTTGTGCATTTGGAAAACAAAGATGTCAGACAAAGCCTCTAGTGACATGCACTTGCACAATGCTTCTGTCTGGCAAAAGACGTCCTTTCTCAGGCATTTGTCACATTGCTCCCAAAGATGGCTCTCCTCAGTAGGAAGCAGAATGCTTTGTTTTTTAACTCAGTGGTTTTTCCAGGTCAGAGGCAAATACAATTTTTTCCTTACTTGCCAAGGACCCATCAAGGGGCAACTCAAATAAATGAATGAGAGTTGCTCAGATCCAAATCTCCCAGGCCCAGGAAGCAAAGATGGTCATAGAGAAACCCAACCAGTCCATCTCTTTGGAACCTCTTGAAGTCTGCTATATTAATCTACTTTGGAGCTCTCATCTTTTCATCTTCATGGACATTCCCTGAGTATGGGAAAAGGAGCTGGAAAAAGAAATCTTTGTTTTAAATTTTACCACATCTGAGAGTTGGACTGTGAAGAAAGCTGAGCACCAAAGAATTGATACTTTTGAACTGTGGTGTTGGAGAAGACTCTTGAGAGTCCCTTGGACTGCAAGGAGATCCAACCAGTCCATCCTAAAGGAGATCAGTCCTGGGTGTTCTTTGGAAGGACTGATGCCAAAGCTGAAACTCCAGTACTTTGGCCACCTCGTGCGAAGAGTTAACTCATTGGAAAAGACCCTGATGCTGGGAGGGATTGGGGGCAAGAGGAGAAGGGGACAACAAAGGATGAGATGGCTGGATGGCATCACGGACTCAATGGACGTGAGTCTGAGTGAACTCCAGGAGTTGGTGATGGACAGGGAGGTCTGGCGTGCTGCTATTCATGGGGTCACAAAGAGTCAGACACGACTGAGCGAATGAACTGAACTGAACTGATAGCAGTTGCATATGGCCCTTAGGACTTGTCTTCCACAGAATTGGACGCCACCCTTTTAAAACTGCTACCCAGCTAAGATCCTCAGTTTCATGCCAGTACAGGAATGGCTCCCATCCCAAAACAAGATGTGCCTCTATCCTCAAACATGAACGTAACACTTGGAAGAGCAGAGGCCAGAGACTTCAAGAAGCTCACTTCTTTCCAGGGAGCTTGTCTTAATATATGTAAGTAAAAATGAAAGTTGTGTCTGACTCTTTGCAACCCCATGTCCATGGAATTCTCCAGGCCAGAATACTGGAGTGGGTAGCCTTTCCCTTCTCCAGGGGATGTTTGCAACCCAGGAATCAAACCAAGGTCTCCTGCACTGCAGGCTGATTCTTAACCAACTGAGCTATCAGGGAAGCCCTAAATATATGTAAGTAATTATCAGCAAAAGCAAATGGAGGAATTCCCTGGTGGTCCAGTGGTTAAAAATCTGCCTTGCAATGCATGGAACATGAGTTCAATTCCTGGTTAGGGAACTAAGATCCCATATGCCTCGGTGCAACTAAGCCTTCGTACTCTGGAGCCCATGTGGCACAACTAGTGAGCCTGCGCACACAACTAGAGAATCCAGGCGCCACAGCAGCATGCACCACATGACGCAACAAAGACCCCACATGCTGAATTAAGACTCAGTGTAAATAAATAAATTTTTTTTTTTAAGGCAAATGGAATTTGCATTTATGTTCTTTTGTCTTCCCTGGTGGCTCAGTCAATAAAGAATCTGCCTGCCATGCGGGAGACCCGGGTTCGACCTCTGGGTTGGGAAGATACCCTGGAGGAGGGCATGGCAATCCACTCCAGTATTACTGTCTGAGAATCCCCGCGGACAGAGAAGCCTGGCAGGCTGCAGGCCACAGCGTTGCAAAGAGTCGGACACAACTGAGTGACTAAGCACAGCACACATGTTCTTCTAAGTCATAGGTTGCACAGGTCATGGGTTCCAGTCCCTGTCTGATAGATTTTATTCCTTTCTACACATTTAGCCTAAAGAAGCCTCAAGCTAGAGTAAGCATGAGAATCATCTGAGGCACTTTTCAGAAATACAGATTCCTGGACCTTGCAGTATCTAAGGTGAGCTACAGGCTCTACCTTGCGAAATACAAGTCTACAGGATGTAACAAGATTCCTATCTGCTGGGTCTCAGCTCCTCAGAGCTGGCATGACTCAAGGGTCCATGCACCGGGCCAGACTTTTGTGATTTTATGGTCATGAGCCCAACCAACCTCGGTTAACACAGGGATGGGCAAGCAAGCTACCCTGTGATGCACAGCTGACTTGCTCTAGCTCTGAGGAATACCTGATTAGCAGGTTTTCCACAGCTGACACAACACCCCTGGGTGCTGGGGATAGGCAAGAACATGTACCAGGGTCTCACAACCACTATCAGGGAGGAATCTCTTCATGCTTCCAGCACACAGAGGGAAAAGCAGCCTTTTTGAAATAGCTGGAACATTTTGTTCACGCTATTAATAATGCCCACTCTCAAGAGAAACTGTTTCACCTGGGTCTAGCTTATTAGGGTTTTATCAGCGCTTAACTGACCTGAGGGAAGAGAAATACCCATCCCAGCCCCCTTCAGCCATCCTGTCCCACCTAAGGAGGGGAAAATACTGAGAACATTTGGAAGGTTCCCCATGCAGAGGCCCAAGTCCACTCAAAGACTAACCCTAATCACAGGCCTACAAAACACCTCCTGCCCCTCCACCTTCCCACCACACCACCAAAGATCTATTTATTTACAGCCACTTTTACCCAGTATATCACGTCTGACTTTCAATTAAAAATTACAAGGCTTACTAAAATGCAAAAACAAAAAACCCACGTAATTTGAAGAATTAGAGCAACCACTGGAGTCAGACTCAGATACGGCAGAGACATACCAGATCAAGAACTTTTTAAAAAGTATGATTAGTATGCTAAGGGCTCCAATGGAAGAAGCAAACAACATGCAAGAATGGGTCATGTAAGGAGAGAGATGGAACTTCTAAGAAAGAATCCCAAAGAAATGCGGAAGATAAACACTGTAACAGAAGTGAAGAATGCTTTTGATGGGATTATTCGTGGACTGGACACAGCTGAGGAAAGAATCCCTGAGCCTGAGGATGCAGCCACAGAAATTTTTCAAATAGAATATTGAAAAGCAAAGAAAAAAGTCTAAAGCAAAATAGAACATAATAACCAAGAATTATTGGACAACTACAAAAGGCATGTAACATGCACGTAATAGTAATATCAGAATGAGAAAAAAGAGAAATGGAATAGAAGAAATAGTTGAAGAAATGATAATTGAGAAATTCCCCCCAAGTAAATGTCAGACAACAAACCCACGGTCTAGAAAGCTCAGAGAACACCAGAAAAGATAAATTCCAAAAAAAACTACACCTAAGCATCTTATATTCAAACCACAATCAAGATAAAAAAGAAATGTTTTAAAAAGTCAGAGGAAAGAAACACCTCATCTATAAGAAAGCAAAGATAATAATTATATTGGGGTTCTCCTCAGAAACCATCCAAATGAGAAGACAATGAAAAAAAAAGTGTTAAGAAAAAAAAAAACAACTCATCAACCTAGAAATCTGTATCCTGCAAACTTGGAGAAAGTGAAGGAGAAATAAAGATTTTCTCAGACAAAAACTGAGGGAATTTGTTGCTTTATAAGAAATGTTAAAAGAAGATTTTCAGAAAGAAGGAAAAGTGTGTAAGTCAGGAACTTGGATCTACATAAAGAAAGGAACAGCGTTGAAGAAGTAATAAAAACTTTCACATTTCTTATTCTTATTTGATCTAACAGATAACAGTTTGCTCAAAACAATAATAGCACCAACGTATTCAACGATGATAGCATATGTATAACTGAAATGAGTAATACAAGGAACAGAAGGAAGGAATTCGGAGTATTTTGTTATTATAAGGTACTTGCACCACCCAAGAAGTAGTATAGAGTTATATGAAAGTGAAAGTAAAAGTGAAGTCACTCAGTCGTGTCCGGCTCTTTGCGACCCCTCGGACTGTAGCCCACCAGGCTCTTCTGTCCATGGGATTCTCCAGGCAAGAATACTGGAGTGGGTTGCCATTTCCTTCTCCAGGGGATCTTCTCAACNCCGACTCTGCCTTCCCCCTCCTCCCCCTCTCCCCCTACTGTCACTGGTGAGTTCTCTTTCCCCATCTCTCTTCTCGGGGCATTTTGTGCCAAGACCCTTAGAGGTGCCTCCTGCATCCGAGGTGCCTTCTGGCTCTCCGCTCAAGCAGGGCTGCTCCGTGGGCTCACCCCGCGCGCGGTCCTAGAGCGCTGGCGTTCTTGGCAGGCGGCGGCGGCGGCAGGGGCGGGGGGCGGTTCGGGGGAGAGCAGCTCTGCCTCCAGGGTTTTAGGTTACCGGAGAGCCACACAAGGACCTTGTGTTGTTGTTGTTTTAAAAAGCGAGCGTGTAAAACCCACAGCAGATAATTTTAATGCCCCCTCCTGCTGGGCACAGCCGCAGAGGAGGGGTAGAGATGGGGGGCTGTGGAGAGCTGGTGGAGAGGAACTGGCAGTGTTCGAGGCGCTCTTTCCTTGCGTTCCGCCTGGGAGGTTGCACTACTTGTTGAACCTTGGTCTGATTGGAGTTCCTGAACGATGTGAAACGTGCCAATTCTGCGCACAGGGCAGGCTGTCCAGGGCATTGTAAAATCTCCGGAACCGACAGCATTGTGTTCCTTTCTGGGCTAGATTCTTGCTCCCGTATAACCCAGTTGGTCTAATGAAGGATTCCACTACCTTAAAAAGTGTATTCTTAAACCACCCACTGATTCATTTGAACAAACTTCTCCAGAGGATGGGGCTTCCCAGGTGGTTCAGTGGTAAAGACTCCGCCTGCCAAGCAGGAGGCATGAGTTCTATCCCTGGGTTGGGAAGATCGCCTGGAGAAGGAAATGGCCACCCACTCCAGGATTCTTGCCAGGATAATCCCATGGACAGAGGAGCCTGGCGGGCTACGGTCCATGGGGTCACAAAAGAGTCAGACATGGCTTAGTGACTAAACAACGATGACTAGAGGATCTCTGGCCAAGAATTACCTTACGTCAGGGCGGTTGTCTGTCGACAACTATCTCGATAGACAACTGCCTGCCTTCTCCAGGCAACGGGAGAGTCCGTGAGGAAGTAGCTAATATCTTTGTGAAAACATTGGCTCCTTAACCAGCTTGTGCTTTCCTGGATATTGTTTGGCCTAGCCCATTGCCACCTGCTCAGATTGCAGGTTCTTTCTTCCTAGCGCTCCCTCCTTGAGAATTGTCTTTGTAACTGTCCTGTGTGTGGGAAAAGCCTCGCAAAGCTTGATGAGCCTTAATGACTGCCCGGATGCTGGCTGATTACATCTGAGCCTGGCTATCACTGTAAGATCAGATTTGCAGCCACTTAGGAAAGAAAAGTGTTTGTCCCCATGTTGGGCCAGCCCTTGCTTTTATGACCAGATGTGCAACAGCAGCAGTTAAAGTGCGGCCGATTAGAGCCAGGGCGTGTCATAAATCCTCGACAGCAGGCATTCCCAAAGCTGGGGCAAGCCAGGGCTCCGGGAGGGACTTTTATGGATGCAGATGAGGATGCCTTTTAAATGAAGCCGCTTGGTTTGATATTAGGACTCACAGCTTTTAAATTCTGAGGTCAGGAGAGCCACGGTGTTCCCTCCAATAATTAGGAACAGTCAAGACAGAGACGCAGACCAGAGCACCCGACTGAAAGCTGGATGCCCGCCCACATGAGAGGCCCGGAGACAAATGGTGGGGGGCTCGTTTGTTGCTGGGCGAGTCTAGGGTCTCAAGCCATATGGCTCTCCTTCCTTGCCTCCTGCAACTGGAGGAAGCAGCTCTTAGGGGTAAGCTAGGGACTTCAAGGGAAAAGAGAGACATGGGTTAGTTTTCCCTCCGGCTTCTTTAGTTTATTAATTTGATGGAAATGGTGGAACACAAGTAGGAAGTGTAAATAGGCTTCTGTGGTTCCAGCTGGATTTTTTTTCTCTTTCTCCCTTTCTCTGTCTCTCCCTTTCTCACACAGACTCACACACACCACACACACACACACACACATTTAGAAAGTATCAAGGGAAGGCTGCTGTGTTGAGCATGTAGTTACCTGGATGCATTTATAGACCCCACTAAGAGCCCGCATTTATGAATTCTTGGGCTGGGCACTTTCCATGATCACTTACATTTATAAGAGCAAGAAGGTGGGTCTTTTTAGTGTCATTTTGAAAGTGAGACTCAGGAGGGTAAAAGCCTTGCTTGAAACATGGTGCATGCGTAGCAGTGGGAGCCACATCCCAGTATATATGGATGTGTAGGTTGTGGGCTTGTGTGCTTTTCACACTACCAAGCAGCTGCAGAAAGTGTTCGTCTGACTAGCGATGCCATTCCTGTTAAGTGGGCATTAGGCGAGTCTGTCTGTAAGAAAGCACTATTAACAAGATTTTTTGGTGTCTGCATCACTAAAGAGTGATGCCTTTGAGTTTCAANCCAAGCAGCTGCAGAAAGTGTTCGTCTGACTAGCGATGCCATTCCTGTTAAGTGGGCATTAGGCGAGTCTGTCTGTAAGAAAGCACTATTAACAAGATTTTTTGGTGTCTGCATCACTAAAGAGTGATGCCTTTGAGTTTCAACCTATTCCAGAAGCCTGCAGTTCTTTTCTGTGGCTTCTTGGTGGCGTCAGAAATGCGGTCCTGGTTGTGGGCAGCAGTGTCATGAGAGGAGCAGAAACATCTGGCCGTTGCAGTGTTCCCTTGGGCATCCCTGGGTCTCTTCTGTTAATCTTTTGAGTGACAGAGGCTTAGGGATTGGCATCTTTTCCAGCTGGCTTTCTAGGAAACCCAGAGCGTGCCCTTTCGGTTTAACTTTATCTGGCTCACTAATTGAGCTCCCTTGAGGCCTAGACTCCAATCCTTGCCCCCTTATTTGCTTCCTGCCTTCATAAAATGCCTGACATTTGTTTGACTCTGGCTCCCAGCAGCTATCAGGTATCAGATTGGAGGCTATTATGTAGGAAGCACCTGATTTCTTGGTCTCTCGGCTCTGAGTGGCCACATGGCTACCTGGGATGCTGGTCAGAAGCTTTTTAATTACGAAGGAGGCAGCCATTTGTTTAATACTGCACAATTTACTGAAAATGTTTCTGGGGAGGGTTAATGGGGGAGGGAATCTCTCAGGCCCATGGAGTCTGATGGCCAAGCCAAGCCACTGCCTGTCTTTGTCTAAACCTCCATCTATTCTGCAGACTGGGAGCTGGCTGAAGGCAGGTTCGTGCCCAGCTTGTCCATCAGTGTATCCCTCAGAGCTCAGCACAGGGCCTGGCACCTGTGGAATGAGCAAATTAATGCAGATGATGCATGCTTTAACACTGTGCTTATTTATTTATGTCAGCCTCACTGAGTGGCATGCCGAATCTTTGTTCCCTAATCAGGATTGAATCCTTGCCCCCTGTACTGGGAGCACAGAGTCTTAAGCACTGGGCCACCAGGCAAGTCCCCAGATGATGCATGTTTATCAGTGATTCACAGGTTCCACTTTCTTGGTACAGGACTGGAGGCAGGGAATAGATTTTAAGAAGTTTGAGAAATAGAAGAAAAATTTGATTTCTTAATTTTTTTAGCTGTATTCTTTATCCTCTGTCCTCTCGAGTACTTTTCCTCTGAAACCTAGCTCTAGCATCACTCTCCAAGTTGGTTAGAATCGATCACTCTCTACCTTTGCACAGCTTCAATATCTGATTCACTTGTGTTCTTAACTTTCGCTAATTTTACAGTGAGCATCTTGAGATCAGACCAGCATCTTCATCCTCTTAGCATTAACTTGCCCCTTTGGCACTCCATCCATGATCTTGTCTTATTAAATGAACAAGTTTACAACCTCTCGAGGGCAGAGTAAAAATGTTATTTGTCAGTGTGCTGGTCACACTGCAAAGTGTACTGTAAATACTTATTGAAATGAATTTGACTGTACTGTGACATCCATGCTGGACTCCCTGCTCTCATTTAAATGAAATTGGTTACTTAANGGCAGAGTAAAGATGTTATTTGTCAGTGTGCTGGTCACACTGCAAAGTGTACTGTAAATATTTATTGAAATGAATTTGACTGTACTGTGACATCCATGCTGGACTCCCTGCTCTCATTTAAATGAAATTGGTTACTTAATAATTTATTATTTTTTTCCATTTTAGGCTTTTGTTCCTAAAGTGTGTGGGGTGGTTATGGGAGGTGTGGGGCTGGAGAGACTGAGCAAACAAAACTTGGGTAGGGGAACAAGCTTTGACTCCACATAAACCCTTAAAAAAAAATCTTGCATTTGCCAAATGTGAAGCAGCCTGTAGACAGCTCCCTTCTCTTTGACTAACTTGTCTCAGTGTCTGGATGAGGGTGGGGCCTTGTGTCTGCAGAAATGCCCTTCTTATTATCTGTGTTCAGAACA
>SJYW01007393.1:1325963-1356866 GCA_006410735.1 Raphicerus campestris
AGGAGAAGGGGATGAAAGAGGATGAGATGGCTGGATGGCATCATGGACTCGATGGACGCGAGTCTGAGTGAACTCCGGGAGTTGGTGATGGACAGGGAGGCCTGGTGTGCTCCGATTCATGGGGTCACAAAGAGTCGGACACGACTGACCGACTGAACTGAACTGAAATGAATGGTAAAATAATTCCTAGGATGACAAAATAACATAATGTTTCAAGACGTAAGAAAAAATAAGATCATTAAGATCTCATAAAGTATCTTACATTTACAAAACAATACTCACGTACCCATATCATAACTGTGAGGCTGAATGAGTTTTATTCTATCTTTAAAAAATAAGTCAATTTATTTTGTGCCTTGGAAGATACCTTAACAAGAATAAAAGTCGAGAAATATCTTTAAATATTTGTTTATTTTTGGCTGTCGGGTTGCGGCACACGGGCCCTCTAGCTTGAGGCTAAAAGGCTCAGTAGTTACAGCACATGTGCTTAGGTGTTCTGTGGCATGTGGGATCTCAGTTCCCTGACCAGGGATCAAAGCCCTATCCCCTGCATTGGAAGGCAGACTCTTAACCACTGGACCACCAGGAAAGTCCCTCAAGAAATATCTTTATAAGAAAGCTATTTATAAGAAGAAATGCTTTATAAAAGATACAAGAGCTTTAAAAAAAAAAATCAACAAAATTAGGTCTAATGGAGCCTGGATGGTATTAACACAAGTAGCCTAGCAGATCTGGGAGAAGTGGCACCAGTGAGAGGACCTGTAGCAGACACNAACATCCTCCTCAGAAGTTGTACTGGTTGTACACCCAGAAAACTGAGCGACAAGGACAAGGGAGGAAATAAGTCGCAGTGACCACGCTCGCCAAACACCTGGTCACCTGAGCGGCTTGGACCTGGGAAGGGCACAAAACGCAGGCCCAACTGAGTCTGTGCCTCTGAGGACTACCCGAGTACCTGAACCTGAGTGGCTTAGACCTGGGAAGTGCACAAAACTCAGGGTGGGCNCCTGAGCGGCTTGGACCTGGGAAGGGCACAAAACGCAGGCCCAACTGAGTCTGTGCCTCTGAGGACTACCCGAGTACCTGAACCTGAGTGGCTTAGACCTGGGAAGTGCACAAAACTCAGGGTGGGCCTCAGACAGTTCCTGGCAGAGCAACCTAGAGCCTAAGCAGTGTAGACAGGGAAAGCACACACGCTGTGAGCAGGGGCAAACCCTGTGTGGCTGAGTTACTGCAAGCACACGCCTGTGTTATTTGTTTGTCACGTCCCTTCCTCCCCACAGCACGACTGAACAAGTGAAACTAAAAAAGTGTCCACCACTGCCCCCTTGTGTGAGGGTGGAAATTAGACATTGAAGAGACCAGCAAACAGAAGAAGGTAAACAGAAGGAACCTCCTTGGAAGTGACAGGTGCAAGAGATTAAAACCCGGTAGTTAGTACCGACTACATAGGAAGAGGTCTATAGATCTTAAGAAATATAAGCCAGATCAAGGAACTATCTGAAAATAAGTTGACCTCACACTGCCCAAAACAACACCAGAGAAAGTCCTAGATATATTTTTACTATTTTTACAATCATTCTTTAATTAAAATTTTTTTAAATTTTAAGTCTTCTATTACCCCTTTTTCATTTTTATAACCTACTATTACTTTGCAAAAAAAAAAGACCCTACTTTTTAAAGCATACTTTATATATATATATATGTAATAATTTTAGTGACTTTTTTTCATTAATATTATGTTTTTGAAAATCCAAATTCTACTCTAGACTTTTAATCTTTGCTTTTTGGTATTTGTTATCAATTTCGTACCTTTAAGAACCCAATCTTCAGTACCCATTTTTACTTGGGAGCGAGATTACTGGCTTGAGTGCTCTCTCCCCCTTTGGACTCTCCTTTTTCTCCACCAGGTCACCTCTATCTCCTCCCTCCCCCTTCTCTTCTCTACCCAACTCTGTGAATCTCTTTCTGTGTTCTGGATGGTGGAGAACACTTAGGGAACTGGTTACTGGCTGGATCTGTCTCTCTCCCTTTGATTTCCCCTTTTCTCCTCCTGGGCATTTCTGTCTCCTTCCTCCCTCTTCTCTACTCTGTATAACTCTGTGAACATCTCTGAGTGATCCAGACTGTGGAGCAAACATAAGGAAGTTGTTACTGGCTAGCTTGCTCTCTCATCTTTTGAATCCACCTCATCTCATCCTGACCACCTCTATCTCTCTCATCCCACTTCTCTTCTCCATGTAACTCTGTGAACCTCTCTGGGTGTCCCTCACTGTGGAGAAACTTTTCATCTTTAACCTAGATGTTTTATCAATGGTGCTGTATAGATGGAGAAATCTTGAAGCTACTGTAAAAGTAAGACTGAAAATCAGAAGCAGGACGCTTAAGTCCAAATTCTGAGAACACCAGAGAACTCCTGACTTCAGGGAACATTAATCGACAGGAGCTCATCAAACGTCTCCATATCTACACGGAAACCAATCACTACCCAAGGGCCAACAAGTTCCGGAGCAAGATATACCATGCAAATTCTCCAGCAACACAGGAACACAGCCCTGAGGCTGCCTGAAGTCACTCCAAACCCATTGAAATCTCATAACTCATTACTGGACATTTCATTGCACTCCAGAGAGAAGAAATCCAGATCCACCCACCAGAATACCGACACAAACTTCCCTAACCAGGAAACCTTGACAAGCCACCTGTAAAACCCCACCCACAGAGAGGAGACTCCATAATAAAGAGAACTCCACAAACTGCCAGAATACAGAAAGACCACCCCAAACTCAGCAATATAAACAAGATGAAGAGACAGAGGAATACTCAGCAGATAAAGGAACAGGATAAATGCCCACCAAATCAAACAAAAGAGGAAGAGATAGGGAATCTACCTGATAAAGAATTCCGAATAATGATAGTGAAAATGATCTAAAATCTTGAAATCAAAATGGAATCACAGATAAATAGCCTGGAGACAAGGATTGAGAAGATGCAAGAAAGGTTTAACAAGGACCTAGAAGAGATAAAAAAGAGTCAGTATATAATGAATAATGCAATAAATGAGATCGGAAACACTCTGGAGGGAACAAATAGAATAACGGACACAGAAGATAGAATGAGTGAGGTAGAAGATAGAATGGTAAAAGTAAATGAAACAGAGAGGAAATAAGGAAAACGAATTAAAAGAAATGAGGACAATCTCAGAGACCTCTGGGACAATGTTAAACGCCCCAACATTCGAATCATAGGAGTCCCAGAAGAAGAAGACAAAAAGAAAGATCATGAGAAAATACTTGAGGAAATAATTGTTGAAAACTTCCCTAAAATGGGGAAGGAAATAATCACCCAAGTCCAAGAAACCCAGAGAGTCCCAAATAAGATAAACCCAAGGTGAAACACCTCAAGACACATATTAATCAAATTAACAAAGATCAAACACAAACAACAACTACTAAAAGCAGCAAGGGAAAAACAACAAATAACACACAAGGGGATTCCCATAAGGATAACAGCTGATCATTCAATAGGAACTCTTCCGGCCAGGAGGGAATGGCTGGACATACTTAAAGTAATGAAAGAAAATAACCTACAGCCCAGATTACTGTATGCAGCAAGGATCTCATTAAAATTTGAAGGAGAAATCAAAAGCTTTACAGACAAGCAAAAGCTGAGAGAATTCAGCACCACCAAACCAGCTCTCCAACAAATGCTAACGGATATTCTTTAGACAGGAAACACAAAAAGGATGTATAAACTCGAACCCAAAACAATAAAGTAAATGGCAAAGGTATCATACTTATCAATCATTACCTTAAACATAAATGGGTTGAATGCCCCAACCAAAATACAAAGACTGGCTGAATGGATACAAATACAAGATCCCTATATATGTTGTCTACAAGAGACCCACCTCAAAACAAGGGACACATACAACCTGAAAGTGAAGGGCTGGAAAAGATATTCCATGCAAATAGAGACCAAAAGAAAGCAGGAGTAGCAATGTTCATATCAGATACAATAGACTTTAAAACAAAGGCTGTGAAAAGAGACAAAAAAGAACACTACATAATGATCAAAGGATCAATCCAAGAAGAAGAAGATATAAGAATTATAAATATGTATGCATCTAACATAGGAGCACTGCAATATGTAAGACAAATGTTAACAAGTATGAAAGGGGAAATTAACAATAACACAATAATAGTGGGAGACTTTATTACCCCACTCACACCTATGGACAGATCAACTAAACAGAAAATTAACAAGGAAACACAAACTTTAAATGATACAATAGACCAGTTAGGCCTAATTGATGTCTATAGGACATTTCACCCCAAAACAGTGAATTTCATCTTTTCTCAGGTGCACATGGAACCTTCTCCAGAATAGATCATATCCTGGGCCATGAATCTAGCCTTGGTAGATTCAAAAAAAATTGAAATAATTCCAAGCATCTTTTCTGACCACAATACAATAAGATTAGATCTCAATTACAGGAGAAAAATTATTAAAAATTCCAACATATAGAGGCTGAACAACACGCTGCTGAATAACCAACATAGCACAGAAGAAATCAAAATATGTGTAGAAATGAATGAAAATGAAAATAGAACAACCCAAACCTGTGGGACACTGTAAAAGTGCTAAGGGGAAGTTTCATAGCAATATAGGCATGCCTCAAGAAACAAGTCAAATAAATAACCTAACTCTACACCTAAAGCAACTAGAAAAGGAAGAAATGAAGAACCCCAGGATTAGTAGAAGGAAATAAATCTTAAATTTAGGGCAGAAATAAATGCAAAAGAAACCATAGCAAAAATCAACAAAGCCAAAAGCTGATTCTTTGAAAAGATAAATAAAATTGACAGATCATTAGCCAGACTCATCAAGAAACAAAGGGAGAAAAATCAAATCAATAAAATTAGAAATGAAAATGGAAAGATCACAACAGACAACACATAAATACAAAGGATCATAAGAGACTACTATCAGAAATTATATGCCAATAAAATGGACAAGGTGAAAGAAATGGACAAATTCTTAGAAAAGTACAACTTTCTAAAACTAAACCAGGAAGAAATAGAAAATCTTAACAGACCCATCACAAGCATGGAAATTGAAACAGTAATCAAAAATCTTCCAGCAAACAAAAGCCCAGGTCCAGACGGCTTCACAGCTGAATTCTACCAAAAGTCTAGAGAAGAGCTAACACCTGTCTTACTCAAACTCTTCCAGAAAATTGCAGAGGAAGGTAAATTTCCAAACTCATTCTATGAGGCCACCATCGCCCTAATACCAAAATCTGACAAAGATGCCACACACACAAAAAAAGTACAGGCCAATATCACTGATGAACATAGATGCAAAAATNAGAGGGACCCTGGTTCTACATTTGAGCAGTGGCATGGCTGGGGCCTTTCTAACTCACTACCTTCCTGGAGATGCTCCCACCCTGGGAGGGCTGTGTAAGAAAATTAGGACACGTGGAGAGCTGGGCCCCAGGACTCAGGTTTAAGAGGAGGCCTGTGGATTTCACGTGGCTAGGGTGGGGAGAAGCCACCAGCCCATCTGAGCATCTGCACCAGCAGCATGATCAGAAGGCAATTCACAGACTTGCCTGGTGGCCCAGTGGCTAAGACCCTGTGCTTCCAATGCAGGAGGCCCAGGTTTGATCCCTAGTCAGGGAACTAGATTCCACATGCCTCAACTAAGTTCACATGCAGCAACTAAAGATCCCACATGCCACAGCTAAGACCTGGCAAAGCCAAATAAGTAAGTAAATAAATATAAAAACTTTTTTTAAAAGCAGACAATTCATCCTCCAGCCTCACCTAGACTATCTTCTCTCTTCTTCCACAAGTCAGTTGACCTTTTCCTTCCACTGAGGTTAACTGTGATGATGTAGCTAGAGTGACAAAACTGTCCAACCACAAGAAGAAATAAGTATCAACCTAGCGGGTTTTTCCACTTTACATGTATATGCATTTTTTCCCTTATTATCTATTTGTGGCCCCACTGGGTCTTTGTTGCTGCGCTCGGGCTTCTTATTGCCATGGCTTCTCTTGTTACAGAGCATGGGCCCTGGGGCTCGCGGGCTTCAGTAGTTGCAGTTCACAGGCTCTAGAGAGTGGGCTCAGTAGTTGTGGCACATGGGATTAGTTGCCGCACGGCATGTGGAATCTTCCTGGACCAAACCCATGTCCCCTGCCTTGGTAGGTGGATTCTAACCACTGAGTCCCATATATGCATTTTAATGGCTTCTATTTATTATTTGCCATATACCAAGCACTTTACAAATATCTTATTTCATCTTCATGCAACCTTACTACCCCTGATATAATCCCCATATTTCAGAAGAGGGAACTGAAATTCAGAGGCTGAGACACTTTCCTGCTACAGCTTCAGTAGAACTGCTTTCCAACCTGACCACCTCTGACCCCAAAGCCTGTGTTCATCACCACTAGTCTGTGTTGGAAGAACTGGACAGCCAGGTGGAGCTTTTCCTACAAGGCAGTCTAAAGGCTGGGCTGGCACCAGAGACAGGAACCTTGTGATCCCCATGGGACCTGGGTCCAAAGCTAATGGTGCAATCAGGGGTGGTGGCCTCTGTATAAAGTGGCACTCAGAAAGGGTCTGGAGAGCAACCACAGCCTCCTCTATCATGAACTGCCTGGAATTACACCAGGCCTTGCACCCAACCATGGAGGCAATCTGCCCTTCAGCCAGGAACACTCCCTGACTATCCACAAGGTCACTGCAATCGGCCTCAGTCTCCCGAATTTCATCCTCCCAGGAACCCACCGCTTCCTGTGGTCCTGTGTCTGTGCTGCTGCAGAATGCCTCTCAGGTGGGCACATCTCTCTGATATTTTATTTTGGTAGAGCACAAATATCTCGAGGTTAGGGTCCACACTTCCATTTTCTGGCTTCTCCACCCTTCCCCCTAAGGTCAAAATCCATGCTCACTCACAGCATTAAATAGATCATTTAAATGATCAGATAACATTGAGGTAAAGGGCTATGGGTCAGCCAACTTGAAAAAATTATTTGAAAATTAACTAGGATGAAGTGTAGATTAAGGAGAAATTATTTGCTATTACTGTTTTCCCATGTGAGAGGTGTATTTTCATTAAGAACATGTAAAAACTCCTTGGACATAGTTAATTCCTAGTTTTGTGCCTTTACCAGATGTCTTGCACAATTAGACATCTGTGCAAAGACAGAAAAACTTGTATTTGAAGGCACATATTAGAGGCAGGAAATGTAACAGTTAAGAGTCCCAGTTTGAGAGTTAGACAAACCAGGGTTCAAATTCCATCTCTGTGACTTGCTGGCTGATCACGGAGAAGTCATTCCACCTCTCTGAGTTTCAGATTCCTCATTTGTGAAATGGTAATTAAAAGTGCCTTCCTTGTTTACACCCATTAGGAAGGCCATTATTCTAAAAAACCAAAAATACATTAAAAACAGAAAATAAGCATGGGCAAAAAATGTGGAGAAATCATCGCTGGTAGAAAGGTACAAGGATGCAAATGTACTGTTTACACAGTGGTGTGAAACAGGATGGTGGTTCCTTAAAAAGCTAAACACAGAATTACTATACAACCCAGCAATTCTACTTCTGGGCATATACCCCAAAAAATTGTAAGCAAGGACTTGAACACATATTTGTACACCTATGTTCAGAGTAGCCTTATTCACAGTAGTCAGAAGACGTGAGCAGCCCAAGGTCCATCAACAGATGAATGGAAAAGCAAAATGTGGTATGTACATACAATGGAAGATTATTGTACTTTAAAAACGTAAGAGATCCTGACACAAGCTACCACGCAGGTAAATCTTGAAGACATTGTACTAAGTGAAATGAGCTGGACACAAAAGGTCACACACTAGATGATTCCACTTACATGAGGCCCAGAATGGTCAAATTCAAGGACAGAAAATGGAACCGCTGTTGCCAGGGACTGGAGGAAGGGAAAAAACGGGGAATTATTGTTAAATGAGTACAGTTTCAGTTTGAGGAGATGAAAAAGTTTTGGAGCTGTGGTAATCGGTGCACAACAAAATGGATATACTTAAATGCAACTGAACTGTATACCTAAAAATGGTCAAAGTGGCAAATTTTATATATAAAGCAATATTATACAGTCATAGAAAAGAACAAAATCTTGGGACTTCCCTGGTGCTCCAGTGGTTAAGAATCTGCCTGCCAATGCAAGAGACACAGGTTCAATCCCTGGTCCAGGAAGACTCCGCATGCCACAGGGCAACTAAACCCTTACACCACAACTACCAAGACTGTGCTCTGGGGCCCACGAGCCATAACTACTGAGCTCCCATGCTGCAACTACCGAAGCCTACTCTCCCTGGAGCCCCATGCTCCACAACAAAAGAAGCCACCACAAGGAGAGCCCCGAGCGCAGCAACAAAGACCCGGAGCAGTCAAAAATAAATAAATAAATGTGCTGCTGTTTTTTTAAAGAATGAAATCTTGATGTATGGGAACAACCTGGAAGGACTTTGAGGGCCTTATGCTAAGTGAAATAAGTCAGGCAGAAAAAAGACAAATATCATATGATTTCACTTATATGCAGAATCCAAAGGAAAACAGTAACAACAACAAAGCCAAGCTTATAGATACAGAGGATAGGCTGGTGGCTGCCAAGAATGCGGGGTTGGGAGTGAGTACATGGGTGCTGGGCTATGTTATACTTAGTCACTCAGTCGTGTCCGACTCTTGCTTACTCCATGGACTGTAGCCCACCTCTATCCATGGCACCTCTATCCTCTGTCCATGGCTCCTCTATCCATGGATTCTCCAGGCAAGAATAATGGAGTGGGTTGCCATGCCCTCCTCCAGGGCACCTTCCCTACCCAGGGATCAAACCCAGGTATCCCACACTGCAGGCAGATTCTTTACTGTCTGAGCCACCAGGGAAGCGCAAGAATACTGGGTAGCCTATCCCTTCTCCGGGGGATCTTCCCGACCCAGGAATCGAACTGGGGTCTCCTGCACTGCAGGTGGACTCTTCACCAGCTGAACTACCAGGGAAGCCCAGAGTAAATGGGTAAGTGAAGTCAAAAGATTAAAAACCTCCAGATATAAAAAAATTAGTAAGTTATGAGGATGTAATGTACAGCATGGTGACTATAGTTAATATTAGCGTATTACATATTGTTAATATAAGTTAATGTATTGTATATTCAAAAGTTACTAAGAGAGTTAAAAGTTCTCATTACAAGAAAAATGTTAATTAGACTTGCGGTGTGATCATTTCATAATATATACAAATATCAAATCAATATGCTGTATACCTGAAACTTATAATACTGTAGACCAATTATATCTCAATTTCTTTTAAAAGGTAAATGTTATGATATATATGAGTGCTAAGTTGATTCAGTTGTGTCCGGCTCTTTGAGACCCCATGTACTACAGCCCACCAGATTCCTCTGTCCCTGGGATTCTCCCAGGAAGAATATTGGAGTGTTGCCATGCCCTCCTCCAGGGGAGGAGGAAAGTGTATACATATATATATATGTTTTTTTTTTCCCCTCACAAATGCCTTCCTTCAGTTTTATCTTAAGGCTAAATGGATTAATGTTGGTAAACCAGTTGACAGTGCCTGGTGCATAGTATGGGATTACTAAATTACAGTTATCACCATTATTGGTTTTAGTCCTCAAACCAGTGGCTGAATCTTGACCAACCCAAGAAGTAGGACTGAAAAAGGAGGAGGTGAGTAGAACAACTCCAAACTAAGACATGAGGGAATTGCAACCAGACACAAAGGTAGAAAGACAATAGGGCCCCACCCCAGGGAGACCTAAGTCCAAAAGGACCACGGGATAAAAGGAAGAGGTCTTAGAAAAGACCAGGAGAGAGAAAGCTTTTCAGGGCTTCGTGCAAAAGAAGACCAGAGCAGGGTTACCGGAAAACTATAGGCTGCTCTGTTAAATGGACATCAGACAAACAACAAATAATTTTTTGTAATAAGTTACGTCCCAAATACTGTACAACCCTATTTTATTGCAAGGGACATACTAATAGTAAAAATGTATTCATTTACCTGGCATTCAAATTCAACTGGGCTTCCTGTGTTTCCAGTTGTTTAATCTAGCCATCCTAGGCCAGAGGTACCACTCATCCGTCACTACTTTGCACTGTCAGTTTACCATGATTATAGATCCTAGAATATCCTGGTATCTAAAAATCTGGACAGCCCAGCGGGTGCCAGAGCAGAGAATGGAACAGGATTCTTCACTTTACAAATACACTCTTTCACAGCTGAGGTCCTATAAATAGCAAACTCTTGACAGTCTTATCACAGAAACTCATTTTTAAAATTTAAATGTAACAGCCCCACTTTTGAAGCAGCCCACCTGTCAAAACTGAAGGCAACTGCCAGGCACAGTCCCAGGAAAGGGGATAACACTGTACCAGGGGCCACTGCAGAAGAGGGGCCCCCACGATAACGGCTTAAGTGCCACCCTGGGCCCCGGGGCCTGGCCTCTTCCGCGCAGGCCCGGCTTGGATCAGCCCCAGCACCTCCTGCCCAGGCTGCTGCAACCACTTGCAGAAAGGTCTGTCGAAGATCCTCTGACATTTCAGCAGAGACGTAAAAAAGGGCGATGTCCAACCAAACGCAATTCCCCAACCTCAGCCCTAAACTGATTAAAAGCTGGAGGCCATTCGTTTTGTTTTGAGAAGTGCCAGGGTTTTAAGCCCGCGGTCCCCCTCTTCCCTCCTCACTAGTTCCAGCTGCAGGGGCACTTCAGTGTGAAAGACCACACACCAGCAGGCCCGGCGGTGCGGAGTCCTGGCGGAGATTAAACCCCAGGCGGCCGGGAGGGGCGGGGCGCCCCCACCCCCAAGAAGGCGAGCGGAGGCGGGAGCGGGGAGTTCAAGAAGAGCCCACCCGGCCAACCCGGATCGCGCTCATCCCAACCCCTGCTCCATCCCCACCCCACCCACCTATCAGACCCGGGAGGGCGCAGGCCGGGAAGGTGACCAGATGTCACTTTTTAATTTACCAAATTTATTTATCATGCAACAAGCTTATTTGGAAGGAAATCCGGAATTGGAGGCGGAACCGAAAGGAGGCATAGTCTGAGTTTTCATCAGCCTCTACCAGCTCACCAGACAGACCTGGGACCACTGCCCCGGCTTGGTCCTCTTCCTGCTCTCCAATCAGGGAGGCTGCGAACCAAGACTAGAAGCTCTTTCCTTGGTCCTGCTCAGGACAACCCGAAGGAGCTTGTCTTCTCGCTGGGTCCTTGTCTGTCTCACCCAGCAGGATGCCACAAGCTCAGGGCTGGAGCTGGACAAGCTAGCAGGGGACCACACATCAAGTATAGGCTGCAAACAGTTTTTCAGTCACCTGGAAAAAGTATGGAAAGGACACTGATGAGGGAAGAGGGAGCTGCCTTTCCCAGTGAGGGAATCTTTCCTGTTTCCTGTGATGCTATCCCAGGGTCAGAAGGGACGTTTTTGAGTGCTTGGGGTTCCTGAGTTACTCTTGTTGCACCAGATTCTGAAGCACATGGAAGTTCCACATATGGACTCAGGCATTGGTATCTTAGTCCTTTCTCCTTTGCATTTGGGACCCAGTGTCCTCACTGATAATGCCAATACCCTGCCTGCCAAGCATGCTACCTGGAAAATGGGGTGGTCAGAAAATACAGGAAATAAAAAGAATGCAGAAAGTGGACTTCCCTCATGGTCCAGTGGTTAAGAGTCCACCTGCCAATGCAGGAGACACAGGTTTGATCCCTCTTTCTGGAAGATTCCACATGCCTCAGAGCAATGAAGCTGGAGTGCCACAGTTACTGGAAACTGTGCCTCCAGAAGCCCTCCTTGGGAAACTATAAAGTAGTCCCCACTCATGGCAACTAGAGAAAGCCCACACAGAATAACAAAGACCCAGCACAGCCAAAGACAAATAAATTAAATTTTTTTAAAAAAGAAGGCAGAAGCTACTTGCGGGAGGAGGTTAGAGTTTTCGGTGCTCCCCAGAGCAGAAGCCAGCATAGACCCAGTGTCACACAGGCATGTGTGTCCTGGAGAAGACGGACGAAGGGACCTCCCATTCCCACGGGCTGACTTTTGCTGCTTCCTACTTCCCTCCTCCATACATCCCCTCCCATGACATAATGAAAAATTCATGTTAAAAGCTTCACATGTGATCTGATTTTTCAACACTTTAATTGGATTAATAGAAGGCTGGAGTGTAGTAAGCCCAGGGCCCTTCCACCCCAGGGTCCCCCTCCCCATACCTCCCCCTCCCTCTCCACCTTGCTCCTTCTCCTGCTTAGCTCTTTCTCCCTAGACACACTCTTCTGACTTCCTCCACTCCCATCCAGATCTCCCTTTCTTCCTTTCCTTCCAGCTCACTCCCAGCAGCCTCTTCCTCTCGGTACCCAGCACCTTTTTGAGAGCTCAGATTTTCTCTTTCTTCCCTAAAGGAGGGAAGAGAGCCGTCCCATCACTCAAAACCTTGATGAATGGACTATTTCCAAATACTTGGTGAATGGAATGCAGCTAAAGAAATTTGATTTTATTGCATTCTAGAATATACACTATCTACCAAGAGTTCCAGGAAAACAGCACTCAAAGTTTTTAACAGATGTAAATTAAATATAGTCAGTATATTGGTTATGAGTGTGCAAGGGTTACTGTTAAAGGTCCTGATTCTTGAGGTGACAGACATTCTCTGGACACAATCTGGGCAGTGGTACCACCACCTCATGTTTTATAGATAAAGCTCAACTACAGAGAGGGAAAAACACACTACAATGTTGCCTGTGATTGCATAGTTGTTCAGGTGCTAAACCCTTAACAACAACAACAATCCAAACAGCTAAAAGTTCTAGACAGGCACTCACCTGAGTCCCAGTACCTGCATGGTGCCAAGACCACTCACTTTGAACNTGTTGCCTGTGATTGCATAGTTGTTCAGGTGCTAAACCCTTAACAACAACAACAATCCAAACAGCTAAAAGTTCTAGACAGGCACTCACCTGAGTCCCAGTACCTGCATGGTGCCAAGACCACTCACTTTGAACACATGGCTTGATTTCTTTCCCCTCAGTTACCTCATCTATACAACCAGAAGGGCAGAACGGGTGAGAGTCAAACTCTTTTACTGTATACCTCTACCAGTAACAACAATTTTGAGCATTCATTCTCACTACACATATGTCTGAAGGGAAGTGAAGTCGCTCAGTCGTGTCCGACTCTTTGTGACCCCGTGGACTGTGGCCTACCAGGCTCCATCCATGGGATTTTCCAGGCAAGAATACTGGAGTGGGTTGCCATTTCCTTCTCCAGAGGGTCTTCCCAACCCAGGGATCGAACCCAGGTCTCCCGCATTGCAGGCAGACACTTTACTGTCCTACTGTATTATTTGTACTGATATATTTTGAACACAACATATAGAAACTATTTTAAGGATAAAATAAACATGAAATCAGAGGGAGGTTTTTTTGTTTGTTTTGTTAACCATGATGGCTTCAGTTTATCACTCACTAATATTTCAAGGCCAAATATTTACTTAGGATAAGACTCTTCATGGAGTGTTGCCGTAAATCCATTTTTCCATTAGACTTAAGATAATTTCCATTTGTTTTTGTCACTGATTTCTTGCCAGACCATTGGTTTTAACCTCATAATGTGGTTGAAAGGGGGAATTTATAAGAAAAACTAGAGAAGTCTCAATTCAGCCATTGTCATTGTTTGCGTTTGCTTGCAAAACAATGCTGGATTAATAATATTATCTTTAAAATAGTTTTTTTTTTTTTTTACAGGAATCTTCTATGGCTGCCTGTCTACTTCGTGAGAGTAGATATTAGTTCAAGCTAAATGATATACTTTGTACATGATTGTTAACAGGCACAAGTATATATAATACATCCCAGTATGCTGGAAATACAAAATAGGGTGAGGGCACCCCCTCCTAATGCACAGATTTCCTCTCACACAGTTGGCATGGCACATAGCATCTGATGGATGGACCAATGGAGGGAATAAGAGCTCTGTGAGTAAACATTAATGAGGACTTGTGTTTCTTGTTTTTAGGAAGACTGCAAATAGAAGTTCTGTTCTTCTCCTCTGACTGTCCAGAGGACTGTGTTGGGGCCCCCCTTTGTCAACCACTGCAATTCTCTTATCAATACAGTTCTTTGACTCTCTGGTGTCTCCATAGACGGAGTCTTTCTCTGCTCTGCACTCCACTTGCTGCCGGTGAGCACATCCTACTTGAGAGCTCAGCCAAGGTAATGCCATGCCCTGCGGTCTGCACACCTCGAAGGGCCATGCTATCTCGTGTGGGTAGCACTGAGTGCCCCTTGGCCCCTGACCCCAGCCTCACAGGGTGGGCTGTAACGTGGGGGTTTTGCTCTGAGAAGTGATTCTTCACTTTTGCCCCCACTCTCCATGCCCAGTAGTTCTCTATTTATCCCCTTTCCCTCCAGATGTATCTCATCACACAGTGCAGTTGAACACAAGGTGAATGGCTAAATAAGGGACTGAGCAGGGAGATGCTGCCACATCCCACAAAAGCCACTCGGTCCAAATGCGGACCGACAGGCTGAGTGCCCGGAGCAGGCTATCTCCTCGGCCCACACCTGTGACCAGCGCTTGGTGGTCGGTAAGGAATGAGGGTGTGCCCACTCATCACCTCCCAGGGACACTGAAAAATAGCCCAGATTTGTCTGTTTCTGACTCATNTCGGTCCAAATGTGGACCGACAGGCTGAGTGCCCGGAGCAGGCCATCTCCTCGGCCCACACCTGTGACCAGCGCTTGGTGGTCGGTAAGGAATGAGGGTGTGCCCACTCATCACCTCCCAGGGACACTGAAAAATAGCCCAGATTTGTCTGTTTCTGACTCATCTGTTTGGCTTCTTTGAAGGGATGGCATTTACCCTGGCTCTGCACAGAAATGTGTTCTGGTTTGAAGAGGAATCAGATTTATTGTCAAGGTGATAATGACCCAAATACCATTCAGGGCCTTCTGCCCCATCCGTCCAAACTCGAGGGAACAAACTCGGTGTGGAATTTGTGGTCCTTCTGCATCTTCCTAACTGTGTGACTGGCAACCAAGTGCAAGTTTTAAAAGTAAGTGAGGAGAGGCATAGAGGCAACAACACAGGGCTTGGCTCACCCCTCCTTATGTGTGATTGGTGGGGAGAGAATATTTTGAAATAGAAGTCTGCACTCTCTTTCATCACTCACCCCCATGGTACTGCCACGCCTTAGACCAGCCCCAGTTCCAGTTAGGAAGGGTTTCAGCATCAGGATGATGATGATAACTGCGACCATGATAACAGTGGTACCCCATTTGTTGTACATGTTGAAAATACTTTTCAAATGTTATGTCGTTTCACCCCACGGTCCTATGGGGCTACTATTACCATCTTCAGAAAAGGAAACTGAGGCTCAGAGGTGCTGGGTGATTTGCATTACTCTTCAGGGGTAGAGCCAAGATTTGAAATCAGATCCATCTGGCTCCAAAGGCTCTAGGAGCCCCCAAATTGGAAACCAAAGAGAGACTTGCCAACTTCTTACAATGGGTTTCTCTTGAAATAATTTGATACAACAGATATTTAGGGCCAGGTACTCAGTCTTCACTGAGCGCCAAAGAATTGATGCTTTTGAATTGTGGTGCTGGAGAAGACTCTTGAGAGTCCCTTGGACTGCAAGGAGATCAAACCAGTCAATCCTAAAGGAAATCAACCCTGAATATTCATTGGCAAGACTGATGCTGCAGCTGAAACTCCAATACTTTGGNACCAGCGCTTGGTGGTCGGTAAGGAATGAGGGTGTGCCCACTCATCACCTCCCAGGGACACTGAAAAATAGCCCAGATTTGTCTGTTTCTGACTCATCTGTTTGGCTTCTTTGAAGGGATGGCATTTACCCTGGCTCTGCACAGAAATGTGTTCTGGTTTGAAGAGGAATCAGATTTATTGTCAAGGTGATAATGACCCAAATACCATTCAGGGCCTTCTGCCCCATCCGTCCAAACTCGAGGGAACAAACTCGGTGTGGAATTTGTCGTCCTTCTGCATCTTCGTAACTGTGTGACTGGCAACCAAGTGCAAGTTTTAAAAGTAAGTGAGGAGAGGCATAGAGGCAACAACACAGGGCTTGGCTCACCCCTCCTTATGTGTGATTGGTGGGGAGAGAATATTTTGAAATAGAAGTCTGCACTCTCTTTCATCACTCACCCCCATGTTACTGCCACGCCTTAGACCAGCCCCAGTTCCAGTTAGGAAGGGTTTCAGCATCAGGATGATGATGATAACTGCGACCATGATAACAGTGGTACCCCATTTGTTGTACATGTTGAAAATACTTTTCAAATGTTATGTCGTTTCACCCCACGGTCCTATGGGGCTACTATTACCATCTTCAGAAAAGGAAACTGAGGCTCAGAGGTGCTGGGTGATTTGCATTACTCTTCAGGGATAGAGCCAAGATTTGAAATCAGATTCATCTGGCTCCAAAGGCTCTAGGAGCCCCCAAATTGGAAACCAAAGAGAGACTTGCCAACTTCTTACAATGGGTTTCTCTTGAAATAATTTGATCCAACAAATATTTAGGGCCAGGTACTCAGTCTTCACTGAGCGCCAAAGAATTGATGCTTTTGAATTGTGGTGCTGGAGAAGACTCTTGAGAGTCCCTTGGACTGCAAGGAGATCAAACCAGTCAATCCTAAAGGAAATCAACCCTGAATATTCATTGGCAAGACTGATGCTGCAGCTGAAACTCCAATACTTTGGCCACCTGATGTGAAGAGCCGACTCACTGGAAAAGACCCTGATGCTGGAAAAGGTTGAGGGCAAGAGGAAAATGGGGCGACAGAGGATGAGATGGTTGGATGGCATCACTGACTCGATGGACATGGATTTGGGTGAACTCCGGGAGTTGGTGATGGACAGGGAGGCCTGGCGTGCTGCGGTTCATGGGGTCACAAAGAGTCGGACACGACTGAGCAACTGAACTGAACTGATACAACATGAACAAAACAAACAAATTCCTATTCTCGTAAAACTTAGTATGTAATAAGAGAACACTGGTAACACACAAAACAATTAATATGTAATATGACAGAGGTGATAAGCACCACAAGGAAGAACAAAGCAGGTAAGGGAGCTAGAAAGTGATGGTGGTGGGGGCGGGGAGTGCTGTTTTGGGTAGGGTGCTGGAAGAAGACCTCTCCAAATGGGTGACATTTGGGCAAAGGCCTAAAGGACTGAGGGCCTGAGCCCCGCAGAGATCTGGGGGAAGAGCATTCCAGACACAGGGAACAGCAAATACAAAGAACTAGTGGCGAGAGCAAGCCTGGAGACCAGGCTGGCCTACCTTTCAGGTTCTTAAGCCTGCTTTCCATTTTGCTAATATGTAGGACCACGTCATTATCCTTATTTTGCAATGAGGCCATCAGAGGCCTCAATTCAGAAGGTTCTTCCCTTCGCTGGCTTCACAGAGAGAGGAAAGGAAGTCATTTTTGTTGTGTTTACTTACTTGTGCTTATTTGTCCTTAGAATGGCTTGAAAAGTAGAGGTTTTAAAGTTATAGTCTGCTAACTCCAAAGCCTATGCCCTTTCCATCATACCATTTGGAAGTAAACCAAGTGATTTCAGACTGATGTAATTCCTTCCTTCTTAAGAGCACAGAGCACCAGGAAACCAGACTTCGGGTCTTCATCCATCCATCCAGTGTGAGCTGAGAGCCTCCGGTGTGCTAGGCTCCTGCTGGCCATTGTAAGGATACAGCACTGAACTCGATAGACACAGCTCCTCCTTCCGAGGATGGGTCCCATCACTCAGCAGGGCCACTGCCAAGACACACCCCGCCAGGGTGTCATGTGGACTCTCACCCACCCTCCAGCCCCAGGCCAGAACCCCAGGGGAATGCCTCCCATTCTAGTTCTGGCAGAAGGAGAATGAGTCCCAATTTTCTGATACTCAGCAGAATTTGAACTGCCAGTTGGAGCTCAGTACCCGCCACTCCTTGCCCTCCACTTCATTGTGTGAAGTCCTCCCTGATAAGAGAGAGCTGGTTTTCCAACCAAATTTTCCTGCTCTTGCCCACAGACTGAGGTAGAGTGAACGAGGTAACAAAGATTCTGTCTCTTTCCAAGGAATGGAATTCAAGAAACTCCGTCAGGTGGGCCAAGCCATAAGGAGCATCCAAGACGGGTCTGGGGATTCAGACAAAGGTCTAGCCAGTTCTCATTTGATCCAAAAAGTATGCCTGATAAAAAGTCCACCACATCTCCTGCCTCCAAAGGGAATTCAGCCCCATAGAGTGTTGCCAGGAACCCATCGCTAAGTTCTCCCATAGCAGGGTATAACTACTAAACCCAGTGGATCAATGAGCAGATCCAGGGACAGCCGACAAAGGAGACAGGAGTGTGCCTGGAGACTGGCAAAGCCTATTCAATACAGGCCGGGCAGCCCAATGCTTCCCTCCATCCAGAAAAACTCAGTGCCTGCCAGGGTGGTTGGAGATCAGACCCGGAGGGAAGGCAGAGGGGAAGAGTGTTAAATTGCAGCTGAAACCCACCTCCCCCAACCTCAAGGCCTGCTCCTTCAGTGTCAACAAATATGCAACCAATTAATGTAATTGCAGAGTTATTTATGGTGCCCAGCAAAGTGCAGCTGGATCCTAACAGACAAGGGTGGAAGCAGAGAAAAAAAGCTCTTTCTCGGGTTTGGCTGTGCGATTGTGTTGGTTGAGTTTTTTTTTTTTTTCCCTCTTCTTTCAGATGTTTCAATCAACTTGTGGTATCCATGTGTCTGGTGGTCATGGCCCCTTCCAGTCAGTATGCAGGTGTTCCTGCCTGGGGGGCAGAGCGGGGGAGGGATAGGAGGGGGAAGCCAGAGGGAAAAGCTAAAGGTCTTTGGATTTCCAACTGTGGCCTGACAGAGACTTTTTCAAGGTTCCCCGCTCCAACTGCACCCTGGTCTTAATCCTCTCCCACTGACCCTTTCCATAACAACCACCACCCAAAACTGCATCGAGAGCCTTTTTTTTTCATAGCTCTGTCATGGGATTGTCTGGAACGACAGCTGTGTGGCCATTCAGCTCCCCACACAAGACAGGTTTTAATTAGAGTTATTGAGGGGGTTGAATTGGCACAATTAGGCCCCACATTAATGGGGTCTCCATGTGTGCTTTTGAACAGTTTGGCCCTATTTTTTGTCCCAGGGAAGGAGGGGGTTGCAACTAATGAAGTTGGATAGTGCAGATTATCTCAGCAAAACAGCACCAGTGTGAACCACCCGGGGGAGGAGGGGGCCGGAGTTGGGGGACATGCAGAGAAAAGCAGCAGTTCCATATGGTGGAGGCACACAGACACATATTTTCCTGTCTTCCTTCTGCTAACATGGTCCTTTAGGATTTCCCTGGTGGTCCAGCGGTTAAGACTTCACGTTTCTGCTGCAGAGGGCGCGGGTCTGATCCCTGGTCAGGGAACTAAAATCTCACATGTCTCATAGGGCCACCAAAAAAATAAAACAAACAAACAAAAAAAAAAACGGTCCTTTTAGAAGGAAGCTGTGGCCACCAAATATGTATCACTGGCTAAGAGGGGAAACCGAAAAAGTGTGTGTCTTGGACCAAACTAAACTAAGGCTGTGTGGGGGAGGGGGGGGGCGGTGTATACACGCTCAGCCTCATCTGTTATCCATGGTTTCCGCCATATCTATGGATTCCACCAACTGCAGTTCAAAAGAGAGAGAGAAAAAAAAAAAAAAATTTAATTACAGAAAGTTCCGAAAAGCAAAACTTGAATTTGCTTCATTGGCAACTATTTACATAGCATTTACATTGTATTAGATGTTGTAGATCTTCCCTTTAAATTTAAAGTATAAGGGAAGACCTGAATAGTTCATATGCAAATAGTATACCATTTTATATAGGGGACTTGAGCATCCATAGATTTCGGTATGGGGGGAGGTCCTGGATCTAATCCGAAGGGACAGCTATACACATTTTCGTGCTTAACCCAAATGCTTACGAGTATATTAGAGGAAGAGCAAGACACAAACTTGTTATCAAAAGTCCTAACCTTTTGTTTTCTGAGATGTAGATTGCTCTTTACCATCCCAGTCTCCCATGTCCTTTTTTTCCAGAAGTCTGTTCCTCTCCTTAACTCCTTGGAGTCATTATCCTCTATGCTCTCTTGACAGGGTGCCATTAGAAAAGATAAGCTCCATCTCCAAGTCTCTGAGGCCCCCATCCCCATCAGCTGCAGCTCGCAAGGCTACTGGGGACAAGAGGAAAGCCTGGTAGGCCCTGGTGTCTCTGACTTCCTCACGGACCTGACACACCTTCCAGAGGGCCTTCTGTAAATGGCATTTCCCACAAAAAGTCAACACAGCCATTTGGATAGTAGGAGGGTCAGCACTGGAAAAACAAATATGAGATTGCCCAGTTATCAATCAACTTTAAGTGAGAAAGAGGCAGCTGGACAGACACAGGCCTCAGTTCAGTGGGGCCCTAGAGCCTGCGGTTGGCTTTTGAGTGACCCGAGCAGCTCTGGGGACTGGGGTTGGAACCACTGAGGAAGCTAAAGCAGCAGCAGGCCACAGCAGGACAAGGAGGTGGAGGAAAGGGCAAATGCGAGTTGCAGCTAAAAATGTTATGAGCACTTATGAAAGTCAGGCTCAAGCCCCTTCCCATCATCGTGGGCCAACAGGGCGGCTGACTGCCTGCACCAAGGTCCCCTTATTCCACAGTGAGGCTCAGGCTCTCTTAAGGGGGATGTCGCCCTCCTTCATGCTGCCTTCACCAGCTGCGATCCCCAAAATTTCAGCCCTTCCAGTGAAGAAGGCTACATTTGCTGTTTGGCAGAGTGAATGGAGGCAGGAGGTTGGCTCACCCTTTGCAGGACCGTCGCAGAGAGAAATGGGGAGAACAGCTGAAGGGTTTGAGGGCCACCCCAGACAGACAGACAGACACCCAATTCAAAATGCCCCCCAGTGCTCAACATAGCTTTGGGTTCTGGTGTCCAGACAGTCTGACCTTGTCTTTTTCCGCCGACTTTCCTACCACACCCTCGACAAACCACAGGGCTGATCTTTATGAAAAGAATTCCACATTGCTGGTCCAATTGGTTTCCCCAAAAGATGAAATACTGAGCCCAGTGCAAACCAACATACCAGGACAAGCAGCGCGCTGGGCTTGTTTGAAAACACTGCCTCCTGGCAGAGGGTGAATTTGCACCCCCCACCACCACCGAAGAGATATTTGGCAATATCTAGGGACATTTTAGTCGCCNACACCTTCCAGAGGGCCTTCTGTAAATGGCATTTCCCACAAAAAGTCAACACAGCCATTTGGATAGTAGGAGGGTCAGCACTGGAAAAACAAATATGAGATTGCCCAGTTATCAATCAACTTTAAGTGAGAAAGAGGCAGCTGGACAGACACAGGCCTCAGTTCAGTGGGGCCCTAGAGCCTGCGGTTGGCTTTTGAGTGACCCGAGCAGCTCTGGGGACTGGGGTTGGAACCACTGAGGAAGCTAAAGCAGCAGCAGGCCACAGCAGGACAAGGAGGTGGAGGAAAGGGCAAATGCGAGTTGCAGCTAAAAATGTTATGAGCACTTATGAAAGTCAGGCTCAAGCCCCTTCCCATCATCGTGGGCCAACAGGGCGGCTGACTGCCTGCACCAAGGTCCCCTTATTCCAGTGAGGCTCAGGCTCTCTTAAGGGGGATGTCGCCCTCCTTCATGCTGCCTTCACCAGCTGCGATCCCCAAAATTTCAGCCCTTCCAGTGAAGAAGGCTACATTTGCTGTTTGGCAGAGTGAATGGAGGCAGGAGGTTGGCTCACCCTTTGCAGGACCGTCGCAGAGAGAAATGGGGAGAACAGCTGAAGGGTTTGAGGGCCACCCCAGACAGACAGACAGACACCCAATTCAAAATGCCCCCCAGTGCTCAACATAGCTTTGGGTTCTGGTGTCCAGACAGTCTGACCTTGTCTTTTTCCGCCGACTTTCCTACCACACCCTCGACAAACCACAGGGCTGATCTTTATGAAAAGAATTCCACATTGCTGGTCCAATTGGTTTCCCCAAAAGATGAAATACTGAGCCCAGTGCAAACCAACATACCAGGACAAGCAGCGCGCTGGGCTTGTTTGAAAACACTGCCTCCTGGCAGAGGGTGAATTTGCACCCCCCACCACCACCGAAGAGATATTTGGCAATATCTAGGGACATTTTAGTCGCCGTGACCTAAAAGGGGTGCTATCACACATCTGCAGGGCTCTGGACAGTCCTCAGCAAAGAATTACTGAGGCTAGAATGTCAATAGCTCCCAGTTTAAGAAACTAAAGTCAACAGTCCTGGGTTCAGATTCCAGCTTGGCCATTTCCTAACGGCAATTTTAGCAAGTCAATAACCTCTCGGTTCTCACATCTGTAAACCCTGGACAGTAAATACCTCACTCCTAGATAAAGCATTGTACTCATTCTTTCCTTTTTTTTCTTTTTTATAAAGAATGTTCTGAGCTATCTTTATTAGAATCGCTAAAAGAATGTGGCATTTGGTAATCTCTACTGAAGTCCTGCCGCCCTGAAACTGTCTACACTGGCAACAGTCACCAGCCCCCTTCCCGAGATGTATTGATATTTCTCCCACAGAAACTAGAAGGCATGGCGCCCCAGCCCTGGGGTAGACACCCTCTGGACACCACACTGGGAACAGGATTCTGCTGGGCGCGCTTTCCCCGCGCAGCCTGTGGCCAGCTGCACTGTGGTCCCCAGCGGCGCCCCCAGAGCCTGACNTCCGCTTTCCTTTCCCATTCATCACAGAGCCTCTAGGCAGCTTGGTTGGGGGTGGGGGGGGACCAAGGAGCAAATGGCCCTGCCCCTGGGTAGGAGGAAGAGTGGACTTCCTTCATAAAGCAAGGACAGGAGAGGAGACATGGCCCCTGGATGAGGACACAATGCCGGAACAAGAACCAGAAAGCAGAGAACAGTGTGGAAAGCGAAAGTGAAAGTCGCTGTCCAGCCCGACTCTATGCGACCCTGTGGTCTGTGGAATTCTCCAGGCCAGAATACTGGAGTGGGTAGCCTTTCCCCNGCCGGAACAAGAACCAGAAAGCAGAGAACAGTGTGGAAAGCGAAAGTGAAAGTCGCTGTCCAGCCCGACTCTATGCGACCCTGTGGTCTGTGGAATTCTCCAGGCCAGAATACTGGAGTGGGTAGCCTTTCCCCTCTCCAGGGGATCTTCCCAACACAGGGATCTAATTGAGGTCTCCTGCATTGCAGGCGGATTCTTTAACAACTGGGATATGAGGGAAGTGGTGTGGAGCCTATGCTAAATCAGTGATTTAATTCTTAGAACCAACATGGCAGAGTGGTTAAAAGTTTAGGCTCCAAGGTAAAGCAGGCTGAGTTTGGGTTGGATTTCTGGCTTCTGTCACTTTCTATCTTTGGAATCTTACTCAGATTGAATCAGTCTTACTTTCTCTGAGCTGGACAGAGGAGTCAGAAACAGCAAGAAGACAGAGGCTGTCTGTGCCCTTGCTACAATGGGAAGAGAGTGGCATGATACTTCTGGGCTCTTCCTCCCCAAACCCATGAAGTGAAGTGAAGTGAAGTGAAGTGAAAGTCACTCAGTTGTATCCGACTCTTTGCGACCCTATGGACTATACGTTCCATGGAATTCTCCAGGCCAGAATACTGGAGTGGGTAGCCTTTCCCTTCTCCAGGGGATCTTCCCAACCCAGGGATTAAACCCAAGGTCTCCCGCATTACAGGTGGATTCTTTACCAGCTGAGCCACAAGGGAAGCCCTCCCCAAACCTATAAACCCAATCTAATCATGAGAAAAACATCAGACAAATCTCAGCTGGGGGACGTTCTACAAAATATCTGGCCAGTCCTCCTTAAAAACAAGGAGACTGCCGTGGCCAAGGGAAGCGCAAGGAAGCGCAATGACTAAAGGGAATGTGGTGTCCCAGGAGGGTTCCGAGACAGGAGAGGGTGTTAGTAAAAAGTGAGGAAATCTGAATAAAATATGGACTCCAGTTAATAATAAAGTGTTAATATCGGTCCACTTATTACAATGAAGGTACTGTACTAGTGGAAGATGTTAATAAGAGGAAAAACCCAGAGGCAGAGTATATGGGATCTTTCTGTACTACCTCTGTAATATTCTTATAAATCTAAAACTGTCAAAAAATTTAAAGTTTCTTATTAAAATGTAGGGGTAAGAGTGGATTCAGAGAAAATGGTGGCAAGGGCACAGCTTTTTAATCTCCTATAGCTCCCCCAAACACAGATGAAATCATCAGGATAGCAAAATCAGAGGCCTCGGACAGAAGTATTAGGTAACAGGGTACCCCCAATCTACTAAGTATCCCCAAACCCCCAAAATTCATCGAAAAACACAGCAAGCTAATCTGGGAAGAAAACCTAGAAAGTGCTGGAAATAGTGTCCAAGTGGAACAGGACTGGACAATAGGAACAAAGGGTAAAATATGTGAAGCAGAGGAAACTAATGTCAGAAAATGCCACACCATATTTTTTATCTCTTTGCAAAAACAACAGAAGGAGCTCTAGAACCAAGAGTCCAAAAAACTCTTAACTCTTTTCCCCCAAAATACTCAATTCACTTTAAAAAAAAAGCAGTAACAGAAAAGAGAAAAGGATTGTTTGGGAATTCCTTGATGGTCCAGAGCTTAGGACTCCACACTTTCACTGCCAAGGGCTCGGGTTCAGTCTTTGGTTGGGGAACTAAGATCTCATAAACTGTAGAGTGCAGCCAAAGAAAGAAAGTAAAGAACTGACATCCAAGCAAAAAGATTGGTCACTTACAACGGAAAGAAAATGAGGTTGTCCTCGGACCCTCTGATAGCAATAGTTTTTGACAAAATACAATCAAATACTCAACAAAAGGAAAATGTGAGCTGTGGGTTTTATATCCAGCCAAATTGACTTTCAAGTATAAAGGCCACAAGTAAAACTTTTGATAAGATATGAGAACTCTGGAACATTTTTCCATGATTTTTTCCTAAGGAATCCACTAGAAAATTAGTTTCAGAAAACAAACAAACAAAAAAATGACTGGAAAGATACCTGTATTAGCACTGGTGGTGGACATTAAATACATATTTACCTGTAAAATTAAGACTGAATTATGGTTGTGAAACAGGATAGCATATAGTGCTTACATTTCTGATAATGTAAATAAAATGCAACTATCATAATAAAGTGGATAAGAATGGAGGGTGTGGGTGAAAAGTAGAATAAGCATGCTGATTGCCTTGTAAGTATTTTTTGGAAATATGACAGTACTACTTCAAATACTGGTGTACAAGGAGGAGGCAGGGAAAAGATGTCACCACCTGATTTTAACATTGTTTAGTATCATGGCACCAAAAGACAATGGGCCACCTTCAAAGAAGAGAGGGTACTGTGGGCATTTATATAAAGGTATGAATATAAAGATGACCATTAGAATGAAACTTAAAACCTTCCCAAATATCAAAAGATGTATCAAGAGAGAAAGAACATAAAACTCCACGTAGTGAAAGATGCATGATAAGAAGTATGAGAGAGAAGAGATATGGGCCATGTCATAATAATGTGACAGAAATGAGCCAAACATATTGATGGCACCACTTTCCTTTTAACTCACCTATTAAAAGATTTGGGGGACTTCCTTGGTGGTCCAGCGGCTAAGACTCTGCGTTCCCAATACTGTAGGCCATTTGATCCCAGGTCAGGGAGCTAGATCCCAACTAAGAGTTCACATGCCCCCAACTAAAAGATCCCATGTGACACAACTAAGACCTGGCACAGCCAAATAAATAAATGTTTTTCCAAAAAAGGAAAAGATTCTTAGGCTGGCCAGCAAAACAACACGAAGGCCTACACAATGTACAAGGGACACATTCAAAAGACAAAGAAATTCAGATAGCATCCTAATTTTTAAATGAACAAAGGTATGCTGAGAATATGTAAATACAAGAATCAACAAGAGGAGTGACATTAAAAGAGAGCAGGAAGGGCATTTTATAATGATAAAGCCTGTAATTCATCAGGAAGATATAAAATTATTACTATACAGCAACCGTGTTTATAAAGAAGAAGCTATAGCAATTGCAAAAAAAAAAAAAAAGAAAGAAACATTGATAAAAGTTCATGGCATTTTTATGAACCAGCCTCAGATGGCATGTAGTATCATTTCCACCATCCTCCGCTGGCCATGGCAGTTACAAAGGCCACTGCACAGCATTCTTCTGCTGACTTATGTGTAGGTAGAACTCTAGATATAACATGTGAAGATGAGGTAACAGGTGTAACTGAGACCTCATGACCTGAGTCCTGGGTTCCAGTCCTCACCCTTGTGGATCATTTTGCCTCTGTGGCAGCTCTCTGTTGCTTGATTCCACTTTAAACTTTTCACTCTATTTTTTATGACCAGAAGTTTTGCTGTCATTATTTACTTCCACAGTACAGTGAGATCATTGGCAACTTACTGAATGCTTAACTTAATTAGCATACTCTATCTATCAGAAAATTTAAGTTAAATTATTAATAAAGAAAAGACACAACTGAAAAAGAGAGCAAGCGAGGGGACAAGAGAGGTAAGGAAGGAACTGTGAGACCAGCAGGTGGAGGAGCCCTCTGCACGTACTCTGAGGCTCTTCCAGGAGGAGGATCAAAAGGAGAACTGAACCAGCCTGTCCAAGCATAATCAAGAATGTCTTCCAGGATCAGTCTCCTGCCAAGATGCAGGCCCCCAGTACCACTGGAACATCAGCGTCAGATACTGTCTTGGTCCATTTGGGCTACGACTATAAGCTTATAAGCAACAGAAATGTATTTCTCACAGTTCTGGAGGCTGGATGTCTGAGATCATGATCGAGTTCTGCTGGCTTGCAGACAGCTGTCTTCTTGTTGCATCTTCACATGGAGGAAGGCAGAGACAGGGAGCATCTCTCTCACAACTCTTAAAAGGCACTAATCCCCATTTATGAGGCTCCATCCTCATGACTGCATCTAATTCTAACCACTTCCTAATACCATCACTTTTGAGGGTAGGGTTTCAGCACATGAATTTGGGAGCAACATGGACATTCAGTCTGTAACAGATACCAAATCCCAAGGCAGGGGTTCAGAGCATGCAGGGTTTCCACACACTCACTAAAGGTCACAAACTTCCTGGCACTATGGGGATCCACTGGGGGCTGACTCTTCACATGTGAGCCAACTTCACCACATACCTCATTTCTGCTACATGTAACTAACTCAGTCCCACAATCCCAGTTGTGGCTGCATGTGAAGAAAGCAACATAAGATGAACGTGGAGGCCAATGGAGTTGGGTTTCTAGTCCTCCCAACAGAAACTCAATAAAATACATTGTCTTAATATCTTCAGCCTAGCACAGAAAGTGGCACCCAGATCAAAACACACACACACACACACACACACACACCCCAACACTGGCTCGGTGATGAATGGAAAATGGAATAGAAAACAGACTCACAATGACAGTAAAAACATTGGAAAGGTTTTCCTGTTTTATTTGCACCATTTTAAACTTTCTAAAGAATGAGAAATTTAAGAATAAATTTCACCTTATACAAATAATATGAGACACCGTGCAAATATCCCTGAGTCTTGACAATCACAGATGAACAGGCTTCCCAGGCGTTTGCCCTCACTCCCAGCCCTCAACTTCCACCAAACCCCCAGGGTTTCTTGACCAGCCTGGCAGCACGTAGCTTGGCTCCAGCCGGGCGGAAGCACCAATTATCCTTGGCAGCAAGACCTAGGCTTGTGACTGACCAAAGGAAGTCTGAAGGCCATTCCAGTGTGAATCTCTTGAACTGTTTATTTTCAAGCAGGCTTAGAAGGGACGTATAGATGTGTCTAAGACTTGGAAAAACCTTAGACCCATTTCATTTTCCGACACAGCTCATCCTAAAACATGTGTCCTGTCCCAGGCTTTCCTTGGAAACTCCCAGGAATTTGAGGTAGTAGTCATAAGAGGAGAGGAAGCAGGTCAGCAGGGCCTCAGCTTTATCTTGGAAGTGGGGAGGGCCAGCTGCAAGGAGGGAAGATTGGAATCCCAGTGAGATTCTGTAATGGAAAAAAAAAGCCACATCTGTGGGTTTCCCACAGTTTAGGAGACAAGAAGATCCACAGCCTAGCTCATCACAACAGCATCATGACCACCTCCATCAGGTGGCACTGCCACGTGGCCTGATGACTGCCACGGGAGGATTTCATAACCCCAGTTCCTGATAATCAATTAAAAAAATATATGGTTCTTGGGAAATAACAGCTTAATGGGCAAGGGGGTTGATTTCAGGATGATTAAATGTTTTGGAACGAAACAGAAGCAAGGGTTGAATAACACGATAAATGTGCTAAATGTCACTGAATTGTTCACTTTAAAATGGCTAATTTTATGTTATGTGACTTTCACCTCGAATTTAAACATAAGATGGTTTAATACAGTGGTTGAATAGAAAATTAACACCCAAGAATCAGTTACCTTGACATAGAACAGAAACACCCAGTTAGAAACGGAAACTGGAGGGAAAGTTCATTTTCAAGCAGCGACAGAAACCATGAAGTACCTAGGATTAAACTGAACAGGAAAGATGTGAGGTCTAAGCATTTTAAATTATCACAGTTAATTTAAGGGTAAGGCAGAAATAACTTGAATATGTATGGGAAAATCAGCCAAAATACTAGATAGGAATTCTGACTATTATGTATGGTAATTCTACCCACAGTATTCTCTAAGTTAAATACAGTTTTAATCAAAATCTCAAATTTCTTTCTGGAACTTGACAAATTTATTATATAATTCAGTTAAATATATAGAAAGTAGTATAATCGGCAATTTACCCATAATCCTAAACAGCACAGATTACTTCTTTTGACAGTTTTACTGGATTGTCTTACATGTGTACATTTTTGGAAAAGATATTCAGCACGCTTGCAGATATTTCAGGCTCTTTAGTCAGAGTTGATCCCAGCTCTGCAGTTTAAGATTGTATGGATGAACTTAACTATGTTACCTAAACTTCTAAGGCCTCAACTATCTCTTTTGCAAAATAGATAGGATATACAATCCTTGTAGATATGACCATTATGTATAATTATCATGTCTGAGTGCTTAGTCTAATTCAGGCATAATGGGTCTCAGTTCAGTTCAGTCACTCAGCTGTGTCCGACTCTTTGCAACCCCATGAATTGCAGCACGTCAGGCCTCCCTGTCCATCACCAACTCCTGGAGTTCACTCAGACTCATGTCCATCGAGCCCGTGATGCCATCCAGCCATCTCATCCTCGGCCATCCCCTTCTCCTCCTGCCCCCAATCCCTCCCAGCATCAGTCTTTTCCAATCAGTCAACTCTTCGCATGAGGTGGCCAAAGTACTGGAGTGTCAGCTTTAGCATCATTCCTTCCAAAGAAATCCCAGGGTTGATCTCCTTCAGAATGGACTGGTTGGATCTCCTTGCAGTCCNACACGATAAATGTGCTAAATGTCACTGAATTGTTCACTTTAAAATGGCTAATTTTATGTTATGTGACTTTCACCTCGAATTTAAACATAAGATGGTTTAATACAGTGGTTGAATAGAAAATTAACACCCAAGAATCAGTTACCTTGACATAGAACAGAAACACCCAGTTAGGAACGGAAACTGGAGGGAAAGTTCATTTTCAAGCAGCGAGAGAAACCATGAAGTACCTAGGATTAAACTGAACAGGAAAGATGTGAGGTCTAAGCATTTTAAATTATCACAGTTAATTTAAGGGTAAGGCAGAAATAACTTGAATATGTATGGGAAAATCAGCCAAAATACTAGATAGGAATTCTGACTATTATGTATGGTAATTCTACCCACAGTATTCTCTAAGTTAAATACAGTTTTAATCAAAATCTCAAATTTCTTTCTGGAACTTGACAAATTTATTATATAATTCAGTTAAATATATAGAAAGTAGTATAATCGGCAATTTACCCATAATCCTAAACAGCACAGATTACTTCTTTTGACAGTTTTACTGGATTGTCTTACATGTGTACATTTTTGGAAAAGATATTCAGCACGCTTGCAGATATTTCAGGCTCTTTAGTCAGAGTTGATCCCAGCTCTGCAGTTTAAGATTGTATGGATGAACTTAACTATGTTACCTAAACTTCTAAGGCCTCAACTATCTCTTTTGCAAAATAGATAGGATATACAATCCTTGTAGATATGACCATTATGTATAATTATCATGTCTGAGTGCTTAGTCTAATTCAGGCATAATGGGTCTCAGTTCAGTTCAGTCACTCAGCTGTGTCCGACTCTTTGCAACCCCATGAATTGCAGCACGTCAGGCCTCCCTGTCCATCACCAACTTCTGGAGTTCACTCAGACTCATGTCCATCGAGCCCGTGATGCCATCCAGCCATCTCATCCTCTGCCATCCCCTTCTCCTCCTGCCCCCAATCCCTCCCAGCATCAGTCTTTTCCAGTCAGTCAACTCTTCGCATGAGGTGGCCAAAGTACTGGAGTGTCAGCTTTAGCATCATTCCTTCCAAAGAAATCCCAGGGTTGATCTCCTTCAGAATGGACTGGTTGGATCTCCTTGCAGTCCAAGGGACTCTCAAGAGTCTTCTCCAACACCACAGTTCAAAATCATCCATTCTTCGACGTTCAGCCTTCACAGTCCAACTCTCACATCCATACATGATCACTGGAAAAACCATAGCCTTGACTAGACGGACCTTAATCGGCAAAGTAATGTCTCTGCTTTTGAATATACTATCTAGGTTGGTCATAACTTTTCTTCCAAGGAGTAAGCCTCTTTTAATTTCATGGCTGCAGTCACCATCTGCAGTGATTTTGGAGCCCCCCAAAATAAAGTCTG
>SJYW01007393.1:1361594-1375865 GCA_006410735.1 Raphicerus campestris
TTGATTCCAGCTTGTGCTTCTTCCAGCCCAGCGTTTCTCATGATGTACTCTGCATAGAACTTAAATAAGCAGGGAGACAGTATACAGCCTTGACGCACTCCTTTTCCTATTTGGAACCAGTCTGTTGTTTTATGTCCAGTTCTAACTGTTGCTTCCTGACCTGCATACAGATTTCTCAAGAGGCAGGTCAGGTGGTCTGGTATTCCCATCTCTTTCAGAATTTTCCACAGTTTATTGTGATCTACACAGTCAAAGGCTTTGGCATAGTCAAGAAAGCAGAAATAGATGTTTTTCTGGAACTCTCTTGCTGTTTTCATGATCCAGCGGATGTTGGCAATTTGATCTCTGGTTCTTTTCTAAAACCAGCTTGAACATCTGAAAATTCACAGTTCACGTATTGCTGAAGCCTGGCTTGGAGAATTTTGAGCATTACTTTACTAGCGTATGAGATAAGTGCAATTGTGCGGTAGTTTGAGCATTCTTTGGCATTGCCTTTCTTTGGGATTGGAATGAAAATTGATGGGTCTCAGCATTCAGTAAATGCTTATTATTACCATTATATCAATACATGATAGCATATATGTGATTTCATTACACATTGTGAGCTAGAATGTTTTAATTTAATAATGTATTATGGACATCTTTGCAAGTTAAAACATGTATTTCTTTATTATTCAGCACTTAACCTGGCACCTACACATGCTATGTGCCCAGAATATATTTGTTACATGAGTGAAAGAAGAAATGAATCTTAGCTGGTCTTTTTAAGTTTGCTGCTGGTTCTAATGGTTGTGTTGGGTTCCAGCATATGGATGTACTATGAATGAATAATCAGTCCTCCCCTGACAGACATGTATTATTTATAATGTTCAAAAGACTGAAAACAGCTCATAGAGAACAGTCTACTGCTTGCCAGAGCTGAGAAGGTTGGAGGTGGGAAAAATTAGTGGAAGAGGTCAAAGGGTAGAAGCTTCTAGTTATAAAATAAATAAGTTGTGGGGATGTAATATACAGCATGGTGATCATAGTAATAACCGTATATTGCATGTTTGAAACTTGTTGATAAAAGCAATCTTAAAAGCTCTCATCACAAGAAAAAAAATTCTATATGTATGTTGGCTAGAATTATTGCGGTGAACTTTTCATAATATATACAAATATCGCGTTTTATGCCTGAAACTATAATGTATCTCGATTATACCACAATAAAAAAATTTAACTGGGAAAAACATTGTAATGATTCATTGATGAGGATTATGGGTAGACTTTTGCTTTGAGTGATTCTAAATGCGTTAAAACAGTCCCACCCCATACTTGTTGTGATCAAGTATATCCAGAGGTCATCTCAATGTGATTTCCGCAAGTGAAAATGGTAAAGATAGTTCCATTTGTGGGGGATGAGGGGAGGTTAGGGGGGCATTATCTCTCTTCTGCAAAGCTGACTGTACCCCTCCAGAAGGCTGCTGTGCGTGAGGACCCCCCTGGCTCTTGACAGAGCCTGGCTGAGCCCCTCCTCTCAGTGTGTCTTTGGTTCCTTGACTCCTTTCTGCTTTTCCAGAAGAAAAAAAAAAAAAATGTGGTTTCTTGGTGAGAAATGACCACCAGGTGAGAAATACAGTGAAAATTTCTCTAGAAAAAAAATGTGGATTTCAGGAGAAAACCTGAAGCCCTAAGAGGCTTTTTCTGTTGACAAATATGGTGATTCTGAGGTCTTCACATTGATGGGTCAAAAATGTGTGAGCTACAACCACACCAGCAGCCGGGGTCTGGAGAGGCCACCCGCATATCTGCAGGCTGAGTCAAGATTCCAGGGAGGCCCCTGCCGATAGCCTACCATCCTTTTCTTCCCACCTCCACCACCATCCTTCATAGGAGGAGCCCTGCGTGCGCGTTTGTGTCCAAAATGCATAGCTTGCATGTTTAGCATGCCTCCCTCCCCACTCAGCAGACACACTGAGCCACCCCTCGGGAGCAGACGTGCAGGCACTCCAACAGCCAGGAGAACTGGCAGTGAGTACTCACAGGCCCCGGAAAACAGAACGTGGTCCAGAAGGGTGGGGCTGTTCCAAGTGGGCATGTCTCCTCGGTTCCATGGACTCCTTGGCCTGTAGGGAGAGCAGTAGCTGAAAGGCGGCTGGAGCGGGACTTTTAAACAGCCAGCACCTCACAGAACCCTGTCTCTCTGATCTAAGGCGACACCCAGAAGCCCAGGCAAAGCTTCCAATATATCAGTGGTTCTCAGCTGGTCATGCTTTTGCCTCCCAGAGGTCATCTGGCAATGTCAGCAGAGAGTTTTGGTTGGCACAAGTCGGGAGATGTTGCTGGCATCTTGTGGGTAGAGGCCAGCGATGCTGTTAGACATCATGCCATAACCGGGGTAATGCCTGCACCTGCCCCCACCCCACTGCCCACCCCGCCAACAAAGAATTATCCAGCCCAAAGTGTTAACAGTGATGACGCTGAAGAATCTCGTAAGACATGCATGAGTGCAGAGGAGCTTCAGACCTGACTCTGCCACTGACTTGTTATGGGACCAGTTTGCTAAGTCTCCCTGGGCCTCAGTTTTCTCATTTGTATCATGGGGTTAATGGTAAATATTTCATGGCACGGTTGTGAGAAATGAAAGGGATTTCATACATGAAATGCCTCACACAACGTAGGTCTTCAGTAAAGGTCACAGGTGCTCCTAAAGGAAGCCAGTTTTTAATTCTTAAAGGTCTTTTTATGAATCAATTAGAAGTGTTGGAGTTTGGAAGAGAACATTTAAACCATGAAAGCAAGAGAAGTTTACATTTCACAACTACTGTATAAAAGATGAAGAGGAAATATGAATGTATAGAAAAATAGTCTTAAATTAGGCTAATCAACAAAAAAAGTTGTTTATACACACTCCTGTAAGACACAGTGAACTGTGTAAAGATTAGTTATACTTCTAACAGTTTTTTTTCCTTTTCCACTGAGAATTTTCTAAATCAAAATGCCATCCCAGGAATTCCCTGGAGGTCCAGTAGTTAGGACTCAGCACTCTCATTGCTGAGGGCCAGGATTTGATCCCTGGTCAGGAAACTAAGGTCCCACAAGCATCACCTGTTTGCTTTGAAGATCCCCAAGACAACATAAGCCCAGAAGCATCAAGCAGGGGTTAACTTTCTACAACCAGAAATTTTCTTGATATAAAGGAAATCAAGGCTCTTCCTCAAATGGAGATTTCCCTGGGCAGAAATTAGGGGCCACGTGGAGACATGGCTCAGAACCAGTGACACCTGGGTGGATGAGCTTCATGAGGGCTCAGGGAGTTTCCAACGTGTCTCAAGAAACTGGTAGCCAATAACTGTAGGAATGTCACACATTAAAGCTATGGCTTTAAAAATGCCTCTTGAGATTATCTTATGAAGTGAATTCAGAAAGACAAACCCCATATAATATCACTTGTGTGAGGAATCTAAAATAAGACGCAAATGAACATATCAACAAAACACAAACAGACTCCCAGACGTAGAGAACAGACTGTGGTTGCCAAGGGGGAGAATGGGTGAGGGATGGGTGAACTGAGAGCTTGGGATTGGTTAGCATTTACAAACGAGTATATATAGAATGGTCCGACAGTATAGCACAGGGAACTGTAGTCAGTATTCTGTGATAAACCATAATGGAAAACAATATTAAAAAAAAGAATATATATATATTTTTATACGGGCTTCCCTGATAGCTCAGTCGGTAAAGAAACCATCTGCAATGCAGAAGACCTGGTTCAATTCCTGGGTTGGGAAGATCTCCTAAAGAAGGAATAGGCTGCCCACTCNGCATGAGTGCGGAGGGGCTTCAGACCTGACTCTGCCACTGACTTGTTATGGGACCAGTTTTCTAAGTCTCCCTGGGCCTCAGTTTTCTCGTTTGTATCATGGGGTTAATGGTAAATATTTCATGGCACGGTTGTGAGAAATGAAAGGGATTTCATACATGAAATGCCTCACACAACGTAGGTCTTCAGTAAAGGTCACAGGTGCTCCTAAAGGAAGCCAGTTTTTAATTCTTAAAGGTCTTTTTATGAATCAATTAGAAGTGTTGGAGTTTGGAAGAGAACATTTAAACCATGAAAGCAAGAGAAGTTTACATTTCACAACTACTGTATAAAAGATGAAGAGGAAATATGAATGTATAGAAAAATAGTCTTAAATTAGGCTAATCAACAAAAAAAGTTGTTTATACACACTCCTGTAAGACACAGTGAACTGTGTAAAGATTAGTTATACTTCTAACAGTTTTTTTTCCTTTTCCACTGAGAATTTTCTAAATCAAAATGCCATCCCAGGAATTCCCTGGAGGTCCAGTAGTTAGGACTCAGCACTCTCATTGCTGAGGGCCAGGATTTGATCCCTGGTCAGGAAACTAAGGTCCCACAAGCATCACCTGTTTGCTTTGAAGATCCCCAAGACAACATAAGCCCAGAAGCATCAAGCAGGGGTTAACTTTCTACAACCAGAAATTTTCTTGATATAAAGGAAATCAAGGCTCTTCCTCAAATGGAGATTTCCCTGGGCAGAAATTAGGGGCCACGTGGAGACATGGCTCAGAACCAGTGACACCTGGGTGGATGAGCTTCATGAGGGCTCAGGGAGTTTCCAACGTGTCTCAAGAAACTGGTAGCCAATAACTGTAGGAATGTCACACATTAAAGCTATGGCTTTAAAAATGCCTCTTGAGATTATCTTATGAAGTGAATTCAGAAAGACAAACCCCATATAATATCACTTGTGTGAGGAATCTAAAATAAGACGCAAATGAACATATCAACAAAACACAAACAGACTCCCAGACGTAGAGAACAGACTGTGGTTGCCAAGGGGGAGAATGGGTGAGGGATGGGTGAACTGAGAGCTTGGGATTGGTTAGCATTTACAAACGAGTATATATAGAATGGTCTGACAGTATAGCACAGGGAACTGTAGTCAGTATTCTGTGATAAACCATAATGGAAAACAATATTAAAAAAAAGAATATATATATATTTTTATACGGGCTTCCCTGATAGCTCAGTCGGTAAAGAAACCATCTGCAATGCAGAAGACCTGGTTCAATTCCTGGGTTGGGAAGATCTCCTAAAGAAGGAATAGGCTGCCCACTCCAGTATTCTTGGGTTTCCCTTGTAGTTCAGCTCGTTAAGAATCTGCCTGCAATGCAGGAGACCTGGGTTTGATTCCTGGATTGGGAAGATCACCTGGAGAAGGGAAAGGCTACCCACTCCAGTATTCTGGCCTGGAGAATTCCATGGACTCTGTAGTCCATGGGGTCCCAAAGAATCGGACATGACTGAGTGACTTTCACTTTCATTTGGGCTTCCCTGGTCGCTCAGATGGTGAAGAATCTGCCNAAAATCAGTGTCAACTGTCCAATGTATATGCTCAGTCGCTCAGTCATGTCCAACTGTTTTGTGAGCCCCTGGACACTAGCCCGCCAGGCTCCTCTGTTCATGGAATTTTACCAGCAAGAATACTGGAATGGGTTGCCATTTCCTCCTCCAGGGGATCCTCCCAACCCAGGGACTGAAATTGTGTCTCTTACATCTCTTGATGAAGAATCTCCAGATTCTTCACCACTGCACCACCTGAGAAGCCCCAACTGTCCGATAAAAATGAAAAAAGAACAAAGAGAGGATAAAGCATTCAGACAGGTATTTAAAAGAGACTCTTTCTAAAGTCTAAGAAACATCTGTGCCATATTATTTCATACAAGTCCACACTCAGACCAAGGAAGAGCAGAAAGGTGAGGACAAAGGCATGCATCACAGTCACTCTTCCGACTTACATGTGGTGAACGCTGGCCACTGGGCCAGGCTCAGTGAAGATCCCCAACCTGGCTCTACTGGATTCTAATCATCAAGTAAAACAAATCAGAAACAGGCAATACTAAGTTGAAACAAGATAATCGTCTTAAGCCAGAACAAAACAAGTAGCATCCTAACTCACAAAATCAAATTCCTATATTGTTCCTAAAAGCCTATCTTGTCTCATATTCCTGCTGGTTTCCAGGAGGGTCCCTCACTGAAAACTCTTCTGGGAAGCAGATGATGTTCTTGAAGCTCCTGCTGAAGCCAGGAGGGTCACTACCTGCGCCTCCCTTCAAAAGAGCTCCCAGAAGATGAACTCTTAATAAGACAAAGGCAACGGGGGCAGGCAGAGCCGCCTGAGGCCAGACCAGGAATACTAGTAAAACCAAAGCATTCCCCAGAATATCAAGGGCATCTGAAGTCTGAAAACCTTCACTGGACTAAAACTCCTTGGAAACATTTCTTCCTGATTGAAACCTGGGAATGCTCTCTGCTAGCTCTGCCATCACATCATTCATCTGATGCACCGTGGAGTCCATGGTGCCCAGAAATGGACCACAAGGAGGGACTTGGCTCTGAAGCAGAGCAGCTCCTCAAATTGCCCGGCTGAGCCTACATCTACCAAGGCTGCCGCTACTTCAGCCATCCCTGCCGCCATGCTGTCAACCAGACAGCAGATATTAACAGATATTAATTGATTAATCAGATATTAATTGATATTAACAGATATTAATTGATTACACCTCACCTCCCTGGGCATAAGGCAGATATGTAAAAACCTGTGGTTGCCCAGGGTGTCTGAGTGTGTGGTGTCCCTAGGATTTTGCAATGCACAGCCTGGACTCCACCCTTGATTACTCTTTGCTTTGCATTGTGAATCATCGTATAGAGGGTAAGTCTCCTGAGGGCAGGAACATGGATTATATAGTTTTTAACACTCCCACAGTGCCTAGCACTCAGTTGATGATCAGTAATTCTCCCCTAGCATTCTGTTAGGGATCTCTTCTGACCAGTTTTAGAGAATGAAAGCAGCCTTTTTGTGGCCTACCCCGACTCTCCAGGCACATTCAGTTCATGCCCCACCCACCCTGTGAGCATCTAAACATTTCCACTTGTCCTGTCCCTTTCCTTGAGGCCAGATCAACTCAAGCACCAGGAAATCATTAGTGTCAGAGACTCTCAGAGGGAAAAGGACTTCAATTTCATGTCGCTGAGGTCACAGTGTATAGCTCTGTGACCTGCGAAACTCCAGAGAGCAGCCTTCTTGAGCACGCAATGTGCAGATCCTACCCCTCAACCCTTATCTGTGCAGGGTTCAGGAGGNGCTGAGGTCACAGTGTATAGCTCTGTGACCTGCGAAACTCCAGAGAGCAGCCTTCTTGAGCACGCAATGTGCAGATCCTACCCCTCAACCCTTATCTGTGCAGGGTTCAGGAGGCCCTGGGGCCATTAGTGGAGAGCCGGAATTTTTGGGTGGTTTCTTATATCAAGACAAAATCTGTCTCCACCTTCCCTACAGAGTGGTTCACATTCTGGTCCCTGTCCTATCCTCTGGAGCCTCACATTGAATGCCTTATCTTGTGTTTCAGCAAAGATGAAGACATGAGATCCCCTTCAGGCCCCTTGGATTCCAGCCCAAGCTAGAGGCAATTCTTTTGATGCTGCTCCTTGTCCCTCGCTGAAGATGCTTGACTTTCCAAGGCTGCGATGGGAGGAGAGAGACCAGCAGATGTGCCTGCCTCTGTCCACCACCACCATCATCCAGAACCTGGCTGCCGGATAGGTGCAGAGCATAAGTAGAGCAGTGAGGAAAAATCTGCATTGCTGCTTCCTTCTAGGCAAGTCTCCCAAGCAGCAGGGCTCCTTGGGCTGCTGACTGCAACACATCTCCCCAGCCAAGGTTCCCTCAGAGCAGCCCTTTGGGCAAAGTGCCCCCAGGCTTCCTTCGAGCCCCTGCGTCATCCCATGAGGCTCCTCCCTGGTGGTAAGCCTGCTTGGGGGCATGTTCCTCCCCCAGAACTTGTGCGGCCAGGTTTGGGGTTAAGACAAGGGTCTCCCAGCCCGAGTAGGAAGGACACAGGCACTCCTCCTCTTCCAGGAGAAGGGTCATGGACACATCTTGAAGCCAGTAATTTGCCTGTCCTCTGTTCCACAACCTCCTTTCCAAGAAGGAAAGGTAAAATTCAACTCTTTTTACTTCCTTGGGTCTGGACTAGGGGAGGCACCTTCCCCTGAATGAGAAACTGTGGCCTCTGGGACAGAGCAGAGAATGAGAGGGGCTGGACCAGATTGGTCCTCAGGACACAGTGCCTGTGGGCGTGCTCAGAGTTGGGAGGGGGGGAGCAGTGGGGGGGGGGGTGCGGAGAAGAGATATAAGGCCTCTTGTCCCAGAAGCAGCAAGGAGGTGAGAAGAGGTGTGAGTGGCACCCAGGAAGGCAGAAGAGGCTGAGGAATTCAGGAGGGGCAAGAACAGCCCTACAGAAAAGGCTCTGGGCACACTCTCTCTCTCTTTTGCGGCCAAAGCCAGAGAAAGAACAGCCAGTTGCATAATCCTTCTATTTGCTCAGATCTACATTTTGCCCTGAAGCTCCCTTGCCCTGGGAAGTGATTGAGGAGGGCACCCAGCAAGGACTGGGCAGGGCAGGGAGTTGGCAGGGCAGGGAGTCAGTAGACCAACCAGGGGTGCGCGGGGTCTTCAGCCTTTCTTCCACCGCTGCCTTCCAGGAGGATGGAGGCCTTCAATGAGTCTTCCCCGTTCAACTTCTCCCTCCCACACAACTTCGGCAAGCGGCCCACCGACCGGGCACTGAGCATCATTCTGGTGATCATGCTGTTAACCATCATGCTCTCGCTGGGTTGCACCATGGAGTTCAGCAAGATCAAGGCGCACTTCTGGAGGCCCAAGGGGCTGGCCGTCGCCATGGTGGCGCAGTTTGGCATCATGCCCCTCACCGCCTTTGGACTGGGCAAGTTCTTCCAGCTGACCAACGTTGAGGCCCTGGCCATCCTGATCTGTGGCTGCTCACCAGGGGGGAACCTCTCCAACATCTTCACCTTGGCTATAAAGGGGGACATGAACCTGAGGTAGGACTGGGGGTGAGGAGGGAGCGACTTGGGGAGATTGCAGTCAAGGCGAAGAGCCAGGAGGGGAGTGAATGGGGGCTGGGAGGCTGCTAGGGCAGGGGGTGGCAGCCGTTTATGGTCAAAAGCTAACACTGGGCTGGGGGCAGGGGCTGGGGTACATCTTGGCTTAGGCTCCAAGCCAGCGGGGCTCAGTTGGTCCAGGGACATCCTGGAGAGAGCCCGCCCCTACTCCCAGGGTTGTCTCAAATGGGGCGCAAGGGCTTCAAGATAGCAAGGGCTATCTTGAAGGAATACTGTACTGATTTAAAGCAAAGGGACCTGTGGTGAACTTTCACCCATCAGCCAGGGCGGGCAGAATTCTGCTTCAAGGTCAGAGATATGAAAGGGAGTGCAGATTAGTCCCAAAGATCTCCAAGGAGATCAAGGCAGCTCAGAACCAAAGAGCATCTCCAGTTCCTGCAGGAAGGAACTGCCAAAGATCCCAACTAACTGTGCAAGTGGGCTGTCCTCTCTGAACCTCCCCTCTCCACCCATCAGAGGCAAGAACCCTTCAATGCAAAGACACAGCCGGGTAGATTCTGGAGTGCCCAGCACCAGGTCAGGGTCCCAGGTCAGGATCCCAAGTCAGGGTCCCATGTCAGGACAAGCCTCACCTCAGCCAAACTGGGAGGAGGCAACAGCAGCATCCCCACACCCAAACCATTACAGCAGAAGCCAGTGAGGGCAGAATCCTGCAGGGGGGTGGCTGAATACCTGTCCTTCCAAAGAGGTGGGACTCTGGTCTGGAATGTTTCCCAGGGCAAGGCCACGTCAGATCAACTCCAGCTCTAGCAGCAGCTTCTGCTGGCTGAAGAAAACTCACCAGCACAAGAGCTCTGGTTCTTACTTAATTGCCCATCTCAAGCCTGTCTCCTATGGTTCAGTCCTCAGTGGGGAGGCTGTTCCATGCCAGGAAGGGCAGTAAATCCAAGACATCCCATCTGCTTATGCCTGTCACTACCCTGCCCCTGACTGAACTGCATTAAGGAAACCAGCCAAGTAAGGAACCCTCTTCCTGGTGCTGCCAAGAGATGCTGGAGCTGATTCTCAAATGAAAAAATGATAGTGATCAGGGGGGGGGGGGGGGGAGGCGGTTACCTGGACCTGCTGCCTGAGAAGCTCTGGACTCTCCACCCATATAATTCAACCCTCACTGAGGTGTTTGATGGAGAGAGAGCCTGGCTTGTACCGTCTCTCATGGGAACATGTCCAGTATTCAACCACCTCACTGTGAGGAAGTTCTTCTCCTTATCTGATCCAGGTCCTTCCTGCAGCAAAACAAGCCCCTGACCTGATCTAGACCAGGCCCAATGCAGCCTCTGTGTCCCGTACAGAGAAACCTGAACCATATCTTAATTCTGATACAGAAGGGTTGCAAGCTTGCCTGGTAGCCCAGCTGGTAAAGAATCCACCTGCAATGCGGGAGACCTGGGTTCAATTCCTGGGTTGCGAAGATCTCCTGGAGGAGAGCATGGCAACCCACTCCAGTATTCTTGCCTGGAGAATCCCCATGGACCGAGGAGCCTGGCAGGGTATTCAGGGCCTTATGGCTCTGTATCAGCAGAGCTGCACGGGGAGGTGGGAGGCAGTGTAAAGCATAGGAGGGGAGTCTCTAAGTGTGAGTGACCAGATGTCCCAATCTCTTGAGCCAGTGGGTGCCAATAAGGCCCCTTTGGCAATGCCTGCTTTTCAGAGGCTCTAGGCCTCTACCAGTGGCACTTCCAGTGACTCATGCTCTCTTGCTCAGGCTCCTGGTCTGGGCACCTGAGTGGGAACTGTCACTCAAATCTAGGCCCCTCAAGAGATAATACTTTGCAGGACAGTCACCTTCTGCCATAAAGCCCCTTTGCACAGACCAACCTCCCATATACATGAAACCAGGCCTCTGAGCCCATTCACCCTCCACCATCACAAGCTGCCAGAAACTTCAAATTCCAGATTGAGTTCACCTGGGACAACTTGTTACAGATATTATAGTAATGATAATGGTGCTGATAATAAAAGACAGCCTGGCAATAGGCGAAAGACTCTACATGGGATCCTGATACGGCTTCCCTGAGGAGGTCCTATAAGGAGCTCCATTCTAGAGATGAGGAAACTGAGCCTTAGAGAGGTTAATACATTTATCCAAGGTCTGGGGGCTCCAAAGCCTGTGCTTTCATTCAAATATCTTCAATGCCTGGTGTGACCAGAGGGTGACCACCAGCCTCTAAGGCGTGGGGCCCCCTGTACAGGGCATATGCCATCCATCTCTGCCGTGGGTGTTGTGGGATTAGGAACTCATGGCTGGCATAGCTTCCTGCTTTTCAGGAGAAGACAGAATCTCCCTTTGAAGGTGAAATCTCCAAATTTTTAATTGTTGGCAATGATTTCAAATTTTCTAAAACACTGTGCAAGCCAATCTATACATGTCAGAGGCCCAGATACCACCTAGAGACTACGAGTTTGAGGATGTGTACAATACCATGCTATTCCCATCTGGACGAGAAAGGAATGTTGAGACCAATTCCACTTTATATGTGAGGAAGCTGAAGTCCAGAGACTTGCTAGAGGCTTCCTGAGAATCTGTGGGCAAGCTGTGTCTGGAGCCAGTCCCAGGGTCTCTCTTGTCGGTCATTCTGTTTCAGGGCTGGAGTGAGGCTGAGGGAGATCCTCATGGGTGGAAGAGGGAGAAGGCACATTCCAGAAGGCTGGGTGCCCCACCCCCCCTCCGGGTGGACCTTCAAGGCAGCCAGGCACAGCAGCTCTTTCCTCTAGGATGCTGAGTCATGCTTCAAAAAACACAGTGGACCCACAGGCAAGAGAAATTGCCCTCCCTGGGGGACAGAGGAGAGGGTCAGCAAGAACTGGGCCCTTTTGACCACCTATGCTATCCCTCAAGTTCACCTGCTCCCCGCCGGCCCCTCATCCAGCCGACAGCAGAGCCAGTGGCTGTGGAGAGAACCCAAGGATTCTCACAGCTCTCGCCACCATGGAAGACTAGGCAGGAGGAGACCGAAGCTGCTCAGGTTCCCCAAAGTCTCCCACTTCACCAGAGGCTGACCAGTTCCCTCACAGCTCCCCCAGCTTCTGCTGCCAGTGCCTGTTAGCAGGAGCTCAAAACCTGTCCCTCAAGCAGGGTATATACAGTTGTCCCAAAGCAGGCTGTGTGGAGTGCTCTGAGAATTTAAGCAGGAAGGTTTAAAAAAAGAAAGAAATGTGCTCCATTCCCCTTGGTCCCTGGACCCCTAGACAAGGTCCATAGCAGACTCTAGGTCCTGTAGAGAGAAACCTGGGCCATATCTTAATTCTGATGTAGAAGGGTTGCCAGCTTCCCTGGCAGCTTAGCTGGTAAAGAGTCCGCCTACAATCCAGATTCAATGTTACTACACGACAGGTTCGTTTCAGAGCTACGACAGGTTCGTTTCAGAGCTACAACAGGACTGCCCTCCCAGCACTGCCCTTCAGGGTAACAGGATCACAACTGTTGTAGATACCAGAAATTTAGGCCAAGAGCCCGGCCCTTGCACGTGGGGAGGAGGTATCAGGAGGTCTGGGAGCACGGCTCCCACACCCACACCCCAGTACACAAGGCACACCAAGTCCCAGAGCAAATTCCAAAGCTCCTGACATGCCAAGCCAAAGTAAGCATGACCCCTGTTCAAGGTCATCAAAACAAGCCCACAGGTTTCCTGTGTGGCCTTTCTCCCAGGTAGAGATCAATAGCTAGCACTGTAGCCCACCAAATGCCCTTCCCAATCTCATTCCCCTCTCCCTACGCTCATGGAAGCACCCCCCAGGATTTGACTTTCAGCACTTCCACAAACCCTTTTATATTTTACTATTACGAAGGAAACGGCAACCCACTCCAGTGTTCTTGCCTGGAGAATCCCAGGGACAGGGGAGACTGGTGGGCTGCCGTCTATGGGGTCGCATAGAGTCGGACATGACTGAAGCGACTTAGCAGTAGCATACTATGTATGTATATATCCATCAGCAAGATACACTCCTGCATCTGTATGTTTTTAAACTTTATATGAATTGTATCATACTACCCATATCATTTGACAACTTGCTTTCTTTGAGATGATAGGTTTAAAAATAAAAGAGCTATTTTGTGCATTTGAACTGCAGTATAGTTTGTACCAGGCTTCCCTAATAGCTCAGTTAAGTTAAGAATCTGCCTGGAGTGCAGGAGACCGGGTTCGATCCTCGGTCAGGAAGATCCCCTGGAGAAGGAAATGGCAACCCACTCCAGTATTCTTGCCTGGAAAATTCTATGGACAGAGGAGCCTGGCAGGCTACAGTCCGCGGGGTTGCAAGAGTCAGACACAGCTTAGCGACTAACCGCAACCACCATAGTTTGCTTGCATTGTCCTGTCGTCAGAGGTTTGTGCGGATCTCCTGTTTAAGCAAGTCTTCTGCCTGCTACCCCTATGCTCACATATGAGAGCATACATGAGCATAGGACTGCTGGGTCTTGAGGTTCACACGTCTTCATCTAACAACATCTATCCAGAGTAGTTGTTTTACTTCTCACTTCCCAGGGCAGTGTATGAAGATCCCTGTTTCTCTGTGTCATCTGTATTCAGAATTGTCAGATTTTTCAGTTTTGCTATCTGGTCAAAGTGAAATGTCACGGTGGTTTTAAATTTAATTCATCATAGGCTTCCCTGATAGCTCAGCTGGTAAAGAATTCACCTGCAATGCGGGGGACCTGGGTTCGATTCCTGAGTCAGGATGGACAGTCCATGGAGTCGCAGAGTCGGACACAACTGAGCAACTTTCACTTTCTCGGGTGGTCTAGCACCTATTCAAATCTCATTGGCCATTTGGGTGTCCTTTCTGAAAATAATGCCCTTTGCCTATTTTTCTATAGGATGGGGTTGCTTCCTTCTTATTAATTGGTATCATGTGTTGTTTTTACATGTTTCAACAGTCTACTCCCAGTTTGGGGCTTATCCTTACGTTTTGATAATGATATAAAACAGTGCGTATTTTAATTTAACCAACTGTATTAGTATTTTTCCTTGACATTTTTTATTTTGGGGATTATTTAAGAAACACTTAACTGCCTTCAAGGTCATATATACATTCACCTGTTTGAGAAGCTTTAAAGCTTTGCATCTCACATGAAGATCTTATTAATGTGTTCTGTGAGCTAATTGTATCTTTTCCACGTGGATAGAAAAAATCCCTAGGATCAGTGAATATTTTTCCAGCAACTTGTAACACCACCTCTTGTTGATCAGATGCTCAAATAAGCATGGGTTTATGTCTGAGATCTCTCTTCTATTCTATGTGGCTATTCTTGTACCAGTATCACATTTTCTTAATTATAA